>JAANYP010007283.1:0-191173 GCA_020465985.1 Centrapalus pauciflorus
CAGTTGGCAGTATCTGGTGCTTCAAAATTCCTATCTAAAACAGCTCCAAACAACGGTCGCTCGACCGGAACCGCCAACTTTCCTCTGTGGGAGGAGCAATCAGCAAAAATTCTTTTATCCATCACCGCTACGCTTTGGATCTCATTTAGCTGCGGTAAATTCGGCAAGAAGTGCCTGATGAGCATCATTATGAATCGTGGATACAGCAGAAATTGTTGATGCTCTGGAGCGGTGATTTTGATGAACGAATTCTGAGAAAAACATTTCCGAAAAGCTGAAAGGCCGATTATATACTAAGGCGATCATCCCAGATTGGATCTTCGAGACAATACAGTCAAAACCGACTTTCTTGGCTGCAAAACAAACCATAAACACATGAGCCAAAAATCTCCATTATCCAATAAGCCCGCTCTTCATGTAAGATGTCTTCGTAACATCCAGGCTGTAACCCATTCTCTGAAAAGCTGCCTGCCTAATACTTAGGGGAAAGTCAATAGGCCCAGACTCTTCTTCCTTAGATCCTAGCTGCAAAACTTGACGCAGCATATCGGCAGAAAACACCAATGGTTGTCCTGCTATCCTGGTTCTCAGCACTGTCGGGGTGACAGAGCAATCCACCTGAAGATGATCATAGAATTGGCGAACATAGGGAATAACAATCTGAATATTATGAGACAATGCAAAAGCAATCCTAGATTCTACAAGGAAATCCATCATTTGACGAAAGCCCTGCGCCTCAGGGATATGATGGTCGGGGGGAATGACGATATTGTGCTTCGGCACAAATACTCGAACAGCCATATCTGCATAATCGATAAACTATTAGAATTATTAAAAATCAATAAACTTGCTTAAATTCAAATTTGTTTTACTTTGAACTTGTTTAAGTACAAATTCCAACACAAATGAATTTCTACAAGTTTAATTAAATTCAAATTGAATAATTCAAATAAAATAACAGATTCGAATGAACAGATTCGAATAAACCACTTTTCGAGTTTGGTGACTCACTCGAATCTAATGACCTTCTCGAGTTTACTGACAAACTCGAGAGAGGTCTTGAACAGATTCGAACACGTCGGCCAAACTTATCACCAAAACCCATGATTTCAACCTTTTAGGACTCAGAAAATTACATTCATTAGCCCTACTAGATACTAACCACAGATATATGCATTTAATTTGACTATTTACTGGTCCAAACTTCGTAATTTTGGAAAACACAACTTAGACCCATAAACCTTCAAAAATCGATGATTTTGGCTTAAATGGTGTATAAAACTACATGAATCTTGTACAACCCAGTTGTTTGTACCTAGAAGTATCAGTAGAATCGAACACTTTAGCAAGAAACTCGACAAATTGTCGTTTTTGTGGAAATCGGTAGACTCGAGCCGATAGATTCGAAATCGCCTAAATAGATTCGAGGGTATAGATTCGAAAACAGTAATGACTTAATGACGTTACTGTTAACCTATATATACCACATACCTTCGAATCTAAGGCCAATGTCGAATCTACTGATAGATTCGAGACTACCCTAATTCGAGTGTAAACTAAACTCGAGCAAAACACTTAGAAAATTTCGAAAATTTTTGAAATAAATTCAACTTTTTCAACTTTTTCAACGTTATTGTGTAACAAGATAAACTATGCCAAATCTTTTACCCTAAGCACAAGATTTTTCACGCAGTGTTTATTTTATCCAACTATGAATGCACCCTCAGTAATTTTTCACATTTTTCCTAAGTAAAAAATAAAATAAAATAAACTAAGGTAAAATAAAATAAAATAAAATAAAAACTAAGTAAAAACAAAATTTAATATTTTGACCAAAAAATTTAACTTAGACCTAAGCTATACTTATTAAATTTACAACCTAAGCTAAATGCTAAACAAAATATTTTTGATGAGTATAGTCAAAGAAAGGTTCAATCAGATAGCGATGTCAGATACTCACTTTCAGTACTTAAACTTTCACACTTAGGAATTTTTGATTCCTTTGATTGTTTGTCATGAAATACCCATTTAGCCGATTGTTGGTATTTACCCATTTAAACATTCTACATTTCGGAATATCCCTTGGCATTTTCATTTATCATGAAATTATCTTACGTGCCTCAAACATAGACATACTTTTATGATCAAGGCATACAGACAAAGATTCTAACTTGTTGGTATTTGCAAACTTTCTTTAAAAGACAAACATCGGACGCAGGTCTGTATTTTCATACAACAAAGTGTCTTAGTTTGACCTAAGGTTTATTATTAAAGCTAGCAAGACAGCGGTGACAGGTTTGTACCGACGTACAACAAAGCGACTTATCTTGCTAACCCGAATCTAAACAGAGGCAACAGGTCTGTACTTACGTACAACAGAGTTACATGTTTTCGACTCTCAATTTTGTATGATTTTTCTATTCTTTCCATTTTAAGATGTATTTGATGTTGCCATACATCCCCAGAAAGTTTGCATACCTCATTTAGACTCAAAGTTTGTATGTCTTGTACATAAAAATTAAGACCGATTGGTCGTACATCTAAGTTAGTGACACGTTTGACTTTTTCTTGAATATTTTATTTGCCTTGAGACTCCCTATATGTATTATGCCTACCAACACATCAGACTAAAATAAAGTATAAAACTTAGAATTTGAGGTGCATTATGTGTGAAAGTCTAAACACTTAGAGTTTGTAACGACTGTGCTAATTTTCGTCACTTTGAACCTATGCTCCTAAGACTTAACTCCTTTTCTGAAATTCTCTTTTTTTTTTTTTGTATTTTTATGATTTTCTCTCTTTTTTCTTTTGTTTTTCATAAGACAAAAACACTAAAAGAATATAACCTACTAACTTACTAAAAATAGAAACTTACTAAAAATAGAAACTATCCTAAATTAGCAGACTTACTATAAAAAGAAAGAAATACTACAGCTATAAAAGAAAATAAACTACTACTAAGGTCAAATTACTCTGGGTTGCGCATTCCGTTCAGTTGAATTAAATACTCAAACCTTGACTTATCAAATGCTTCGGTAAATAAATCTGCATTATTATCTATAGTTGCCACTTTTACCAATTTGATTAAGTTCTTTTCAGCACAATCACGAATAAAATGATGCCTAATGTCTATGTGCTTTGTTTTGTTGTGTTTAACTGGATTATTCCTTATAGCAATTGTAGATTGATTGTCTATCCTAATTGGAGTTTGAGTGTAATCCAAACCGTAATCCCGCAATTGTTGTTGTATCCACAGAACCTGTGAGCAGCAACTACCAGCAGCAACATACTCGGCCTCGCACGTTGACAAGGCTACCGACGTCTGTTTCTTGCATTGCCCGGATACCAGTCGCCCTCCTAGGAATTGACAACCTCCAGTTGTTGATTTGCGCGTCAAGCTGCATCCTCCGTAGTCAGAATCCATGAACGCCTCCAACTCTAGATCTCCCTCCGCGTGATACCAAACTCCCAGCTTCGATTTCGACTTGAGGTATCGTAGAATCCGCTTCACAGCTTTCATATGCATCTCCTTCGGATTCGCTTGAAACCTAGCACAAATACACACAGCAAACATAATGTCAGGTCTTGAAGCAGTTAAATACATAAGTGATCCAATCATGGCCCGATATAACGTCGGATCCACATCGGTATCACTTTCAGTACCCGGTCCGAGATTGTGATTCACTTGAATCGGCGTGCTGAAATGGGCAGTCAATTTTGTTCCTTCCATCCCGAAGCGTTCTAATATGTCATAGACATACTTCGTCTGATGGATAAACATACCATCCTTCTTCTGGTCAACTTGTAACCCCAAAAAGAAATTTAACTCTCCCATAGCACTCATCTCGAATTTCGACTTCATCACCTTCTCGAAATCTTTGCACATCTGTTCGTCTGATGATCCAAAAATGATATCATCGACGTACACTTGTACCAAGATGAAGTGTTCTCCATTTCTCTTAACAAACAGCGTACTATCTATCCTACCCCGTTCAAACCCGTTCTCTAGCAGATGGTTGGATAGAGTCTCGTACCACGCCCTTGGTGCTTGATGCAATCCATATAGAGCCTTATCTAAGCGATATACTCTATCAGGATATTTTGGATCTGTAAATCCGGGCGGCTGTTCTACATACACCAGCTCCTTCACTTTCCCGTAGAGGAAAGCACTCTTAACATCTAGTTGATATACCTTAAAGCCCTTGAAGGAGGCAAACGCCAGAAACAACCTAATGGCTTCCAGCCTTGCTACTGGTGCAAACACCTCATTGTAATCGATTCCCTCCTCTTGGTTGAAACCCTTTACAACTAGCCTAGCCTTGTTGCGAGTGACTATACCCCGATCATCTCTCTTGCACTTAAAAACCCATTTGGTTCCTATTGCAACTTCTCCTCGAGGTAATGGAACTAACTCTCACACTTCTAGTTTCCTAAACTGTGAAAGTTCTTCCTGCATCGCTTCAACCCAGGAGTTATCCTTAAGTGCCATTTGCACATTCTTAGGCTCTACTTGCGATATGAAACACGAATAGAGACAGGTATGATATGCCTCGGAGTCGTTTATCATCGACAACAACACTGTGTTGTTTTTTAAACTACTCCTATTCCTCACACCCTCATTAGGATTTCCTATGATGCTTTCTATAGGATGGTTCTTGTTGATCCTAGAGGTCTCTATCTCGTCAACAGTCAGATAATCTCCTAAGTTGGATCCTATTTCACCTAATGGAGGAACAGACTCAGCTTCCACATTTTCCTCCTCGTGGACATTTTCCTCAGAGTTGGAACTTGTTGCCTGAGTCTGATTCTCAGTTGAAGGTGCCTCTGGATTGGTAACTTCTGGAGATCCATCTTCAGTTGCAGTAGGCTCGGATGCGGATTGAAATGTGGTCCTCGGAAAGGTATGACCTTCGTCATTCAGATGCAACGTCGCCATATCCTTTTCGATTGTACCTGCATTTTCATCCAAAGGAATGTTAAATGACTCAAATAATTTATCATAGTCAAATATCCATTACGGACCTGTTTGGGGTTCATGTGTATAACTTGTGACTTCAATATTATACACAATCTCTACCGTACCATTCGTTTTGTTAAAAACCCGTTTGTTTGGTGAGTTCGGCACATAACCTAGGAAGTATCCTTCGTCAGCCTTTTCACCAAACTTCGGTTGATGTTTTGTACGCAATAAAGTGCATGGTACCCCAAACGGTTCGAAGCCAGTTAAATTAGGTGGCCGTTTATTCAAAATTTCATAACAGGTTTTGTTCAAAGATTTGACAGTTAGGACCCTGTTTAAAATATGACATGCGGTATTCACTGCCTCCCCCCAAAACATGGTAGGAAGCTTTGAATCCGACAACATAGTCCTAGCTGCCTCAATCAGTGTCCTGTTTTTACGTTCGGCCACCCCATTTTGTTGAGGTTCATATGGTGCACTAAATTGATGCACTATGCCCTTTGAGAGGCAATATACAACAATTACAGTGTTTTTGAACTCAGTTCCATTATCACTACGTATCCTTTTAACCCGTGTTCCGTAGGAATTCTCCACTTGGTCTAAGAACCCGATGAGCTTGGAAGCCGTCTCGTCCTTTGTACCTAGAAAGAAAATCCAAGAAAAGCGTGAGTAATCTTCAGTGATAACTAAACAAAACCAACTACCTCCTATACTCCTTTTGTTGATTGGACCGAAAAGATCCACATGCAACAAATCGAATGTTGAGGTTATGGAATTCTGAGTCTTGGACTTGTGTGTCTTCTTATGTTGTTTGCCCTTCTTGCATGGTAGACACTTGTCCTCGAACTGAAAGCTCTTCATAGGCACACCTTGCACCAACCCATTCTTCGTTATGTAGTTCATTTTTCTTAGGTGCAAGTGAGCCATGCGTCTGTGCAACAACACTGATTCAGTCTCCGAAGCTTTTGATAGTAAGCAGATCGGACCCAGCGAAGTATCCGGCTTGTTCATATCGAGCATGTACAAGTCATTTTTCCTTGGTGCCCGCATCAATACCCATTCTTCAGGAATCTTGAATCCTGGTTTTAGCACTAACGCTTCAGTGTCAGTAAAAAGCACTGAATTCTTCCTATCACAGATTTGAGATACACTAATGAGATTATGAACCAGTTTATCAACGTGATAAACTTGATCCAAAGTAATCGTCCCATTAGTGACTTCTCCAGTTCCAGTGATGGTTCATCCTTTATTTCCCGCGAATGATACAAATCCCCAATTCCCACCCTTGAAGTCTGTAAGGAGACTTCGTTCCCCTGTCATGTGCCTGGAGCATCCACTGTCGACGAACCATTTGTTGTTTAGACCTGTGGTAATCTCCTGCACATGAAAGAAAATAGGTTAGTTATCACGGGGAACCCAAGCCATAACTGACTTGGTAATACCATTCTCGTCCACATACTTAAACTCATTCAAATACCCATCTCGCCTTTCAGGTGACTTGGGTCGTTGAACAATAGTTTGTTGTGGTGCCGAGTGATGTAAATTCACTCTTTGCCTTTGAGTAGACATTTGTTGTGGAGCTCTCGAATAATTCCGATTATATTGCATTTCAGATTGTGATCCCTGAGCTCTAACCGGTGCGTAATGTCTAACAGGAGTATGAGACCTAACTGGAGTGTGTGCCCTGTTAGGTGTTGTGCTCCTATAGACTTATTGAGGTGCTGACCTAGATTGATTAATGACACGATTCGGTGAATTTGTCCTAACCACTTCCTTTGGTCCAACCTTTACCGGTGTGTGTTTCACAACTTGTTTTGGTGCAGCCTGCATAGTTTTTTCGGTACTCTGAGAACCACTAGTGCTCGCCACACTTGTTGAGGGTTTAGGCTGTTCAGGCTTCACTGTCTTAGGTGTCATATCAACTTTCCTATGTGGACAGGTAGAAGGGACATGTCCCCTCTCGTGACATCTAAAGCATGACATTTTGTCTATTGGCTTCTTTTGTGAGCCCTTAGTCTTCGGTGTGTCACTTGTGTCTTGGTCTTTTTGAACATCTATCTCGACTGGTTCATCGTCCTGGTCATTAAAATCAATTTTATGCTTTCCTGCAGGTGTTTCACTGGAGGAAGCCACGAATTTGACTTTCTTAACCTTGACAGTTGTATCAGTCACCTTAGGAGTATTTTCTACTACAGGCTCAGATATAGGTGCAGGTATGTCCTCTAAGTCTACTGAGTTGTCAGTTTTCTCCTGAGGTTGAGGCACGTAGTTTGCATTAAAAGGTGGAGGAATTTCATGAAATCCTAGACCTACAGGCTTTTTAGATTGACGTAGAGCATCTAAAACTTTCCCTAGGTTCAGGCTTGAATTCCTAAACTTCTCTAGCTTACTATTGGCCTCTGCTACCTTTACCTTTGTTTCAGCTAGCTCTATGTCTTTGTCCTTAAGATTTTTAGTTAAGGCCTCTACATGCTCATACATGAGCTCTAACCTAACACACTGCTCACTCAGTTTGTCTTTCAGAACTATTACATCTTGAGCATCAGCCTTAAGTTTTTGTTTAAGATCTTGCTTAATATCGTTTAGGGTAGCGTTATCAGCCTTTAAAGACTCATTTTGAGCAGTTATGGTTTGATGTGATTCTAAGACTAGATTTATCCTACCGTTAGAAGTAACACATAACAAGCATAATTCATGAAAAAGAGAGTAAGTCAGACTAACCTTTGTGTGGTCGGATTCCACGTTGGCCATTTGAGCGGCAAACTCCAGTAGCGTCTGATCATTCGTCTTCTCCACCCACATCGGACTGCTGTCCCTTGTGGTCTGCTCTTCCCCTTCACATCCATTCTCCGTGACTTCAGCCATGAAGGCTCTAGCATTTGATTCCGGATGTGAACTCCAGTCGTAGGTACCATCCAGCTGTCTATCTGATGTGACATTTGAAAGTAGACCAGCTAAATTGGCTTGACCGGCAGATGAACTCGGAACGTACCGTTGTTGAGACTGATTCTGAAACTGTCCCTGATGCTGACTCTGCCCTTGGTACGTATCTACCTTCGGTCTCTGACAAACTCTGGCGAAGTGTCCCAGACCTTGAAAGTTGTAGCACTTGACCTTGGACTTATCAAATCCAATTCCCTTATTGTTCATCGTCAGATTCCTCCCAGTTCGTTTGATGAATCTTTTAACCCGTTGGGTTACCATGGCCAGTTGCCATTTAAGGTACATCTCCTCAAGATCGTCAGGGTCAACCTGATCATAGTCTTCATCCCAGAGAGCAGGATCGTTTATCTTCCCCTGAACGCTGTTCCCGTATGCGGCCACAAATGAAGCAAGCAAGTTCAAATGTTCTTCCGCTGATTTAGCGCTCATGGGCATCTTAGAATAGCTTTGAGATGTCGTCGCCTGTGCTGCTTGTGGTTGCTGTTCTTCTGATCTTCCCAACCCTAAGAACGCTCTGTTCAGTGTGTCATCAGACTCTGCTGGTGACGACGTTTCTCCGGTGAAAAACGTTGTAGCAGTCTTCAGATCGGCGGTCGCTGAAGGTTTTGTTGATTTTCCAAAATACATCGCTGGATTCTGGACTTGTTCGTAATCGGTTTCGGCCTTCAGTGGCTCGAAATGATAAGCTCGCAACGTTCCCACAATATCCTCCAGAGATTGGGTATAATACTTGTCTTCATTAAGCTTGATCATTGCCACATACATAGCCCATTTGGCTGGTAAGACATCAAGAAGCTTATTGTTCTTGTCGGTGTCAGTATACTCAATCCCGTGACTTTCAAGTTCCGTCAACAGATGATAGAACCGGGTGATGGTATCATCCAGCTGTTCATCCTTTAACGCCTTGAAAATCGCAAACTGTTGTTTCAATAATTCCATGCACATCCTTAGTACCCTTGGATTACCCTCACACCTTTTCTCCAGTGACTCCCAAATTTCTTTAGAAGTCTTTTGAGTCCGAAATGTATGCAGAATATCCTGAGGCAACGCCATTCGAATTATTGAAAAAGCTCTGTTCTCAGCTTCATAGAGTTTCTTATCATCTTCCTTCATCATCTGATATGATAGAACTCTCTGACGGCCTTCAACTTCAGAAATTGGTGGAATGTATCCTTCGTCAATACATACCCACATGCGCATGTCATTGAAACGCACAAAATCGGCAAACCGATCTTTCCACCAATAGTAATCATCGAGTTTCATCAGCTTAGGCGGAGTGTTTGCCTTCCCGACCTCGTGGTCCATTTCCAGGAATTTTTGAAGATTTGACATCTTTTCGAAAGTAATTGAATTGAACTTAATTAATTTAATTCGAAATTAACTTGAGTTAATTCTTTCGAATCTAGGTAGATTCGAATATAATTGAACTCCAATTTATTTGGGATCAAATTCGATTAAGTTTTGTAAGTCAATTAAATTCGAAACTAATGACAGATTTGAAAATCCCCCAAACTCGAAGGTTAAGGCAAACTCGAACACTGCTATAGATTCGAAGCCCTATTCGAAACTAGACTAAACTCGAAGCAAACTCGAATGCAAGCAGACTCGAGACCCCTATCGAATGTAGCACAAACTCGAATTAGACTCGAAACAGTGTTTATCAAACTCGAGAGGAGCGAATTTGGTTAAACTCGAGACTAAGATTAACCCTAATTACCCCTAACAGATTCGAGCGCCGCAAACTCGAAAAACCCGACTAACACTTCGATTTCTTTACGTTTTGCAGATTAAATCAATATTTTTACAATGAAAAATACTGATTTCGATCAAAAACGTGAAAAACACGAAGTATTTCCCGGATAAGAATTTGCTAAGCTCGAAAAACACACAAAAACACGATTTTGAGAGAAAAACCGTCCAATAGCGTCAAGAAACCTAGAATGTATCTAGATGAACACGAAGAACACCAAGAACACCCCGTTTGCTCTGATACCACTTGTAAGGTCTTGAACTAACAGATCTATCTAGACGCGGAACCGTCAACGAGTGCGGAATCCTCGTTAACGGGTAGACGGAAACAACTCTCATCAGAAACACGGAGACTATCCGAGGCTGCACGATTGACACACGAACGCACCTACGAACTGATTCTCTCCGAAACGGCACTAACACTGATGATAAACTCGAAATCGCTTAATGCTTAATCACTCTCGAATTCTGCAAAAAGTCTCATAATATTTCGAGTCTATCCCTAATTATAGAGGCTAATTCGAGTCTGTCATGGGCTAAACTCGAATCCGGCCCAAAGCCCATTCGTGTTTGTCCCATATGACATTCTCGAATGTGCCTAAATGGTCACATTCGAATCTGTCTTGTGACCCATTCGAATCTGACCAGATTCGAATCCTAGTCCTTAGACATTTCGAATTTACCTTTTCACATAATTAACTAAGTATTGAAAATTATGTTTTTACATTATGATTGATTTTATCTTTGATCTTTTATGTTTGAACTTCTTGTAATATGTTACATTAAGTTCAAACACACAAACAATAATAATTATCAACCATATATAAAAACATATATATCAAACACTTGCTGAAACCCAATGTTGGATCACTTAGACTGCTATCGTCACACAGGGTGTACCAACACATCAACGTAGATTTGAACAAGAAGAATCTCTGATTTGATGGACTGTGTGAATAATGTCTTGTCCAGAGTACCTCTCTTGAATCCCTTCTGTAGAAGATATGAAGACAAAGTGTCATACCATGCTCTTGGGGCTTGGTGGAGTCCAAAGAGGGCTTTGTCTAACTTGTAGACTCTGTCTGGATACTTATAATCCTCAAATCCAGGGGGTTGACACACATAAACCTCTTCTTCGATTGTACCATACAAGAATGCAGATTTCACATCCATTTTGTAAACTTTGAACCCTTTGAAGCTGGCATAAGCTAGAAACAGTCTGATGGCTTATATCCTTTCTACTGGTGCAAAGACATCAACATAATCTATTCCTTCTTCATTCGTATATCCTTGAGCTACCAACCTTGCTTTGTTTTTGATCACTACACCTCTCTCATCTTTCTTGTTTCTAAACACCCATCTTGTACCAATTGCCCTCTTACCTTTAGGCAAGTCAACTAGAGTCCATACATTCTGAATCTTGAATTGCAAAAGTTCTTGCATTGCCTCAATCCAAGATGGATCTTTCCGTGCCTGGCCAAATGATTTTTCCTGCCACAGTGGAAACATCTTTTGATCGTTTTTATTGGAGATCCAGTTTTGTGTGACCATAACTGGTTCTTGTTCCTTTAATTTCCTCTCACCTGCTGCCGTGTGGGAAACTTTTGGACACCATGCTTTTGGCATGTGCATATTGGAACAGTCTTACCCTTTTTATTAGCTTTTGAAGAAGATGCATTGTTACAGTTAGAAGCTACAGAAACATGTGGAGCATTATTGCATACACTCATCTTCTCTTTTCATTTCACACTGTGGGTTTTGATGAAACTTGAAGTAGGAGGTCCTATAGGTTCACTCATTGTTTTGGAGTTTCTATCAGCTTCTTTACACTCACAGCCTTCATTTGGAATCAATTCTTCTTTAGATTCAGGCTTGTCCTCAAGGATAGGATCCACAGATTTTATATTCTCATATAATGGTTCATTCACAAGCCTATCAGCAGCTTCACTCATAGTATGAATGTATTTGTTGTTGTATGGGGGTGGAGTAGCTTTATATCCTTTACCTTCCTTAGGATTGAGTTGAGATTTTACCCTATCTTTAAATTGGACTTCCATTAGGTATTCTAGCTTTAGATTGGCCAGCTTGAAGCTACCCAAATCTATATTTATAGAGTCTACTTTCTTGTTAGCTTCTAACACCTTCTGTTCAGCCTCATCTAGTTTCGTATTTAGGGTCTCTATTTTCTCATTCAGTTCCTTTTTCTCCCACTCATGATATGTTCTATCATGTCCCATCTGAATCTCATTATCCTTATAGTCATTGATCTGTTTTTTAAGATCTTCTATAACCTGCATATACTCATATCTTCTCTCTTCCATCTTAGCTAGAGTTTTGCACATGCTCTCATTATGATCTCTGTACTTTTTAACCATATTTTTGCGTGTTTCAGAGGAGAGTTTGGCATTTACCTCAGATGGTAGTTCAGTGGAAGTGACAGTTGATGTTTCTGCCATAAGAGCTTGATTTCAAAACTCCTCTTCTGTCTGGTCACTCCAGTCAAACGCATTGTCTTCTTGAGAAACAAGAGCTTGTGAGATGATGTTTGACTGGTTTGCTGTGGTCTTGGTGGCTGCTGACTTTGTGATCTGCACTCTCTAGCAAAGTGGCCAAGTTTGTGGCACTTAAAGCACTCAACCTTTGATTTATCAAATGCTGGCTTGCCTTCTGATCTGGCTTGAAAGTTTGGTCTGCCAGTCCTTTTCAGAAATCTTTTGGCCCTCATAGTCAACATAGCATGTTGCCACTTTAAGTCCATCTCTTCTAAATCGTCTGGATGGATTTGTTCCAGATCTTCAGCATTAAGAGCAAATAGTCCATCACTTGCAACAAATGCTTCATAATGAACTTCAGAAGAGTTACCATCAGCACCTGATAAAGCATCACAAAAATTTGATTTAACAGTTAATGCTGATGAGAGCATTGCAATGTTGGGATTGTAAGAAAAAGATTTCTTTTTATTTTCATTTTCAGATTCAAACACTCTCAGGCTGTTGTAAAGGTCATCCTACTCTATTTCAACTAGAGTGTCTTTGGTTCCCCATTGGGCAATATAGACTGTCCATTCTTCACCAAGAGATCTGAGGAATTTTCTGTTCACTTCATCTTGGTCCAGGCTGACCTTAGCACTCTCCAATTCACCTATCAGCTTATTAAACCTATCAAAAATTTGTTTAAGGTTTTCATTCTTGCCACCAGAAAAGTGTTCATACTTATGTTTTAAAAGATCCTTTTGATTCCTTTTGGTGCTAGCATTGCCAGCAAATCTTTTCTCTAAAGCAATCCAAAGAGAATGAGCAGTATAGAACCTTTTAAATTGATGTTGATAAGCATTAGGGATGGCTATTTGTAAAAGAGTAAGAGCTTTTACTTCATTCATTCTAGCCTTTCTTTCAATCTCAGTTTTTGGAGGTGTTCTTTTGGGTTTGCCCTCAGCATCTAGTTCAGGATCCACTACAGGAGGATTTTCAACAGCTTCCCAAAGGGCATAGTCAATAAATTGAATGTGTTGTTGAATCCTGAGTTTCCACATCTCGAACTCAGTGGGTTTGAGCATAGGCACTTTTAGTCCTTGCCCAGATCCACTACTGCTATTTTCAAACTACATTGCTGAAAAACAAAATTTTAAACAAATAAAGTTTCTAACATTGAAAACAAAGAATAACAAATAAAACATGTTGCTCTGATACCACTTGTCAAGATCAAAATCATCAAAGATTAACTGGTTTTAATAAATCAGAGTGTAAACCAATAACCTTGTTTTGAATCAAAGTCCAATTAAGAAGTTTGCGGAATAACACTTAACTGTTTTAAGAAAACTATCAGAGTAAATAACAGATAAACATAACCATTATCAAATCCTTTATATTACCAAAATCACTAATTACAATCTCCCCTAATCTGTTTGATTAGATGAAGAACACAGATTGTTCTTAGGATTTTACAACCTTAGAGGCTAGAGAAACTAATCAGAAAGCAATTACAATGAAGCACACGATTTCAGAACTTGTACGTGCAGACTTACCATAAAAAGACCTAGTCTATCTATATATATATAGCCTTCTGATTTATTTCCTTGACGAACTCTGATTTCTCTGGTAGTAGTTGTGCTTGGAAGATATGCAACTCTTCAAATATATATCACTTCCTGAATTTCAGCACTTTTCGTTATTAATCTGTTGAGCAGCTTGAACTCTTAACTCTGGCAGCTTTAACATTTGAACTAGCAGCTTGAACTTGTTGAACTAGGAGCTTGAACTTTGTAATAACATAGAAATACTACTAACAATTTAAAAAATCTACCTAACAGCTTGACATACTTAGAATATTTCCCAACCCAAAACGAAGCTTGAAACGAGATCTACGACCCATCCGAAATTCGTATCCATCAGAAATTCGGGGTTCGGGTCTATCCGAACTTTTGATATTCAGTGTGCTTCCAGAGGCCATAACTTTTGACTGGAACATCGTTAGACGTCCTACCATATGCCGAAACGAAACTAGAAAGGAGATCTACATGTTCAAAATTAGGTAAAGTTGGTTCGTTCAGTTTTCGAGGCCTAATTCCACTACAGAAAAAAAATTACGGGCATTTTCTTACAGAAAAGCTGAAATTTCAACGTCAAAAACCCATTTGTGATCCACGTTTCACCGACTTACCGACCTCGGATACATCCGAACTTTTGAAGTTTCTGAGTTTTTCCAGTTTCCAATCTAGAAGATCCACCTTTTGCACTTAACCATCATGACTCAAGGATTCTCCACACATGAGAAGACTATCGAGGAGAAGAGAGTTGATATATCTCCAGTCTGTCTCATGAACCACTCCAAACAGGTACAAAGATCTTCATCTTCATCTGATTTATCTTATACACAATCCTTATCTGATATTAAATCTAGTGATGAACTGCATGCTCAACTACATGAATTAAAAAACGAATTGATTGCTGAAAAAGAACAATCCACTGTGTATGAAAAGAAATGGCAAAACAACCATGAGGTAATAAAGAAAATGTTAATTGAAAAAGTAGATGTCGAGGATAGGAATACTTACCTTGCGAGTTGCATGGATAAGGAATTGGAAAATGTTCAACAAGTTTTACCTATTTTTTATGACATGAGATATATGGGTGTTGGGTTGAAGTCTTTCGTTTATCAAACTTCAGAAGAAGTTCTAACCCAAGAGAATGAGAAACGAAGTGAAAACAAAGAAAAAGAAATGTCTTTTAAATATGAAGAACTAAATGAGAGTTATCCCTATAGAGTACCTACTCTAGAGGAGGACTTCTTGTCTAGCAATTCAGAGGCTGAAATGAATGCGGAACCTGTCAAACCAATCCCTCATCTTTACATTCCTACAAAAGTTCTTCAACAAAAAATAAATGTTTTAGAAAAGGAATTAAAGACAACTCAAAAGAAAGCTCTTGGTTATCAAGAAGCTCTTCTCAAGAGCGAGGAAAATTTGGTAAGACAAAGTTTTGATCAAAATGTAGAATTAACCATCTACAAAGAAAAGCTTGACACGGTTTCAGAAAGGTTAATTTCTCATTTAAAAGATTCAAAGGTTTCTCATCCTACAAAAGTCCATCTCACATCATCTGAAAAAGGTAAAGCCAAGGTTGATGTTTCTTCTGTCAGTTGTAAAGGTGAGTACTTCAAATCTTCCAAAGCTGAGGTTTCAAAGAAGACTCGGAGTCAATCTAAGTCTTCCAAGAAACCCACTCACCAAGGAAAAGAAAATTTTTCAAAGTCTAAGTCTTCCAAACGTATGAACTCTCATTGTTTTGTTCCTACAGATCATGCAAGAAGGATTCCTAAAATAACACCTCTTTATTTTCAAAGTTTCTTTGTGAAAAAGGCAGTCTGGCCTGAATCTTTTGTGAAAATCAATAGTAGTGCTAGTGTGCCTGGAAAGGATGTTGCTAGTAATCCTTTGAAATACTCTTTTTGCAATGTTTCAACTATGTCCAAAAGTGCATGCCTCATCACCTCCTAACAAATTGGAAAAACCATCGCTAAAGGCTAAGCCTAAGGCATTTCCGAAGTCACCCAAGCCAAAAGTAGTTCCATTACCTAAGGCCGTTTCAAAACCAGTTGGACCCGTATACAAATGGGTGCCAAAAGGTTCTGCATTTAAACAAGTGTCAAATGTTAAATAGATCCGTAGTGTTGTGTTGTTACATGACGATGGAAATCCTATATATAACAAGAAAGGACCCATCTTTCGATGGGTTCCAAAAGTAGTTTAATTTTATGCAGATGGTTTTCAGATCACTTTAGACTGGAACCCGGACTTCAATGCAATGGCTTCTGATAACTCAGTTTAGGACCTGATCTTCAAAGAAATGGCTTCTACTTACTTCCGAGTGGAACCCGTACTTCAAAGCAATGGCTTCTGCATCAAGACAGATCAAAATCCGATCTTTCATGTTTAGATGGTTTCTAAACACCCAGTTTAGAACCCGTGTTTACGCGACTTATCTGGAATTTTCCCTATATTTTATCCTTATCAGTTTGAGATTGAGTTTCGTTCTTGAAATTCACTCATAACATCTTATGTTTCACTGATACTGTTCTTATTTGCAGGGGGAATTTCAGATGCGTTCTGAAGATGACATTTTGACGAATAGTGTGTAAGCATTCTTAATACTCTAATGCACACTTTAAAAGGTTTTGTTAGAATAATCTCATTCTCTGATTGAATAAATTTCCACCAAGATTAGTTGATCTAATCTTCGTGATGATCTTGATCTCATTGTTCCTAAGATTTTCTCAAATATTATGATTTCTCCCACATAGTCTGATTCTTTCATACATCAAGTTTCTCCCATACAAGCTAATTCTTTCATGATAGTCTGATTCATTTTCAAATCTTATATCAGACATTGTATTGAAGTTCTCTCATACAGTCACTCAAACTTCCCAAGATATTTCATTCAACTCTCACCCATCTTCTCGAATACCCCAGGAGCTTCACTGATATATATCTTTCAAGATATGATGCTGACTCCGATGATGCACAATATGTGTGATTAGGCATATATATCGTTCCTATGGTCTAAACCAGAGCCAGAAGACCTACCCAAGGAGCAAACTACTTTAATTTGTGTGAGTAAGGGTTCTCAGGTCAATTAGTTGAGGAGTGTTAGTTACCACATGGTACTAATAGGGTCGAGCATAGATAAAATGCAAATGTGAGGGGTTATCGAAAGGAGATGGGTGTGCATCATGTGCTAAAAGTGGGTCGGAGGGAGTACAATTGAAAATGACGAGAGCTGAGGGGTGACAAAAGGATTAAAAGAAAAGATAAATCCTACCAAGACCGTGTCAGTCTGTTGGGTTTCCTACATTAGCTACCAAATTCCATGAGTTGGATTAGGTATTGAACAAGACGTCATGGACCCAGTGACGCAAGCACGTAACCCCTTTAGCTACTCAGTCGTCTCTTAAAAGACTTCGGTTTCAATTCACACGGAGTTATATCACATTCTCCATCGACATATCATTTGGATATTGTTGATATTGAAACAAGGAAGACATCCTCTCCGGTCTCCGACTTCAGTTGATGCACTTTGAGTCTAGAGCATACTGTTATACAATTCTAGGACACATAGAGTCTACAGTCTGCGTGACTATAAACAGCTTGTCTAGCAAGACAAAGCCGGAACAAATATGAGTGATTCTTTCGTGATAAACGATTTCACGATGATTATTTGGAAATCATACCAGTGTTAATGTCACGCCAGCGCTGAACGTATGTCACATAGACTTACTCTATTGTGCAAACAGAACTCCAATGTCGAACTGGAATGTTACTTACAAATGAATTTGTTTAATTTTCTTATATTCAGGTTGCAAAGCCTTGATCTTCACTGTAATATCCTTTTGGTCCTGAATATTTGTAATGAGGGAGAGATTATTGTTTCTGAAGGCGAAAGAAAGTTTTATGATGTAACTGTTTATATTCTGTTATTGAGGGGGAGAGTTACTAATTGAGTTTGTAACATGAGAGAGATAAGTATTTCTGTGTCTGTAATGTTCTTAAATGTAATATTTTCTTTCTGAGTTTGTAATCATCTATTTCAATGAAGAAAGAAGATTTGAAGACACATTGAGGTTGTTCATTTGAAGGGGAGAGCTGAAGTGATTACATGATGATCATAATTCTCATGATCATCATGAGGGGGAGAATGTTCTGAAAAGAGTTGAAATGTTTTGAAAGAGCTACTAAACGCAAGGGGAGAGCCACCAATCTGAAACATTTAAGGTGAAAGTCATCTGAAGAAGATCAATGATTGACTTCAAATGTTCAGAGATCAAAGTTACTTCAAAGATCGTAGATCAGAGTTTAGAGCCCAAGACTTCAGAAGAATACAAGCCTTGACTACAAGAAGGGGGAGATTGTTAGAAATTGTATTTCTTGTAATTCAAGCTTGTGTAATTACGCTTAATTGTAAATATAATTATACACTAAAGGGGATATTGTTAGCCCTAAAATACTGTATAATTATATATAATAAAAGTCTAGGTTCAATTTATAATTAGGAATAGTTTACTTTGGGGGGAATCTTAATTTCCAAGACTTTAAGGGGAGTGTATGGACAAACCCCCAAAGTAAGCTTAGGAGAAGCCAAAAAGGAACCTCCAACTAGTGTGTGTTTTAGAGTGTGAAAATTCCTAGAGATTGAGAACCAATTTCTCTCTTGTAATCTTCATATTTTTAATACAAATTGTTTGATTTTATGTATTGGAGTGTAAAATATACTGGGAATCAAAGTTAGCACTAACACATGTCTATTTCGTTAATTACTTAAAATCTTGCATCAAACATATTCATGGACCACAAATTAACACCTTCTTTCAGGCGACACAAACAGATTTTGGAAACACAAAACCCGGGTAAGCGAAAAGCATTTCCTTGAGGATGAGCACAGTATAACTTGTGTTACCTGGTTAAAACTAGAGGTAATTAATTATTTTTTTGTAACTGTTTGTAGTTGTTCCTTCAATTTAAAGCTCATATATGTAATTGTAATGATATAAATTTCAGGTTGAGAGAGAATTAGCAATCTCCAAAGAAAGTGTTTCAAAAACCGTAAGGTGGATTTCACATGGACCACGCACCACCATACTGAAACACACTGCATATAACATCAACGGGTATACATTTCGTACTAAATGTAGTGACGGCAGTGTTTACTAAAACAGTGTGATTAGTGTTGTGACAGACGATATGCACATATCCAAAGGAGTAGCAACCACAAGCCGCAAACTGTATTATGGCGTTTTGCAAGAAATATGGGTACTAGATTATCGTTTAAGGCAACTCCCTCTTTTCAAATGTGATTGGATTAACCATCAGGCTGGTGCGGTCAAATGTGATCGTAAGCTTAGTTATACATTGGTTGTCCTGACTACTTTAGGCCACAAGCTTGATCCGTTCATATTAGCCTCACAAGCACAACAAGTGTTTTATGTGAAAGACCAGAAAAATAAAAGTTGTCTATTGTCTTCAACACACCTCCGAAGAATTACAGAGATACATATGAAGATATCGATGAGGAATTTAGCACTGTCATTCACCCGCACAATGATAACATTTTGCCACGTGTGAATGAACGTGACTTGGGTACTGAATCAAGAGATGATTATTATCGAAGCAACTGTGAAGGTATTATTGTACGAAAATCCAAGTGATCGAACCATGTCGTGCGCTGGAACCATGTCTTGTAAATTACCTTTTAATTAATTAATTTATATTATTATTATCTGTACGTATCTTAATTTCTATGTGACTTCGACATTTTATTTTATGGTGCAGTAAATTATTGTAGTGGAATATGATTTTGTCACACAAACCATTTTGTGACCATTTAGTATCTGCTTTTGGCTACACTAAAATCGTGTGTGACAAACTCGAGTTCATCATTTAGTTACATAAAAAATTACTTCATGTGACCATATACTAGAATATGATTTAGTCACACATAAAATAACTTCATGTGACCATATAGTGGAATATGATTTGGTCACCCAAAAAATTATTCAAGTGACCATATAGTGACATATATTATGATTTAGTTTTATTATTCATGGAATTGAATTGATTGTATGTAACCTAGGTTTATGAAATTACTTGATTAATTTTAACCTAAGTTTTATTATTCACTAAAGTTAAATTGAGAAATCCTGATAGTGCAGATCTAGAACTGTTACTTCAATTTCTCAAGCTGTTAGTCCATTTTTTTCAAGATGTTAAGTATTTTATAACATAAGTTTATAAACTTACTTGATTAATTTTAACCTACGTTTTGTTATTCACTTGAGTTAAATTGAGAAATTATGTTTTCGCAAATCTCGAACTGTTTGTAAAATATCTCAAGTTGTTAGTACATTTTCTCAAGCTGCTAATTGTTTTATAAACTAAGTTTATATAATTAGTTTATTAACTTTAACCTAAGTTTTATTATTAATGGAATGGAATGGAATTGAATTGATTATATATAACCTAAGTTTATAAAATTACTTGATGAATTTATATCCTAACATTTATATTTTGACATTCTAATACACACTATACTTTATACACACATACTAACTTATGTGACCATATAGTATCTGCTTTTGGCAACACTGAAATCTTGAATGACAAACTTGAGTTCATGATTTAGTCACATAAGAAATTACTTCATGTGACCATATACTGGAATATGATTTAGTCACACATAAAATTACTTCATATGACCATATACTGGAATATGATTTGGTCACCCAAAAAATTATTCAAGTCATATAATGGCATATGATTTAGTCACACAAAAAGGCATTCAATGTGACTAATACGTATTAGATTTTTACATTCTAACACACACTACACTTTAGCAACACATACTAACTTATGTTACAATATAGTATCTGTTTTTGGCTACACTGAAATCTTGTGTGACAAACTCGAGTTCATGATTTAGTCACATAACAAATTACTTCATGTGACCATATACTGGAATATGATTTAGTCACACATACAATTAATTCATGTGACCATATACTGGAATATGATTTGGTCACCCAAAAAATTATTCAAGTGACCATATAGTGGCATATGATTTAGTCACACAAAATGGCACTCAATGTAACTAATACGTATTAGATTTTTACATTCTAACACACACTACACTTTAGCCACACATAATAACTTATGTGACCATATAGTATGTGCTTTTGGCTACAGTAAAATCGTGTGTGACAAACTAAAGTTCAAAATTTAGTCACATAACAAATTAGTTCATGTGACCATATACTGGAATATGATTTAGTCACACATACAATTACTTCATGTGACCATATAATGGAATATGAGTTGGTCACCCAAAAAATTATTCAAGTGACCATATAGTGGCTGTTAGACATTTAATTTCGATCATATGGAGTTATTTTGTAATAATTAATTACTTAGCATTTAGCTTTGTATTTATTTCCTTGTAATCTATTTCTATGTAAAAGTCTAGGGGGCAATTGTGTCAATTCCACATAGTTAATTAAATGGAGCTATAAAGCTTCTAGGGTTGCTTTTTGTAATGACACGGTTCATAATATTGAGAATATCAGACACCACCTTTGCATTTACTCTCTACATTCCTTTTGTTCATTCTTCATCATTTCCTAATTATTGAGCTTGTTTCTTCTTGGGATTTGATAAAGAGATTTCTAAGGTGCGTAATATGTATGGGAATAGCATTTTATAATTGGTATCAAAGCCTCCAAGGTGGATTTCAACTTGTTTCTTCTCGGATTCTGCTGGGTTTCTTCAAGTTCATCGAGTTCTTCACTGTTTCATTCGGTTAGATCCATTTCTCCCTTAGTATTCTGTGTTTATTGTGTTATTATAGTCTTATAATCATCACAATATCATCATATATTGATTTCGAGCTCACTAAGTTCCATCTTTCCATCCAAATCATCAAGAATCGGAGATTTCACAAAGTTTAAAAATATGGGTTTTTAAGGGGTTTTAGCTTGTTCTTTACTGTTTTTTTACGTGTTTTGGGTTATTTTAAATCATCAAACGTGCTTAAAATAGTTTACCAATCATTTAAAAACATTTATAGGCTTTAAATATGCTAAAATAGACATCTGCCCTGTTCTGCCTTAGAAAATCTACTAAAACCTGCTGTATTTCGGACCAGTCACTGTAGCATTTCGGACCAATTAGGATCCCAATTCGGAGCATATAAAATCCTAGTTCGGACCTCATTTCGGTCCAATTCGGACTAATCTTAGGTGTATTTCGGACCAATTTGTGCCCATTTCGGACCCTCATTCGGTCCCATCTGAACTTCGGACCATCCGAAGTTCAGATCTGGCATCCTCATTTTCCCATTTTGGACTTGTGCTCAAATTTTTAAAATTTGCACTTCGGACCATATCCATTTCGGACCACCCGAACTCGGACCATCCGAATTCGGTCCCCTTCCTGGACATTTTCCTAAGTGCCTGTCCACTGTTCACCCGAATTCGGACCATCCGAATTCGGTTCCATCACTTCATCCGAACCACAAACTGTTCATCCGAAGTACCCTATCCGAAGTCATCACTGATCATCCGAATCCTGTTTATCTGAATTCGGTCCATCAGACATTGTACCATCCGAATTAGGCCCCATCCGAAATAGGTCTCTCATCCGAAATCAAACATCATCCGAATTATGTCTCCCATCCGAACTCACCTCTTCCGAATTAGGTCTTTGCCATCCGAAATACTGCCCATCGGAATTACCGTTCACCCGAACTTCTGCCATCCGAATTCCATCTTCATCTGAAATCAGTCTTTCATCCGACTTAGCACCATCCAGTGTGCTATTCTTCCGCAGTGCAGCTCATCCGTGTCAAGTTTCCACCTTTAAGATCTTATCTCTTTCATCAGCAACAAAATCATGTCTCCCTGAAGCTCTCGTACTCGGATCTGAGAACTAAACACCTGTTCTCTATCCAGATGAGTATGAACAATGGAAATCCCGGTTCCTCAAATTTGTAGGAATGCAACCTCTTGGGAACTTAATGCTTCAGTCCATCTCCGAGGGTCCCGTGATCTACTATCGGGAAATAGCAGCCAGACCCGACGCTGACCCCCCTGTCTTAGCATCCAAAGTTGAACGAGAACCGGCTAATGACGCCGAGAGAGACAGGCAGCATGCCAATAAAAGGGCGGAATATTTGATCTATCAGGCCCTTCCCACTGACATATTTGTTGGCGTAGACGGCAAAATGTCAGCCAAAAAAATGTGGGACGAATTGGAAGTCCAAATGCTGGGGGCAGATCTCGATGATAGGGCCAAGATTGAGGAGGACAAGGCTATGTTTACAGAATTCCATGCCAAAGACGGGGAATCTCTGCAAACTACATTTACAAGGTTTTGTGCGGTCCTAAATGATTTGAACAAGCTGCACATTAAAAAGGTCAGGGATGACATAAACATCCAGTTCTTTGCAGCCTTAGCCCCCGAGTGGCAGATCGCATGTCGGGCCACGAAGTATCAAGGGGATGTGGATCAACAAAAACTGATGGCGAATCAATTGGCATCTTTACTGCTATCCGCCAACACCGGAATGAAACCCAATGATTCACTAGCCTTGATCACCAACACGAATATTCCAACACCATCCTTTGCTCCAGGTTCATCATCATCGCAGTGCAAGTATGCCTCTCCTCCACGTCAGGTACTTGATGAGGAAGAGGCCACAATACAGGAACAAATAGCCTTGTGGACCAATCGTCTCCAACAACGACGATTTTCCAACAAGACTAACAATCAACTCCGTTATGACACCGGTCCACGGAGGGACTCAGATGATCGAAGGGATGAACGACGCGATGATTATCGCAGGGACGATTACCGAAGGGATGATCGGGATGAGAGAAGGTATGACGATAGACGCGACTATCGAGATGATCGCCGTTATGAAAGGCGAGACGATAGGCGCGAGGATCGCAGGGACGACAGGCGTGATTATGATAGGAGGGACGTTCGTCGGGATGATCGTAGGGACGACCGTCGAGATGACGGGAGAGAGCATGAGAGAAGGGAAAGAAGGAGAGATGATAACAGAGAACATCGCCGCGCTGACAAGAAGCCAGCTGAAAAAAGCGAGGAGAGAGCATGGGCCGATGAACCAAAAGCCGCTAAGGAACGTCTCTGTTACAAGTGTGGGAAACCGGGCCACTTTGCTCGGGAGTGCAACAACAAATTTGACAGAGACATAGGCTATTATGAAAGAAAGCTGGAGGCCGCGAAGAAAAGAACCGACGCTATGGCCCTCGTTGCCAGGAAGATTACTGGGATGCTGAAGATACCGACGAGGAGGATGACAAGAGCAAGAACTGTTACATGGTTGATCGTCTTGGGTTGGAGCATTGTGTCATTTCCACTGCTGAGACTTCAGATCATGCTGCTGAGGGGGAGACACTGAAAAATCCACCAGCGTGTCTGATGACCACAACCGACGATCCCGAATGCTCTTCATCCGGTTCTGAGACAAATGAGGTATAGTCCTGTTACATTCCAGAACATGTAAATAATTTATTTGTAAATAATGAATATACATTGCACACACATATTCTTGATCTTCAAGTAAGGTTAAATGTTGAAACTGCAAAGTGTGTACAGCCTGAACATCAAGCTCAAACTTTAAAACAGTCGTCTGAATTATATCATTCAAAGTTGTTAACTAATCACAATGTTATAAAACAGATGTTAATCGAAAAAGTAGATGTTCAGGAGAGGAATATATATCTTGAATCTTGTATGGACAGGTTATCAAAAGAAAAACTCTCATTAAAAGAAGAAATTTCTGTACTTACAAAACAGTTAGATACGGAAAAATATGGAAAATATAGATAGTTTAGAAAAATATAAAATGATTGAAGAAGAAAGGATAAGTTTGTACTCTCGAATAAAGACCCTTGACGATGCATTTTTAAAAAGGGGTCAAACAGAACAAACTATCCACTTAAATCAGCCCAAAGAAACTAGGTTTTACCATTCTAAACAAGGAATCGGTTTTAAAAATCCTAAATATTTGGAAAAAGCACAAAAAGTTTTACCTTTATTTTATGACATGAATTATATGGGAGCCGGTCTTAAATCTTTCTTTTTTGAGTCATCAAAAGACGTTTTAAACCAAGAAAATGAGAAACGTGTTGCTCATAAAGAAAAAGAAATTTCCTTTCAATATGAAGAACTTAACGAGAGTTATCCTTCTAGAGTACCCACTTTAGAGGAAGACTTCTTGTCAACTTATTCAGAAGCTGAATTGAAAACAGAAACTGTAAAATTAACTCCTCCACTTTATATTCCTGCAAAAGTTCTTCAACAACAAATCAATGTTTTAGAAAAGTTTGAAGTCGTCTCAAAAGAAAGCACTTGATCTTCAAGATACTCTTCTTAAGAGCGAAGAAGAATTGGTAAATCAAACTTTTCAACAATCTGTGGAAGTAACTGTCTATAGAGAAAATTTTGAAATGGTTTCTCAAAAGTTGAAAGATTTTTCGAAAGAACAAACAGTTTCTCGTTCCACCAAAATTACATATGTGTCATCAAATAAAGGTAAGGCTAAAGCTGAAACTTCTTCGTTCATTTATAAAGGTGAGTGTTCAAAACCGTTTAAAAATGAGGTTTCTAAAAAGACTCAGATCCAATCCAAGTCTTTTAAGAAACCCACTCACCAACAAAAATAAAATTCTGTCAAGTCTAAATCTTCCATGCTTACTGACTCTAATTGCTTTGTTCCTACAAATCATATAAGAAGAGTTCCAAAAACCAGCATGCTGGATTTTACGAGTTTTATTGTGAAGAATGCTATTATGCCAAATGAATTTGTTACTAGAGATAGGATGTCTGTAATCTCTAAAGACAATTTGTGAAACAATGTGTGTGACAATGTGTGTAATGATGTACCAAATTCTGATGTTTCTTTAAAGTACTCGTTCAGTGAATCACTTAATCTATGTCCAACTCGCTATAGACGACAGGTTCCTGAAATGAATGCTTTCGTGCCTCAAATAAAATTGAGACTTGTTTGTTGCTGAGGCCCAAAACCAAAGCAACGGTCAAAAAGGTCTCGAAAAGACAAAAACCAAAGGCAATTTCAGCGCCTAAGGTTCCAAAGCCCAATAAATCCAACCTTCAATGGATTCCAAAAGGTTATGCATCCGGACCACACACAAATGCTAAATGGGTTCCTAACACTGTACACGTGCTATATAAATCTGGAACTCCTAACAAAAAGGGACCCATATTGAGGTGGGTACCCAAAGTTGTGTGATCTTTATGCAGATGGTTCTTGGTTACTTCTGATCAAGACCCGTTCCTCAATGAAATGGCTTCTAGTTACCATTTACTAGGACCCGTTCTTTTACTTGTCGGTTGTGCTTAAACTGACACGTTTGGCTTCTGTGCACTCAGCTCAGGACCCGGTCATAACTCTTCATGTTTTCTGAACATCTCGGTTCAGAACACGGTTTGATTGTAATTTAAAAATGGATGTGTTTGAATGCATATAGTTTTTCATTTGTATGAATTTATTTGCTTTTCAGGCTAAGTCCATTTGGTATATGGATTCGGGTTGCTCCAAGCATATGACGGGAAGAAGAGAATTGTTGTCCAGCGTAGTTGAACAGAATTGCGGAACAGTAAAATTCAGGAACAACCATCAGGCTCATATCAAAGGATACGGGGACTTAGTTCTAAATAATCTAGTCATCAAGGACGTTGACTATGTTGAGGGGTTATCACATAATCTTTTTAGCATAGGACAGCTCTGTGACAAAGGACTAGAGGTAACGTTTAGAGCTAAGAACTGCAGTATAAAGAGTATTGATGGAAAAGAAATCCTATTAGGTTCCCGAAACTCTAACCTCTACACCATTGACGTAGCCAAGCTAATAGTGAAGGATAACATTTTCCTATTATCAAAAGCCTCTTCAAAAGACTCTTGGTTGTGGCATCGAAGATTATCCCATTTGAACTTTGATAATATCAACAAGCTGGCTGCAAAACAATTGGTTAAAGGTCTCCCTGAATTGCGTTATGAAAAGGACCGTCTTTGTGGAGCTTGTGAGAAAGGAAAGATGAAACGATCATCTCACAAAGCAAAGCCCGAACCATCAACAAAAAGAGTATTGGAGTTACTTCAGATGGAATTATGCGGACCGATGCAGACTCAAAGCATAAACGGGAAGCGATATGTATTGGTTATCGTTGATGACTATTCACGATATACCTGGGTCAGGTTCTTGCGTTCCAATGACGAGACAGCTCAAGAGATCATAGATTTTATCAAGAGTTTCGAGACCCAACAGCAGCTGTCAGTGCAATCAATCACATCCGATAACGACACGGAGTTCAAGAACTCGGTAGTTGAGGGCTTCCTTCGATCCAAAGGTATTCAGCATCAATATTCTGCTGCTCGAACGCCTCAACAAAATGGGGTCGTGGAAAGGCGTAAACGTACGCTTGTGGAAGGCGCTCGAACAATGCTCACATACTCAAATCTACCTCCATTCTTGTGGGCCGAAGTCGTATCAACAGCCTGCTATACACATAATCTCTCCATTATCCATAAGCGCTTTAACAAAACTCCTTACCAACTCTTTTTAAATAAAGTGTCATTTATCAAGTACTTACGTGTATTTGGTTGCAGGTGTTATATGCTGAACGACAAAGACAACCTCGGGAAGTTTAACGAAAAGGCGGATGAAGCGATCTTCATTGGATACTCATCCAACTCGAAGGCGTATCCCGCATTCAATACCCGAACCAGAACAGTCAATGAAAGTGTGCATGTCACATTTGATGAGTTGGCTGAACTGGCACCCGAAGTTGATCATGCAGGACCTCGCATTACTCAAATGCCTGGAGACTCTTCCAATAACCCCATTACTTTTTCTACTTCTGATTTGGTTAATTTGTTTGACCATTTTTACGTAGAATTTTTTGGTCCTAATGCTAATGTGCCTAATGATGTCAATAATGTAGGTAATCCTTCAAGTTCAACTGCGCCACAAAGTTTCTCCGCTCCAGCTTCATCTACATCATACCCTCATCCATCAACATCATCCACCGATACATCGGCAGTTGAATCGACTCCTATAATACCCTCACATATAATACCCACTATCCTTCCTTCACCTGAACACTCGGAAATCGAACCGGAACCAGTGGTACCATCATTTGAAACCATTGACCATGAATCTTCATCCATCCCCACCTTAACCACTGAGATTCCATCCCGAGCACCCCTTCCACAAGAGATTAAATGGACCCGAAGTCACCCAACAGATCAAATCATTGGTGATGTTACAACAGGAGTCCAAACTCGTAGGGCGTCTACTAATGAATGCCTCTTCGCATCATTCCTTAGCATGATAGAGCCCGCTCGTGTGGATGAAGCCCTAACAGATCCAGATTGGATAGTTGCAATGCAAGAGGAACTCAACCAGTTTGAACAGCTAAGAGTATGACGGTTAGTTCCCAAACCAAAAGACCGTATAGTGATCGGAACAAAGTGGATTTTTAAGAACAAACGAGATGAGAACGGCATTGTGATAAGGAATAAAGCAAGACTTGTTGCCAAAGGATACCGACAACAAGAAGGGATAGATTATGACGAGACCTTCGCTCCAGTTGCACGGATCGAAGCAATCAGAATCTTCTTGGCGTACGCGGCACACAAAGACTTCAAAGTGTACCAAATGGACGTCAAGACTGCCTTTCTAAATGGTGAACTTAATGAGGAGGTGTATGTTGAACAACCACAAGGCTTTGTTGATGCACATAAACCTGACCATGTTTATGTGCTAGATAAAGCCCTCTATGGTTTAAAACAAGCACCTCGAGCATGGTATGATAGTCTTTCAAATTTCCTTATTTCTGCCGGTTTCTATAAAGGTGTGGTGGAGACAACTCTATTCACAAAAAGGGAAGGCCCACATATATTTGGATCTACTGACAGTAATTTTTGTAAGGATTTTCAGCCCTAATGGAGTCCAGGTTCGAGATGAGTATGATGGGGGAAATGAACTTTTTCCTCGGATTACAAGTCAAACAACTTGAGGATGGGATTTTTGTGAACCAGTCGAAATATACTCTTGACATTCTCAATAAGTATAAGTTAGACTCTTGCACGAGTATCGCAACTCCCATGGCCTCCAACTGTAAGTTAGACACAGATCCTTCTGGGAAAAGTGTCGATAATACAACTTAGAGAGGGATGATAGGATCCTTACTATATTTGACTGCTAGTAGGCCAGATATAATGTTTTCAACACGTCTTTGTGCTAGATTTCAGGCCGACCCGAAAGAATCACACCTAACTGCTGTAAAATGCATTTTTTCATTATCTTAAGGGTACACCCGATCTTGGTCTATGGTATCCAAAGGGAACCGATTTCAATCTTACCGCTTTTTCAGATGCTGATTTTCCAGGTTGTAGAGTTGACAGAAAAAGCACGTCGGGAGGAATACAGTTCTTGGGAGATAGACCGATGAGTTGGTTATCCAAAAAGCATAATTGTGTTTCAACATCCACAGCTGAGGCTGAGTATGTAGCAGCTGCAAGTTGTTGCTCTCAAGTGCTGTGGATGAGAACACAATTACGCGATTATGGATTCTCACTCACAAATATCCCAATTTACTGTGATTCTCGAAGTGCAATTGCCATCTCTTGCAATCCCGTGCAGCACTCTCGAACGAAACACATAGATATCAGGTATCATTTTATTAAAGATCACGTAGAAAATGGAACCATTGAGTTGTATTTTGTTGGAACGGAATATCAACTTGCAGATATATTTACTAAAGCTTTAGACGAACCTCGTTTTTAGTTTTTAGTATCCCTTATTGGCATGTTGAATCCGCCTTCCAATTAAATATCAGATATTGTCTTAAATAATTCTATTTCAATCTCTCATGATTGAAATTCCTTTATTTTAGAAAAATTCTGTTAATTAAATTTAAGGATTGTGTCGCAAAATTGAAATTCAATATTTCCTTATCTGTGTACATTTTTAATAATTAATGATCCTGACAAATTGCTGTGTGAATTGTTCATCACGGAGTGGGATGCAAACATTATCCAGGTTTGTCTGTATCTGTAAGGCTAAAAAGGTTCACGAGCTTAATCTGAAAAAAGAAAAAGGAAATGAATATGTATCTATTTGAGGGGGAGTATAGTTTGGATTTTAATTTTTTTTTTTGTAATTCTT
The DNA here is from genome assembly GCA_020465985.1 of Centrapalus pauciflorus. Lineage (NCBI taxonomy): Eukaryota > Viridiplantae > Streptophyta > Magnoliopsida > Asterales > Asteraceae > Centrapalus > Centrapalus pauciflorus. The sequence continues at coordinate 29,912 of JAANYP010007283.1, forward strand.
TGTTTCATTTTAATTTTAGTAATTAAATTTTTAAACTTTAGGTTGGTTATATTTTAGTGTGATTTTAAGTTTAACTTAATTGTTCAGAAAATCCCAAAAAGTTTTTAATTGTTCAAATTTATCAAAAAGCCAAAAATATTTAATTTTATCTTATTTTAGTGTGGTTTAATTTTATCTTAACTTATATACTAAAAGAAAATACCAAAAATATTTTTTGTTGTTTTTGTTTGAAAAGATTTAATAAAATTGGGCCAAATTTTTTTATTAAAAATCTTGTTTTTGTTTGTTTTATTAAAGCCCATAAATTGTGTGTGTGTGTGTGTGTGTGTGTGTTAAGTGCTATCCGGCGGCCCACATCTCACCTTGGGCGCGGATCTAGCAGTCCGACCCGACCCACTCTCTTTAAAAGAGTGGGTCACACGGTCAAAAGGGTTTCCTTCATCTTCAAGCTTTCTCCTATTTCTTCTTCTTCCTCCTCTCGTCGATACCCACCGCCGGCCACCATTAAAGCCAATCCAAGCTTTTGGATCTTCATATTTCGTCGTTTTTCTTGCATTTTCCTACTTCGGCATCTCTAGGTAACTTCTTTTTCACTTTATTTTAGCTTTTAATGTCTTATTTTGTGTGTTTGATTTTCATAATTTATTTAGTTTTTACTTTCAGTTTTTCTTATTTTTGGGTTGTTTAATGTGTGTTTTTCACTTAGTTGTAGTTAGATAAAATGTTCATTATGTATTTTTAGACTAGGATCTGTAATTTCATGCATTTTTGCTACTTTTAACTGTTCACGTTTAAGTTTGCATGAACACATTAACTGCATACATGCATTTCGGATGTCCGAATTCGGACCATTATCCGAATTCGGATGTCCCACTTAGAATAATTTTCAAGTTTCTCAGACTTACCAAAACCGAATTCGGTCACTGTAGATCCGAATTCGGTCACTGTTGATCCGAATTCGGTCTACGTTGATCCGAATTCGGTCCTTCAAGTAATGTCAAAAGTTTGAAAAATTCATTTAAGTCTAAGTTTGTCAAATCACTGTTCATCCGAACTCGGATGGGATCCGAATTCGGTCCACATCCGAGTTAGGTCCTTTGTCTTCATTGCATGCGTAACATTTCATCCGCACATCCATCCGAATTCAGACCAGCATCACAACCTCATCTGAATTCGGCCCAAATCCTCATCATCACTTTCATGCACTTTGGTCCCCATCCGGATTCGGTTCTTCATCATGAACCATCCGAATTCGGACCCCAACTCATACCATTTCTTGCATCATCCGAATTTCGGCTTGATCCGAATTCGATGACACTGTTCATCCGAATTCGGACCATCCGAATTCCATCACTTAGCATTTTTTTAATTTTCTCATTTTTGCATTTTCACTATAATTTAAAATCCAAAAATACTTTAACTTCGGTGCACCATTGATTAGAGTTAGGATTAGTGTTTGAGTGAAAAAGTCTGATCTAACATCGGTCTCTAAACGATTGACTTTGGACTTTATTAGTAGAATTTTATTCTACTAATAAATACCCGATGCTAAACAGATCAGGCAGTTTCTATTTCACACTTATCTAGACTTCATATCAATGTTATATCTTTTTAAAGTCATTTATTCTAACTTTGATGCACCTTTGTAGGATGATGGAACCGGCTGTTAACCTCACCCTACCCCATCCCCCCATTCCAAATAATAACGCACAACTACCCGAACAATCCATCCTTCCCAACGCCGAGTTTGTCGAGTTTATTCCACACAACTGGCAGCTCGACGTCTCCATTCTCACAAAAGAACCCCAAACCCTCGCTTTCGACACCCTCCGTCACCACCCCATATACTACGCCTTGTCCACCGCAATCGCTGTTCCCCAGATTTATCTGCAACAATTCTGGAACAGATTGCAATATACTCCCGACGCCGAACCCCACTTCACATCCACTATTGACTGTGTTCCAGTCAATGTCACCATCGATGCCATACGCCATATCCTTCACCTACCCGCCGAAACCTACCTGCCAACCCGCTTTCAGTTTGATCCCATCCCTTCCATCCCAGAAACCCTAACCGAAATCCAAACTCTGGGTTATGATGGCCCTCTCTCCAAACCCTCCGATTTCCGCACAAAGAATCTACAATCTCACTGGTGGATTCTTTTTGATGTTATCAACAAGTGCTTCACCGCAAAGCACTCCGGCCACGACTCTGCATCAGCTCAGGTATTAGCCATGTTTACCGGCTTTGCCTTTGACCGACATGTTGACTATGCGGCGTTCCTCTTCGAGGAATTAAGACGAGTACATGTGGAGAGAGGAACCAAGAAGGGCAGAAAGTACATACCTCTCCAACGGTTTCTGCAACTTATCATCCAATACGTGATGGATAATGATGAGGACATCCACGAACGTGCTGAAGTAATCGTCTACCCCACTGTGGCCATTCAAAAGCTAACTTTGCCAAAGGGGGCCCCTACAGTGCCTATAATGACAATTCCGTTATCACTACTACTAAAGGCAAGGGAGTTGGAACGGGTTAGGGCTTACATTCAAGAGTTTTATCCGGATGAGTCTCAGTCAGAACCGACTGAGACTAACCAGTCCATCGGTGAGGCCAGAATGAGTGAGGACGAGGGAGAAGTGGCGGAGGTTCAACAATCTGTGGGAATAGGTGAGAGGGAGCATGTGTTAGTGAGTGAGAGAGCAGGTGGTGAGGCGGTAGAGACGGCGGATTCAGAACGAACCGTCTCTGTCGTGCGAGCGATAGATATTCCATCTGAGGGTGACCGAAGCCCAATCAGCCGGACTCCCCACCATAAGGTCGTCAGTCCAACGGTCGAATTCACCCCCACCATCCACTTGGTTTCCCCTCAAAGGGAGACCACTTCATTCCACGGGGTTGTTGCACATACACCATCGCCCTCTCATTCGGAGAGTGGCGGTGTTGAAAGATGTCACACTCCTCCCCATGTGACCGAACTTCCTTCATTCACGGTTCCATCTCCCCATATACAGCCATCGCACGATGCCTCTTTGGCATCCCCAAGAGCTGCCTCCGTGGCAGCTCCACTAACTTCCGGATCTGAGCGTCCAATACAGGAGCCAGAAATGACGGAAGGAAGACCTGGAGTGGCTCAATCAACGCCATCCACTTCCGGCCATCTCCCTATCAACTTGGAGATGCTAACGGCAGCTCTTTGTGCTGCCGGAGTGATTACCCGGGCTGACCTGGATGCCCAAAAGGAAGCTGCCGAGGAACGTCACACCGCCCTTCTCTCACTTATCAAGGGTAAGGGTGTCGCTTCTGAAGCTGGGCCTCTACCAGGATCTAATTCAGTCCAGAACCAGATAGCAGAGCTGTCAGACAAGATTGATGGGCTTACACGTTTAATTCTTCAAGTCCAGGAGCAAATAAATTCCAGAATGGACCGCCTCGAGTCTGCGGTAATTGAACTTCAGTGCCGTCCTCAGGCTGAGGCTCCGAAAAGAAAGCATGACGATCAGGACGACCCTGATCGCCATGAGGGGGAGAAAAGACAGAAAACTCAGTCTAAGGACCCAATGATGATTGTAGGGGGAGCAGAGGCTGAAAGTACAGAATTTCAGGGGTCTGGGGATCAGACTTATGAGGCTAGGGAGATGCTGATGATAGAATATGAACCATTACAGATTGAAGGTCCAGCTCCTTTAGACCCTATGTCAGCAATGGTGAGATATGAACCTCAATACGAAAAAGTCGAAATCATATTAGTGTCTGACTCAGACTCTGATACTGATAACGACTATATCCTTCTCACACCAAATCCTAAACCCCAATCACGGCAACAATCACCTCCTCCAATTGAAGTTTTGGATTCCCCATCCCATGAACCTCAACATCAAATAACTTCTTCCATCCAATCACCTTCACCTACTCCCATAAAAACTCCATCAATCCAAGCATCTCCCACACCAAAAGAAATTCCATCAATTACACCTACCCCAACAGTCCAATCAACCCTTCCATCACAAACATCTCGCCATCCCACATTGCTGAATCATCCGGATCCCGAACGGTCGATTGCTTTGACACAAGAGAGGTCACTGCAATATAAGACATGACAGATGTGGCATGGATCAATTGATACTCAAGGGGAAAAGTTCACAATCTGGATGCTGAAACGAAAGAAGAATTGAGTCAGGACCGGAGGGATCGAGTCTTGAAACTTCTTGAGGCTCCTCCTGCAGAACTAGAAGAACCTCCGGTCCAGGGGTTAAAAGAATTCTTGAAGAAGTTCCCGGCTGATCAATTTCAGAATCCTTTCTTAGAAGAAAGGTTCAAAATGGTATTTAGAAAGAAGCCGGGGTCTTACAGTAGACGTTTTCTGATAGTGATGACCGATGCATCCCGATGTGTTCAAGCAGAATATAATCAGATGATGCTAAGGGAAACGAGAGACAAGAGAAAATATTGGTCTAAATCCAAAATAGTAAAGATCAATAACATACACATGTACAAGAGAGCCAGAGTGTTCACTCCGGCCTTCGAAGTACTCAGAGAAGACGGCACAGTTCAAGAATTGTATGAAAGTGACCTTGACTTTGTAAACATAGACGACATAGAGCTTCTGCACAACAAGATGGCGATTGAGAGTGCCTTACTAAAAGTGGGTCTGAAAGCTTCTAAACAAGATATATTTTTGATAGACCACTATCTGGCGTACAAAGTTCTGCTTCGAGGACAACCAGGGGTTATATTTTTGAACCAGAAAGGTTATAAAAGATTCATGCGCTTTGAGGATCTTCCATGTTACTCCGACGGCACTATCAAATTGGTTCGAGCAGCGCTTACTCAGAAAGTTCAAGACTTTGACGCTCAACCAAATCCGGAACTCAGATGCTCACCGAAGTAGATTCAGGATATCTTCAGCGGCATTGAATACCTGAACGAAAGGCTACATTTGAGACAAGTGACCAGACGCTTTGACGTCATCCTTGGACTCCGAGAATCAACTGATCATTCCAAAGTTCCAGGACCTCCTAAATGATCGAAAAGGGGGAGATTGTTAGACATTTAATTTCGATTATATCGAGTTATTTTGTAATAATTAATTACTTAGCATTTAGCTTTGTATTTATTTCCTTGTAATCTATTTCTATGTAAAAGTCTAGGGGGCAATTGTGTCAATGCCCCATAGTTAATTAAATGGAGCTATAAAGCTTCTAGGGTTTCTTTTTATAATGACACGGTTCATAATATTGAGAATATCAGCCGCCACGTTTGCATTTACTCTCTACATTCCTTTTGTTCATTCTTCATCATTTCCTAATTATTGAGCTTATTTCTACTTGGGATTTGATAAAGAGATTTCTAAGGTGCTGAATATATACGAGAATAGCATTTTACAGTGGCAATAGTCACACAAAATGGCACTCAATGTGACTAATTCGTATTAGATTTTTACATTCTAACACACACTACACTTTAGCCACACATAATAACCTATGTGACCATATAGTATGTGCTTTTGGATACACTAAAATCATGTGTGACAAACTCGAGTTCATGATTTAGTCGCATAACAAATTACTTCATGTGACCATATACTGGCATTTGGTCACACTGTTCAACTGTGTCACGCCGTTTTGTCACATTTTATGCGTGTAACGTGACTAATGCTTTGAACTTAATCAGCAACAAAAACACCAGATACCTTTAGTCACATAAATGTTCAAATGTGTGGCAATACATTTTAGATTGGTCACACGATTGGAGTTCAGATGTGACTAAAAGAATGATGTGAATTTAGTTTTGTATCTTTAGTCACACATATATTATAATGTGTGACGATTTGATTTTGAGCATGTGTGACCAAAGCCTATTTTTGTACTAGTGAAAAGGAATGTGTCTCATGAAGATAAGCTAGCTAGAAAGATCTATTCAAGTAATGTGATGGAGATAGATGATAGGTTGATGTATGAGATAACAAATGCTCATCGTATGTGTCTGGGAGCTTATATAATCAAGATGAGAACAAAGATACAGCCTACAAAATTTGTATATTTAAGATTCAGAGTCTCTTCACTGGAAAAGGTGTATATAGAACGACTATGAAAGTTTTCTACTATCCAGTTATTACTGCACAAATATATGACGACTCAACACATTCAGTGAAGCAGATTATTTTAATCTGAGGTTGGAAGATGTAGAAGATTTGTATGATCAACTGAAGAAAAAGAGACATAAGTCTTAAGTTGTGAGAACACCTATGACCTCAATATTTGATTTCATGCATACAAATTTGTGCTTACTACGGTTGAAGATTTTCAATTTGGATTGGAGACACATCAACAACATATCAATTTTACTCCTCCAAATAGAGAAAATCCAGTGATTGAGCAATTTAAGAATTACTCAATCATTGTAAAACCAAAGTTGGGAGTTATCTATGAAAATCATCTGAGCCAAAAGTTATTCTTAAGGATCTCCAAAACGAGTAAATACTCATCTAGAACCTTAAGACATTTATATTGAGAGATGAGAAAGATACTTGATGATCATGAAAGAAAGAAGGTAATAAAACCAGTGAGCCAAAGAGAACAGAGTTACTTTCATGAGGCTGTTGAATGCCATCGAAGACAAGCTGAGGGATTGTGAAGTAGTGAGAAGATTTGATTGGAAGATTGGATGGTCTTGAACTTAATTGAATGTAACTTTACAAAAAGAGAGAGATTGTTAGGGTTTAAATTTTGTAAAGTTTTGGGGCTTAATTGTAGTTTTCTTAAAGTGTAAAATTGACTATAAATAGTCAATTCCATTGTATTGTAAAGTTTAGTAGTTCAGGTATCAATTTGAGAGTTCTTTGCACTTTGATTTTTGATCTTCATTTTCCCTCTGTGAAATTGCTTGTGATCTGATTGCTTACTAATTGTGATTCATATCTTGTTTGCTTCAATTTTATGAATTAATAAGAAAAGATAATCTTATCTAAACCGTGTCTTCTGGGTAAACCACATAATCTATCAAGTCTGTGGCGACTTGATATTGAAAAAGACATCATGGATCTAGTGCCACAAGCACTAACCCGCATCAGCTACTCAGGTTTCTCACAAAATACTTATGTTTCATATATCAAAAAGATTATAGCACATTTCCATTAATATATCATTTGGATACTATTATTATTGAAACAAGGAAGACATCACATTGAGTCTCGAGCTGAAATGTCATATTAGGACACTGTAGGTCCCAAAAAGGTCTTCCTAACGTATTGTTTAAAGCTGTAGAGAGGGGGTGAATACACCAAAGTAAATTCAATACTCATTTCTCAATGTTTGTGTATATTATTAACAAGTGTTAATTACAAACAAGTTTGACTGCGGAAAGGTTCAAGCTGAGATGACAGATACAAAAGATGTTTAACTAATCTAAGACACACTTAGACTAGATATAATGAATACACTCACTAAGATGAACTCATTGTTTAAAAAGACACAGATGGACAGCTTGAATAAGAACAGATTAGACACACATTACTGTTTTATTCAAGCAGACTTGCATGCATGAAAAACCCACTTCAATGCACGATCTGAAATTCTCACTCTTGGTTGTCTCACAATCCTTGGAAGCTTCCTTTTATATTCTCACTGAGAATCTCAGTGAAGCTTCCTCATTGGACAGGGAGATAGTGGAATGTCTTTCCAAAAAGACAAAACAATTTTTCTGCACATTCTAATAAAGCAGACTTGTCTTCATGTGGCAGAATCTTTGTGTCATTCTTTTTGTCTCTGTTGTAGAGGCCTTTAACTAAAAGAGAAAGTCAACTTTGAACGTTTCATCTTCTATTAAGGCCATTTTGATATAAGAAATGGTCTGTCACCCATTTCAGATATCCCTTTGTCTTCATGTAACAGAGCAGCGTAGGAGGCTTTTGCAGCTTCTGTTTTTCCACTTTGTCTTTGACTTTGTAACTGATCTTGTAGTCTTAAACAATACATGAGGACACGGAAACATATTCCATAAAGTGTTTAGCATGTTCACAAAGAACAGGTTCTGTTCACAAAGAACAGAACACTTAGAATTTTTCTAAGCTGTTCAACAGAATAGAGCAGCGTAGACAGTTTATGTCCAGCCTATTCAGCAGAATGAACAGCTTGGGCAATCTGCCTTAGTTGCAATGAATGCAACAGGGTAAACAGTTTTGACTTATATTGCAAATCACTTTTCAGGTTTCAATAAGGCATTAACAGGCCTTAGATTACACCTTCAAGTGCATCAAACAGGTTTGATTAAGAATCTCCCCCTAAGATGTAGAGCATGTTTGATTGAGGCCTTTTCGTGCCTAACCATCTCCCCCTATTTGCAATAATCAGTCTAAGCTGATTTTATCAATAATCACTATATATTCTTACAATACATTCTGCTAAAATAACATAATAACATTTGAGTAAAGTAAAGGATCAGTTTATATATACTGATTTTGATTACAAAACAACATATGTTCTTACAAGAGTACAACTAATGTACTAATGTGGATTACAACTAATGTAACAGAAAAGTTACAACTAATGTAACAAAGTACAACTAATGTACATAGAGAAGTTCAACATGTTGGACAGTTGATGGTGAGAGCAAGTAATGTCAAGCCTGTCCAACTGATGGACAGCTTCCATTCTTTATCTACTCAATAGTAGATGGACCTCCAAGCTATGGAGCTTCTCCTTCAAACATTTGATTGAGCTCCTCCCTTGTTTCTTCAATTTCCTCCATTTCAACCCTTAGGAATCTGAAGTTGGGATGTTGAAGCTCTCCTCTTTCATGGAACCCTTTCAGCTGTTCCCAGATAGCTGCTCTCCATTTTATAGATTTTCTAAAGGAGTTTGCAAGTCTAAAAGCAGTAACCTGCTTAAGACCAACCTTGTGTAAATCTGATGCTCTCTGGAAACACTTTTTCTTTGTTAGGGGATCTACAAAAAATACCCTCAGCTCAGGTTCTTCAATCAGCTTGTCTTCCTCATGTTCCACTCCACCGGGCAAGCTGTGATCTACTCCTTTGATTTCAAGGGCTAAATCTCCTTGATCAATCACTATCAGGAGTTCTTCGAGCTCAATATCCTTTCTCCTCCTCCTGGCCTTTATCTTGGGTTCAACCATTGAGGTACCCTTGATTTGTTCTTCTGTGATCAGGCCAAGATTCTTCACTCTCTTCATTAATGTTTTGACATAAGCCCTGATAGTCTTAGTAGTTTCAGACTTAGACTGGCTCAGGGCAACTGCCAATTCTACCCATTCTCTGAATCCCATTTGAGCAACATCAGTGTGTTCATATACTTCCACTTCTGGACCTTCAGCACCCATTCTGGTCATTTGTAATTTCCACTGTTTGCCTTTCCTTGAAATGGGAACAACTTTGACAATGGTCTCCTTAGCAAGTCTTCTGTTTGCAACATCAAAGAACTTTTTCCTTGCCAGGTTGTCAAAGTGAATTTGGGCTCTTGCAGAGGAGGATGTTTGCTTAGGCTTGGTCACAGAGACCTAAGCACCCTGTTCCTTCTCTCCTTCCTTTTCAACCACTGACTCTTTGGCAGCCTCTAATAGTTTCCTTTGGACATCCAAGGAGGGCATTTTAATTTTTCTTGCCTCCTTGTATGCAAAGGATTTTGCAGCTTTAGCAGAGGCTTCATCTGTCTTTAGCTTTTCAATGGCTCGAAGTTGTTCTCCTTTGAATTCATAATAGGTCTCCATGGAGACACCCATTTCTTTAGCTCTGGCCTTATCAAGCTTCAGTTGAGCAGCTTTGAGGTAGTCAGGGTCTACCGTGGCTTTCTTCTTCCCTTTAGCTGTTGATGGAACAGCTTCAGGTTCCTCTTCCTCTTCTTCTTCTTCTTGTTCCAGTATTAGATGTCTCCTTCTCCTTGACCTGTCCCCCGAAATGGATTCCTCCCTCTTAGATGGTGCAGGGTTTGGAGATCCAGCCTGAGTAGGCTGAGCAGCTTTAGTTGAATGGGAGACATCCACAGTAGGACATGTAGCACATGTTTTTGAGGCACCTGTTGCTGGACTTATAGATGCTGATTTCCCCTTAGATTGAGATGAAGATTTCTCCCCCTTAGACTTGGTCTTTGAAGCAAATATCTTCTCCCCCTTTGAAGGAGATGGCACATAGCCTTCAACACTTGGTGTGCCTGGGGAAACAAATTCAGCAGGCGTAGCAACAGGTTTGGGGCCAACCAGGCTATGCACTAAGAAAACCAAGTTGTCCTTTATCTCTGCAAGTTGGGTAAGGAAATTTCCATCCAAGATTTAATAATTGGTCCATTCTCAGCCTCGGTAAAGTCCATCTTGTTTTGGGAAGTAGCAAGAGAGGACATCTTAGAGAGGGCTTCCCTGTTAGAAGCTGTGAATAGCAAACTTTGAAGCTGTGCAAGATGTTGTTCAAGAGAATCTTACACATCATCAAGGTTTGATGACACAGAATTTGACAGGGAGACAATTAAAGTGTTTAAGCTGGCTAATGTAGAAGGAAGGGTAGTTGTGCAAGTGTTTAGGAGAGTTGACAGTTGTTGAGACACAGCTGCCAGAGAGGACACAGAGTCCTGTTGAGTAGAAAGGATGGTGGAGAGGTAGTGGAGATTGTTTGCAGCTATGCAGTGAGTGCAAAAAAGTTGTGAGGATTGTTCAGCTTGAGGAGAAGGGGTTGGAAAGGAAGTCTTGAACGAATCAAAAAATCCTTTAAGTTGTGCAGACACAGAGTCTGATATGATGGCTGGTAGGGAGGTCATGGAGTTTTCCAAAGAACTAACTTTGTTGGTCAGCAATGATAGTTGATCCTTCAAAGGAAGATCTTTGGGGGATGGAGGAGTACGTGTGGATTGTTTGGATTGTGTTGATGGTGAAGAATGAGAATTAGATGAGGATGAGGCAGGTGTTTGAAGATTTGAGGGGGAAGGTAGTGATACTTTAGAGAGAAGTTCCATAGCCTGGGCATAGGTGAGATGACCCAGCTTGGAAGGGTCAATAGATCCTTCAGCAGTGGCTATTTCTGCATCATGAGGAAAGGTGGTAGTAGTTGGTGGCCTTTCAGATGTTGCTTGTGTTGCAACACCTTCATCAAGATCTGGGATGGTTCCCTCAGCAGAACCTTGGTTAATAGGTACCTCATCATGGGGAGTGGGGATGTGCATTTCAACATCAGCAGTGGTGAAGCCTGCTGATGGAGTTTGCATTTAAGGGGCAGCTTCACCAAAGGGATGGTCCATTCCTTGTGGTTTATCAGGTTGATGAGAGGGTCCTTCAACAGCTCTTGGGTGTACAACAGCTGCATCACCAGGAGCAAAAGTTTGAGGATGAACTGCTGGATGGTCTGCTCCAGCGTAGGGCTGTTCATGGATGGTTAACCGAACCGAAAGTGCATTTCGGATGGTTAACCGGAGATACCGGTTCGAGGAATTCGTGAACCTAAACCGAAAATACCGGTTAACCAATAATCGGTTAACCGGTTTTTTCGTTTCGGTTAACCAATTAACCATTTTTTAATTAATAAATTAAATTTCAAATTAAAAAATTCCAACAAATAATCTCTAAAAATTTCAAATGCCAAAGATAATAATAGCGATGAATAAAACTATAAATTATCTATATAATATCTTTAAAAGATTAAATATCATTTTTAAAAATCTAATAGAAACAAGAAAACTAGTTTATAATCTTTATAAATTAAATTGTTCTAGTATAGTTTTTTGTAATTTTGGATTTAATAATTAATGTAAACTAATAAATAAGCTAAAATTTTAGATTATTGTTAGGATAAATGTTAATATTTATAAGCCTAAAAGTTAAAATATATTAAAATTAAATTTTTTTCGGTTTTTCGGTTAATCGTCTGTCACCAAAATCATGAACCTAAACCGAAACCGAAGGTTTTTTTCGGTTCGGTTAACCAAACCGAAATTAATTAAAAATTCGGTTCGGTTAACCTCAAAATCGAAACGGTTTTCCGGTTTTTCGTATCAGTTTTTCAGTTTTGGAATTTTTTGGCACCTCGTGCAGACTCAGATAGTGTATGAGAAGTATGAGGTGGAGACTGTGTGGACTTAGTGTGGAGTGGACACCTGTCTTTCAATACCCTCATCCTCTTGTGAGGCTAGGATAGTTGATGTGGTAGTCTTCTTATGTACAACTGATTCCTATTGGGAGGAACCAGAGGGTCTAGGCTGACTCTGGGTTGACTCTGGGTGGAGTGAAGCCTGCTCCAAGGGTGCTGATCCTTCTCCCAAAATAGGAGAGGCAGTAGGGGTTGCTTCTTTTTCAACTGACTCCTGTTGAGAGGGGTCATAGGGGCTAGTTTGGGTAGATGGTTTCTTCCTAGCTAAGGATTTTGTCCTTGAACATTGAGAAATTGTGGGGGATTGAGGAGAAGTAGCAGGAAGTTGTGTATGGACTGCTGATGAGACTGGGTCAGAAACAGGGGTGTTAACCTATTCCATCGTCTCAGGTGCCACAGAGGCACCAACCACAAAGGCTTAAGGTTCAACAGATGAACCAGGGTGAGAAGTCTGCTCCCCCTAGCCACTGAGGCTGATGAGGCAGACTTTGACTTAACTGTTTTAGCCTTCTTGAGGACATGCTCAGCTTCAGTCGATTCCAGGCCTCTTTTGACAACTTTAGGCCTGGATTTGGATTTTCCTTTGGGAGCAACCACTGGATCCACCCTCACAGCAAAGGGTCCTTCCACCATGCCAAGTAACCTCCTCATTGGTGTAGAGAGAGGAGGTTCATTTGGAAGAACTTGAGTATAGAAAACTCTATTCCCAATTACTAGGAATGCAGTAGTAAGTAATAGGGGCTGAGAGTTGTAGAGTTGCTCACCACAAATATGTCTGAAAATGAGGCTCAGAAACCATGGATATGTGACAACAGCTGGGCGTGTTTCCTACTGTACCAGGTTCCTTAAATTCACAAAAATCTAACGAGCCATGTTCAGTGTAGTCCCATCCACAAGCTGCAGGGCTATTAGGATTTCATCTTGGCTATGCTGGTCAAAAGAACCAACTTTGCTGCTGAAGCACATCACCACTGAGGCAAATAGGAAGCTGTAGGTTGGTGATAGATTCCTTTTGAACAGAGTAGCTCCAATTTTGGGTTCTGCTACACCACAGAAGCGTAGCAGATTGACCATCTGATCATTCTCAGGCTATCGCTGGTCATATGTTTCAGCCACAGGAAGATGAAGGACTTCCTTGAGAAGAGCAGTAGTTATCTCAATGGTCTGAGTCCCATTGAGAATGGTTCCCCTAACGATTTTGGTCGTTGGATCATAAGCCCAAGTGTACCAAAACTCATACACCATCTCCTGGTACAGGATACCAGGAGATGCAATCATAGCATAGTGTAGGGGATGAACTGTCAGAAACTCTACCATGTTTTCATAACCTTTACCCACATAGTTTTTGGGAATGGTTAGATTTGCAATATAGTTTGTGGGTTTCAGGGTCAGCATCGTGGTAACAGAGGGGTGTTTCTCAACATTCTTACCGACAAACACTGGAAGCAAAGGGTTGTTTTGGTGAGCCATTTGAGAGTAGTGGAAAGAAGGGTACTGGACACTTAGTCGATTTAGGGTTCTTTGGGTAGTTATGGAAGCAGTAGAGGAAGAAGAAGATGAAAACAGTAGAGGATGTATTTATAGGATTCGAATGTGAGTGGGTGGGATAGAGAAAGGTTTGGGCGGTTGATTTGAAATGTTCTTTAACGGAAAAAGGAACGGTTGCCCATGTCAGAACGGTTGTCAGACCATTTGAACCTTTTTTAGTCACTAACACACGTTAACACACATTATCCATAGGTAATTAAGTTAAATAAATAAAGAAATTAAGTAACTTAATTATGAAGAAAGGTAATTAAAACTGATGTGCCAAGCTGTTGTTCAAACCTGTGATGAGCAGGTTTCATCACAAGCTGTTCATTCAACATGTGTAGCTATATAAGAACAGGTTATGTTCAGTAGTTGATCAGGTTACAAGACAATGTCTTGTCTGACAGATTTAGAGAGTGAGCAAGTTGGTGGTTTGTTCAACAGAACAGGTTTGAAGTGAAAACTGATTTTGTCAAACCTGTTATAAGTCCATGATGTCCAAGCTTTCAGAAATTGGCTAAGTGTAGAACATGCATAGCCTGTTTTATCTAAGTTGTTCTAAGAGACTTGAGAAGTTTGAGACCTGTGATGTCTTAGAGCATTAATGACACTTAGTCACTCTTATTTAACATGCCCAGCTTGCTTACAAGGTAATTAAACCTGTTTTCATCAAGAGGCTAGGTGAAAATGTCTGCAAGCTGTTCATCTCTGGAAATAAAACTTACCTCCACATTACCTTTCTGGATGTGATCCCTGATAAAATGATGTCGAACTTCTATATGCTTTGTTCTGGAATGAAATATTGGATTGTTGGAGATAGCTATGGCACTTGTATTATCACACAGAATAGGAGTCGTCCTATATACAAGCCCATAGTCTTCAAGCTGATGCTGCATCCATAGAATCTGCCCATAGCAGCTTCCAGCAGCAATATACTCAGCATCGGCAGTAGACGTAGAAACTGAGTTCTGCTTCTTGCTATACCAACTGATCAATTTACCACCAAGGGGTTGACATCCACCTGTTGTGTTTTTCCTGTCTAGCCTGCAGCCTGCAAAATCAGAATCTGAATAACCTGTTAGCTCAAGACTTGACTCTTTGGGATACCAAAGACCCAAACCTGGTGTACCCTTAAGGTATTAGAAGATTCTTTTTACAGCAGCTAGATGTGATTCCCTAGGATCAGCTTGAAACCTAGCACACAAACAGGTAGCAAACATAACATCTGGTCTACTAGCAATTAAATATTGCAAGCTCCCAATCATGCCTCTGTAAGTTGTTACTGAAACAGCTTTGCCACTGGCATCAGCATCCAATTTTACATTGGTTGCCATTCGGGGTTTGATAGGAGAACTTTGATCAAATTTAAACTTTTTCAAAAGATCTAAAGTGTACTTTCGTTGATTTATAAAAATTCCATTTGAGGTTTATTTAACATGTAATCCTAGAAAGAAAGAAAGTTCACCCATCATACTCATTTCATATTTTGATTTTATGAGTAGTGAAAAATTCTTGCATAACTGCTCATTAGTAGAACCAAATATTATGTCATCCACATAGATTTGAACAAGCATAATATCAGACTTCACATTCTTTATGAACAGTGTGGTATCCACTTTACCTCTGGAATAACCATTGCTCATAAGGAAATCAATAATAGTGTCATACCAGGCTCTAGGGGCTTGTTTTAGACCATATAGGGCTTTATCCAACTTATAGACAAAACATGGGTCATGTTCATTTTCAAAACCTGGAGGCTGCTTGACATACACTTCTTCTTGCAGCTTCCCATTCAAAAATGCACTCTTCACATCCATTTGAAATACCTTCATACTCTTGTGACCAGCATAGGCTAGAAACAAACGAATTGCTTCTAACCTGTCCACTGGAGAAAATGTTTCATCATAGTCAATGCCTTCTTCCGTTTGTTGCCTTGAGCACCAGTCTTGGCTTATTTCTAATAACATGACCTTGCTCATCCATTTTGTTCCTGAAAACCCATTTACTGCCAATTATTGTTTTACCTTTAGAAGCTGGGACCAGCTTCCATACTTTGTTTCTCTCAAACTGATTGAGCTCTACTTGCATGGCAGTGGTCCATTTGGCATCTTTTAGTGCTTCATCCACTTTCTTAGGCTCCATCAGGGACACAAAGCTAGAAAACATACAAAAGTTTCACTTGTTGAACATGATTCTCCATTGTTGACCATATCAGCAGAGGATCCAGGAAAATCAATATTGATTGGTTCAGGACATCGTGTAGTAATTAAGTCAGTACACTTATTTACACAGGGTGTGTCAACATAGTCATCATCATGTCCATTGTGGTTAACAGGTTCCACTCTAGATGTAGTGGAATCTTTTGAGTCCTTTTCTTCATTGATGGAGTGCATGAGATCATCAAAGCTAAACTCTCCTGAAACTGATTCAGGAACAACTTTTGTAGAAGCACTTCTAGACTCTTCAAAGGTGACATTGATAGATTCATCTATCACCTTTATTTTGTAGTTGTATACTCTTTAGGCTTTGGAGATAGCAGAATATCCAACAAACACACCTTCATCAGCTTTGGGTTCAAATTTCGCCAGTTGGTCCCACTGATTCAGAATGAAGCAGAGACATCCAAAAACATGAAAATATCTAAAATTTGGCTTTCTCCCTTTGATTAACTCATACGGAGTCTTGTTGAACCTTTTCACCACCAAGGATCTGTTTTGGGTGAAGCAGGCAGTGGTGACAGCTTCAGCCCAAAATGATGAAGGTAAACCTGATGCACACAGCATGGTTCTAGCAGCTTCAATGAGTGTTCTTTTTCTCCTTTCAACAACTCCATTTTGTTGTGGAGTTCTTACAACTGAAAAGTTTTGTGAGATCCCTCTTTCTTCACAGAAATCCTCAAGGGTAATGTTTCTGAATTCAGTACTGTGGTCACTACTAAGCTGCTTAACTTGAGCAGAGTTCATCATCTCCATCTTTTTGATAAACCCAATTATTTGTCTTGCAGCCTCTCCTTTGCTCTTCAGAAAGATAATCTATGTAAACCTGGAGAACTCATCAACCATTACTAGAGTGTATCTTCTACCTCCTAGACTTGGGACACTGACTGGTCCAAACAAGTCCATGTGGATTAAGAAGAGAGGAGTATCAATAGAGGAATTACGCTTAGAAGATGTTTTTCTCTGCTTGCCTTTCTCACAAGTTGTGCAGAGTTTATCCTAAATAAAGGTTATAGAGGTCAAACCTGTTACAACCTCTTTCTTACAGACTTTGTTGATATTCTTGATGTTCAGGTTTGATAGCCTTTTATGCCATAACCAGTTCAGGTCTGCGTTGCTTCTGGAGATAAAGTAGTTTCAGTTGTGGGATCAGCAGATTTCATGTCCACAACATATACACCTTTCTTCCATTGTGCACACAGCACAACTTTGCCTTGGGAATCCAATAGCTAGCCCAGGTGCTCATCAAAGTTAACCTTGTAGCCAGCATCACACAGTTGACTTATGCTTACAAGATTATGTTTCAGCCCAGACACATTGGCTACTCTATTAAATACAGCAGCACCAGCTTGAAGAGTTCCATGTCCTTCTGTGGATCCCTAGACCAGTAATATCAACACTAATATTTCCTATTTGAATTGTATCGGCTTGGATACTATCCTCATTGACCATGTTACTTCCAACACTGCAGGTTTTTGCAATGTTGGAACTAGCAGAGTCAACAGGCCTCATGTCCACAGTTTCAGGACAGTCTTTGGCCACTTCTTCCCACATTTATAACATTTTCTCTTTTTGGTGTTTATGGAAGAAGTACTTCTAGAAACACATTCTGAATCATTGTTGTTGAGCTTCTCAGCAGGTTTAGCAAACTTATTACTGTTTTTAGAAAAATCAACACTTTGAGTGGAAGGCACAATGGCAACAGCTTTACATGTATCCTCTTTCCTCTTTTTAGGAGGACAGATATCAAATATCGGGAGTTTGATTGGCCTATGACCTTCCACAGGTTTGGCAAACTTATTCCCAAATTTCTCAGGTTGAGCAATGACTTTGCCTTTGCCCTTACTAAAATGTGATGGATGTTGCCTATCAACTTAATCACTACTTTTGGTTTTGAAAGACTTACCTTCATTTATCACCAATTTTCCACTATGATTTGAAAACTTAATAAAATCACAGCAGATTTACTTTCAACATGAGACTTACCCCTGTTGAAAGCAGGCTTCTTACCTTTTGAAAACTTTTTCTCCAAATGATCAGCATTAAATGGATTAACAGATCTCTTACAATCAGCTTTAGACCCAGAGCCTTTCTTGTTAACAGGTTTAGTGTCCAAAGCTGCAGCTTGAGCTTTTTTTTTCCCTTATTTTGCTTGTGTGAACCAGCAGAGCCCCTAGCATACTGTTTTGATGGAGAACACATTCCATCATCAGTTTTTAGAGCTTTTTCACACAAGCTGACAGTGTTTTGAGGTCTGACAAACCTATTTGTTAAGACTAGCTTACCATTTACTTTCTGAATGAATGTATTTGGAAGCTCACCAAGAGTGGATAAGTCTTTTTCCAAATTATTTATCGCAACAATTGAAGCTGCTTTGTCAAGATCCCCTCCAAGATAGGCTTGGATTTGAGCATAGATCTGTTGACTGATACAATGATTGACTTTTTGTGCAGATTGGCACCAAGATTCAACAATCTTTTGAAGCTTGACATGTTTTGTTTCTATTTCTCTTTTTTCTTCTAATAAAATGGAATTGATGTGTTTTAATTCATCAAGTTCAGTTTCCAAGTTATGGAAGATGTTCCAATTACTAGTTTTTATTTCAAGATCTGTTTTCAGCTTGGAGATTTCAGACAACAAAGCATTATGCTTCTCAATAGCAGCTTTTAGATCAACAAGCAGATACTCAAACATTTTAACTTTTTCATCATTACTGTAATCCATAAAATTCTGTACCTTATACATGATTGGTGGGTTCCAGTTCTCCAAGCTGCTGAGAGCCTCAGCTTTAGCCAGGTCTTGTTTGAAGTTTCTTGTTGATGGGACATCAGTGTTGGCCATCAGACAGTTGTTATCTTTTTCATCTGAAGATGAGTCAGATTCCTCCCAGTCACATGTCTCAGCCATGAGTCCCTTTGTCTTGTTAGAAGCCACTGAGTCTTCCAACTTCCTCAGCTTAGCCATGGCCATTAGGTACTTAACCCTGTAGCCATCGTCCCTATTTGTCTTGTATGGTACCTGACTTCTTCTGCAGCATTCTTCCACCAAATGCCTTCTTTTTTATGGCACCTGACTTCTGTTGCAGCATTCTTCCACCAAATCTCTTCTTGTTAAATTTTCTGACAAGCATTGCAATCATTTCCTCATCATCTAATTCAGCAAGATCTTCACAGTCTTCTTCCTCGTACATTTCTTCCCTTTCATCATCAGCCTGTTGATCAGGTTGCGTGAACATATCACACAGTTGACCAGCAGGTTGTCTCACGCTGGCCACTAAGGCAGCACCTCTTTTGGACATCTCCAAGGCATTTCTTTTGTTGCCTTGACTGCTCATCATTTAGTAGAGACCCATATAGATTTAAAAAGGTCCATACTTTTGATGGTGCCTGAATTTCTTAGAATAGTAGAGAAATAATTCTATTCCTCATGCAGAATGTCCAAGAATTTGTTTACTAGAGTTAGGTTGTCCTTGGTGATCCCAACAGCTTTGAGATCATTGATTAGAGCAGTGAATCTGGTATAGGTTTCAGTGAGAGACTCCTTTGGGTTTTCAAAGAAGAGTTCATATTGTCTAACAAGATTGTTTATCCTCTTATCCAGTGTGATAGTGGGACCATCATAGATGTACACAAACTATCCCACATCTCCTTTGCAGTTTTCATTTTCTCAGCCTGTTTGAACACACCATCAGGAAGAGAAATAACCAGGTTGTTCCTGGCCTTTGCATTAGCAACCAGCCTTTTGTCTTCGTCAGACCATTGAGCTTTTGCCTTTCCAAAGCATCTGATCTCAGGAACAGCTCCTTCAGCAGCAGGATTGATAGTAGTAACAGAGGTTGGCACATAGGGACCTTCCATTACTATCTTTGGTAGTTGTACATCCAGATTCTCTAAATAGAGCATCATTCTGCACTTCCAACAAGAGAAGTTCTAATGATTGAACTTGGGGGTTTGGCCATTGAACCATTGTCATAGTAAGAGGAGGAGCTAGCAGCACAGTTGTCCATGGGGAAATAGGAAGAATGAGAGATCTTGAGTTAACGCACTCTATCGGCTCTGATACAAGTAGTAGGTCCCAAAAACGTTTCCTAATGTATTGTTCTAAGCTGTAGAGGGTGGGTGAATACAACAAATTAAATTCAATACTCTTTTCTCAATGTTTGTGTATATTATTAACAAGTGTTAATTACAAACAAGCTTGACTGCGGAAAGGTTCAAGCTGAGATGACAGATACAACAGATGTTTAACTAATCTAAGACACACTAAGACTAGATACAATGAATACACTTACTAAGATGAACTCACTGTTTAACAAGACACAGATGGACAGCTTGAATAAAAACAGCTTGGACACACGTTACTGTTTTATTCAAGCAGACTTGCATGCATGAAAAACACACTTCAATGCACGATCTGAATTTCTCACTCTTGGTTGTCTCACGATCCTTAGAAGCTTCCTTTGATACTCTCACTGAGAATCTCAGTGAAGCTTCCTCATTGGACAGGGAGATAATGGAATGTCTTTCCAAAAAGACAAAACAACTTTTCTGAACGTTCAGATAAAGCAGACTTGTCTTCATGTGGCAGAATCTATGTCTTTTTCTTTTCTCTCTGTTGCAGAGGCCTTTAACTAAAAGAGGAATATCAACTTTGAACCTTTCATCTTCTATTAAGGCCATTTTGATATAAGAAATGGTCTATCACCCATTTCAGATATCCCTTTGTCTTCATGAAATAGAGCAGCGTAGGCAGCTTTTGCAGCATCTGTTTTTCCACTTTGTCTTTGACTTTGTAACTGATCTTGTAGTCTAAAACAATACATGAGGACATGGAAACATATTCCATAAAGTTTTTAGCCTGTTCATAAAGAACAGGTTCTGTTCACAAAGAACAGAACACTTAGAATTTGTCCAAGCTGCTCAACAGAATAGAGCAGCGTAGACAGTTTATGTCCAGCCTGTTCAGCAGAATGAACTGCTTGGGCAATCTGCCTTAGTTGCAACGAATGCAACAGGGTAAACAGTTTTGACTTATATTACAAATCACTTTTCAGGTTTCAATAAGGCATTAACAAGCCTTGAATTACACCTTCAAGTGCATGAAACAGGTTTGATTAGGAATCTCCCCTTAAGATGTAGAGCAGGTTTGACTGAGGCCTTTTTGTGCCTAACAGACACATTGAGTCAACAGTCTACGAAGTATAAAAGGCATGTCCAACTTGATAAAGCCAGAACTAATATGAGTTGTACTTACTAATAAGAATTTCACACTAAGTATTTGAAAAACCTATAACTGTTAATATCAAATAGTGTTGTATTTTAATCTATCGTGCAAACAGGATTCTACGAAAACCTGAAGGTTACTTGTTTGATGTTTCATTTTTTTGTATTTTATTTTGGAGAGAACTACAATTTGTAGGGGGTAGTGAATTTCTGATATAACTTTTGTTTAACGAGGAGTGACTTTTTTATCCGTCGATGACTATAATATCTAATGTAATTTTTGATTATGTATTTGTTTGAGGGGGAGAGTATAATTGTGATTCTGTGAGCCTCTGAAATTCTAATGCATGATAATCTTACTCTTATGTTCATAATGAGGAGAAGAAAATGATAAATTTCAAAGTCTACATGTTTATCAGCTGAAAGAAAAGTTTTTAAATCTGAAGAATTTTCTGAGGTTGAAGAGTTTGTTGTTCTGAATAGTCAAGAGGGGGAATATATGAAATTCATGATATATGGGGAGTATATTTAACTGAGAAGAGAATATCAGAGTAATCAAAATATGAAGATCAAAAATATATTGCGAAAACATTGTTGGATGATTCAAAGTTTAGAGAGAAGAAGACAGAGTTCACAAGAAAGAATCTACTGAAGATATTGATTGAAGTTTAAGAATCAAATGAATAAGCCGCACAGGCTAACTTAAGTAGGTACCGGGAGAGTTATTGTTACTTTTTGTGTAATTCCTAGTCTTAGTAAAAGTCATTGTGTCTGTACACATTTTGTTTTTCATTGCTTTCATCATGAAGGGAGAGAATGTTAGGTTATAATTTGTAATGAAATCAAAAGTGTAGTGACTTAGTTTGTAATTAGAAGAGAGTAGTGGAATGAAGGGTACTGGACACGTAGTCGATTTAGGGTTCTTTGGGTAGTTATGGAAGCAGTAGAGGAAGAAGAAGATGAAAACAGTAGAGGAGGTATTTATAGGATTCGAATGTGAGTGGGTATGAGAGAGAAAGGTTTGGGCGGTTGATTTGAAATGTTCTTTAACGGAAAATGGAACCCATGTCAGAACGATTGTCAGACCACTAGAACCTTTTTTCGTCACTAACACACGTTAACACACATTATCCATAGGTAATTAAGTTAAATAAATACAGAAATTAAGTAACTTAATTATGAAGAAAGGTAATTAAAACTGATGTTCTAACTTGTTGTTCAAACCTGTGATGAGCAGGTTTCATCACAAGCTGTTCATTCAACCTGCACAACTATATAAGAACAGGTTATGTTCAGTAGCTGATTAGGTTACATGACAATGCTTGTATGATAGATTTAGAGGGTGAGCAGGTTGGAGGTTTGTTCAACAGAATAGGTTTGAAGTGAAAACTGATTTTGTCAAACCTGTTATACGTCCAAGCTATCCAATCTTTTAGAAATTGGCTAAGTGTAGAACATGCATAGTCTATTCCATCTATGCTGTTCTGAGAAACTTGAGCAGTTTGAGACCTATGATGTCTTAGAGCATTAATGACACTTAGTCACTTTTATTTAACATGTCCAGCTTGCTTACAAGGTAATTAAACCTGCTTTCATCAAGAGGCTTGGTGAAAATGTCCGCAAGCTGTTCATCTGTGGAAATAAAACTTACCTCCACATTACCTTTCTGGATGTGATCCCTGATAAAATGATGTCGAACTTCTAATGCTTTGTTCTGGAATGAAATATTGGATTGTTGGAGATAGCTATGGCACTTGTATTACCACACATAATAGTAGTCTTCCTATATAAAAGCCCATAGTCTTCAAGCTGATGCTGCATCCATAGAATCTGCCCACAGCAGCTTCCAGCAGCAATATACTCAGCTTCAGCAGTAGAAGTAGAAACTGAGTTCTGCTTCTTGCTACACCAACTGATCAATTTATCACCAAGGAGTTGACATCCACCTGTTGTGCTTTTCCTGTCTAGCCTGCAGCCTGCAAAATCAAAATCTGAATAGCATGTTAGCTCAAGACTTAACTCTTTGGGATACCAAAGACCCAAACCTGGTGTACCCTTAAGGTATCTGAAGATTCTTTTTACAGCAGGTAGATGTGATTCCTTAGGATCAGCTTGAAACCTAGCACACAAACAGGTAGCAAACATAATATCTGGTCTACTAGCAGTTAAATATAGCAAGCTCCCAATCATGCTCTGTAAGCTGTTACCGAAACAGCTTTGCCACTGGCATCAGCATCCAATTTTACATTGATTGCCATTGGGGTTTTGATAGGAGAACTTTGATAAAATTTAAACTTTTTCAAAAGATCTAAGGTGTACTTTCTTTGATTTATGAAAATTTAATTTGAGGTTTGTTTAACCTGTAATCCTATAAAGAATGTAAGTTCACCCATCATACTCATTTCATATTTTGATTTCATGAGTAGTGAAAAATTCTTGCATAACTGCTCATTAGTAGGACCAAATACTATTTCATCCACATATATTTGAACAAGCATAATATCAGACTTCACCTTCTTTATGAACAGTGTGGTATCCACTTTACCTCTGGAATAACTATTGCTCATAAGGAAATCAGTTAGAGTGTCATACCAGGCTCTAGGGGATTGTTTTAGACCATATAGGGCTTTGTCCAACTTATAGACAAAACCTGGGTCATGTTCATTTTCAAAACCTGGAGGCCGCTTGACATACACTTCTTCTTGCAGCTTCCCATTCAAAAATGCACTCTTCACATCCATTTGAAATACCTTCATTCTCTTGTGACCAGCATAGGCTAGAAACAAACGAATTGCTTCTAACGTGGCCATTGGAGCAAATGTTTCATCATAGTGCACTTCTTCTTGCAGCTTCCCATTAAAAAATGTACTCTTCACATTCCTTTGAAATACCTTCATACTCTTCCTGTCTGTAGCCTTTAGCAACCGGTCTTGGCTTATTTCTATTAACATGACCTTGATAATCCATTTTGTTCTTGAAAACCCATTTTGTGCCAATTATTGTTTTACCTTTAGAAGCTGGGACCAGCTTCCTTACTTTGTTTCTCTCAAATTGATTGAGCTCTACTTGCATGGCAGTGATCCAATTGGCATCTTTTAGTGCTTCATCCACTTTCTTAGGCTCCATCAGGGACACAAAGCTAGAAAACATACAAAAGTTTCCTTAGCTTTCCCATCTGGTTTGTACCCCATTGTTGATGTCACCAATTATTTGATCATTTGGGTGACACCTGATCCACTTAGGATCATTTCTCAATGAAAATTCTCCTGTATCATTTTCATCTTCAACAGGTCCTATTGAACAGCTTTCAAGATTTTCAGACACACTGTTATCTTGAGTCTGTTCACTTGTTGAACATGACTCTCCGTTGTTGAACATATTAACAGAGGATCCAGGAAAATCAGCATTGATTGGTTCAGGACATGGTGTACGTAGTAATTATGTCAGTACACTTATTCACACAGGGTGTATCAACATAGTCATCATCATGTCCATTGTGGTTAACAGGTCCCACTCTAGGTGTAGTGGAAGCTTTTGAGTCCTTTTCTTCATTAATGGAGTGCATGAGATCATCAAAGTTGAACTCTCCTGAAACTGATTCAGGAACAACTTTGGTAGAAGCCCTTCTAGACTCTTCAAAGGTGACAATGATAGATTCATCTATTACCTTTCTTTTGTAGTTGTATACTCTGTAGGCTTTGGATATAGCAGAATATCCAACAAACACACCTTCAACAGCTTTGGGTTCAAATTTGGCCAGTTGGTCCCTCTGATTCAGAATGAAGCAGGGACATCCAAACACATGGAAATAGCTAATATTTGGCATTCTCCCTTTGATTAACTCATATGGAGTCTTGTTGAACCTTTTCACCACCAAGGATCTGTTTTGGGTGAAGCAGGCAGTGCTGACAGCTTCAGCCCAAAATGATGAAGGTAAACCTGATGCACACAGCATGGTTCTAGCAGTTTCAATGAGAGCTCTGTTTCTCCTTTCAGCAACTCCATTTTTTTGTGGAGTTCTTACAGCTGAAAAGTTTTGTGAGATCCCTCTTTCTTTCACAGAAATCCTCAAGGGTACTATTTCTAAATTCAGTACCATGGTCACTTCTAAGCTGCTTAACTTGAGCAGAGTTCAGCATCTCCATATTTTTTTATACACCCAATAATTTCTCTCGCAGCCTCTCCTTTGCTCTTAAGAAAGATCACCCATGTAAACCTTGAGAACTCATAAACCTTTACTAGAGTGTATCTTCTACCTCCAAGACTTGGTACACTGACTGGTCCAAACAAGTCCATGTGGATTAAGAAGAGAGGAGTATCAATAGAGAAATTATGCTTAGATTTAAAAGATGTTTTTATCTGCTTGCCTTTCTCACAAGTTGTGTAGAGTTTATCCTTAATAAAGGTTATAGAGAGCAAACCTGTTACCAACTCTTTCTTACAGAGTTTGTTGATATTCTTGAAGTTCAGGTGTGATAGCCTTTTGTGCCATAACCAGTTCAGGTCTGCGTTGCTTCTGGAGATATAGCAAGTTTCAGTTGTGGGATCAGCAGATTTCATGTCCACAACATATACACCTTTCTTCCTTTGTGCACACAGTACAACTTTGCCTTGGGAATCCAATATGTTGCCCAGGTGCTCATTAAAGTTAACCTTGTAGCCAGCATTACACAGTTGACTTATGCTTACAAGATTATGTTTCAGCCCAGACACTTAGGCTACTCTTTTAAATACAGCAGCACCAGCTTGAAGAGTTCCATATCCTTTTGTGGATCCCTGGACATTGTCACCAAATGTGACTTTTAGCCCTTTTTCAGGCTTGAGATCACTCAACAGATCCTTGCAACCTGTCATGTGGCATGAGCAGCCGATGTCCAAGTACCAAACCTGGGATGGTTGTTTGACCTGCAGAGTGTGATGGGAAGATATTAGTTATTTTTAAGGGAACTCATCATAGGGATGAGTTCTCCTACTTCATCAACATTTGTTAATGGACCAGTAATATCAACACTAATATTTCCTATTTGAATTGTATCACCTTGGATACTATCCTCATTAACCATGTTGCTTCCAACACTGTTGGTTTTTGCAATGTTGGAACTAGCAGAGTCAACAGGCCTCATGTCCACGGTTTCAGGACAGTCTTTAGCCATGTGTGTTTTCTTCCTACATTTATAACATTTTCTCTTTTTGGTCTCTTTGGAAGTACTTCCAAAACACATTCTGAATCATTATTGTTGCAGGTTTAGCAAACTTATTACTGTTTTTAGAAGAATCAACCCTTTGAGTGGAAGGCACAATGGAAACAGCTTTACCTGTATCCTCTTTCCTCTTTTTAGGAGGACAGATATCAAATATTGGGAGTTTGATTGGCCTTTGACCTTCCACAGGTTTGGGAAACTTATTCCAAAATTTCTCAGGTTGAGCAATGCCTTTTTCTTTGCCCTTACTGAGATGTGATGGATCTTGCCTATCAATGTAAGGTCTACCACTACTAGATCTATCTAGACGCGGATCCGTGAACGAGTGCGGAATCCTCGTTAACGGTTAGACGGACAACTCTCAACCACGAAACACGGAGACTATTAGACGCTGAACGAACGACACACGAACGATCCTACGAACTAATTCTCTCCGAAACACACCAAAAGCTGATGATAAACTCGAGATCGCCTTAAGCTTAATTCCTCACGAATTCTGCTAAAAGTCAGCTAATGACTCGAGTCTATCCCTAATTATAGACCCTGATTCGAGTCTGATGTGGGCCAAACTCGAATCTGGCCCAAGGCCCATTCGAGTCTGTCCACAATGACATTCTCGAATCTGGGCACATTCGAATCTAAGGTTACATTCGAATCTATCACAGATTCGAACGTCTACCCTTATCCAATTCGAATCTAGCCAAAACACTTAAACATCTAAGTGTTGAAACTCATGTTTTTTCTTATGCTTGAATTAAACTTTGATCTTTATGTTTGAACTTCTTGTAATATGTTACATCAAGTTCAAACACACAATCAATAACAGTCAAACATATATAAACATATATATCAAAACACTCGTTTTAACCAAAATGTTGAATATTACTTAAACCACAATGTTAGATCGATTAGACTGCTATCGTCACACAAGGTGTACCAACAGACTCCCCCCTTGACGATAGCTTCTAATTATTTACATCAAATTTAAGTACTAGAACTATATATACTACTGCCTGCATATAATCCAGCATCTATACAAACTTTAACTACCTTTTGGAACTTCCTGGCTTCAGATCTCCATGGTTCAGTAAAGAAGATAGGCTGATCATGTAGCTTCTTCAGGTCGTCCTTTGATAGGTTTATCAAATGCAGTGGATCATATACCTTCAAAATAAACTGCTCATCTTGATCCTCCATGATGGCTTCAGCAGTGTCAATCTCGAGGTATCACCATTTCATGTTGCTCAAAATATTTTGTGGCATCGATTTCATTGGCACTCTTTTCAAGCATTTGACTGGCTTATAAATCATTCTGGCCCAAGGCCTTCCAGTATGAGGATCTATCCTTGATCCATCCTCGACCCTCTTTCCGGTCCTTGGCTTGAGTCGCTCAAAATTGCCTGATCGCCCTTCTTTCCTTATAATTCTTTCAATTACGTTCGCGTAGGGATCATCTCCAATATTGATCAGCTCCTTCCAGGCTAACTCTTTAACTTCAATCTTGGGCAATGAATTAAACGCTTTCAGTGTCCGCCTCATGTATTGAAGGCCATCTCTTCTTTTCAAAATGAACAGCTGCAGTTCTCTGTCAAAGAACCAGCTAATAATCCCTCCTGAGAAGTTTCCAGCTCCCGGAACTCTCATTTTCTTCTTCATCTTCAGCTGCTCTTTCGTTTCTTCCTTTTTGAACCAAAGATTTATCAATTCAGCTCTAGATGGCTCTTTCTCAGCCTCTTCAAGTTCTTTGTCTTCAACTGAGGCTATCTTGATATAATCAATATCAATCACATTATGATTTTGGCCCTCATACAGTTCAGTGACAGGTTGTGAATTGATTATCACTTCATTAACATGATCGTCTTCATCATCTAACACTTCATCATCCGATTTCCAGTCAACGACGTCCTCTGGAATGAATTCACCTTCTTCCAACTCTTCAACGTCATCTTCAAAATCGAATTCCATGAGCTCTTCTTCAATATCTTTCAGCGCATCTATCATGTCGCTATCTAAAGTCCTTGAAGAACCTGCTTCTCCTCCTGCTCCTCCTACTTCTCCTCCTAGACTAGGCTCCCCCTCAGATTGAGCAGTCTGAGCAGCAGAAAGATCTACTGGCTCATTCTGTCTTTTTGGGCTGGGATCATTGCCATTTCCATCTTCATTCTCATCATCATCATCATTCCTGCGAACTACCTGATCACGGCAGGATGTCTCCCCCTGAGCCTGAAGATTTTTCATTAACTGCTCAATAAGGGAGCGCATCGATCTTAACTCGGCTGCCTGATCGCAGACGAACGTCTTTAGCTCAACATTCTCGTCTTGGATTTTTCCTACAGTCTTCTTTAATTCAGCATTTTCTTTATCTAGATTCGCATTATGTGCCTGAATTTCTCCCATTGCCTGTGTTAGGCTTAGGAGTTGAACATGTTGAAAGTCCACTCGAGCTTTGAGCTGCATAAACCGCTAATTTTCAGCATAGGCGGCCGAAGTAGATGGAATTGATTGTATGGGAGCTGGGATGAATGGTGGTGGAATATATGGCTCATGTTGAAGTGGTGGTGATGGTGGAGCGGTGGCTTGTGGTTCTGAAGTCTGAGGTTGAGACTGTTGGGCTTCAGATGCTGATGTTGACCCTTGCATGAACTTGTGACGCTTGGCCCTTTGCCTAGTCACCAAGGGAGCAACTTCCTCCTCTTCGAAGTCCGATTCTTCAGAATCCCTTGCTACTCTCCTTCTCGAGGGCTCTTCATTGATAACTACGACTTTTGAGCCATAAGTTTCTATGCGAATTCGAGAGTCAGTAGCTTCAGATTCAGGAGCTTCAACTTCAATCTCCTCCATATCTTCCGACTCCGATTCAGATGATGTCAACCCTTTATCAGCCCTTTCTGGCTCATACTCTTCCACATCTCTAAGTACATCTTCTTCTCCTTCTGGTGGACTGAGCAATTCACCAACTAATGTTGTGGCCACATCTTCGTTTGCATTAGGCCCTGCCTCCCAAATTTCATTAAGCGTCTCGCATAGCTGTTCAGCTTCGCGCGGAACATTTGAGGGCCCAGCTTCTTGAACATTTGAGGGCCCGGCTTCTGTAACTTCTGGTTGCTGACTAGTGGAAGGCCTTGATGCCTGAACTTGACTTGCTGCAGGTCTTTGACGGCGTCTTTGAGCGCGCGGCTGCAGTTGTTGTTGACGTTGTTGTGGTTGTTGTTGCGGTTGAAACTCAACGACCCCTGCCCAGTTGGCATCTTCCGGGGCTTGAAACTCCCTATCCACAATTGCTCCAAATAGTGGACGCGCAACAGGAACAGCCAATCTTCCTCGGTGTGAGGAACAATCAGCGAAAATCCTTTTGTCCAGGATGGCAACACTCTGAAAGTCATTTGTCAGCGGCAAGTTTGGCAAGAAGTTCCTTATCAACATCATAATAAATCTTGGATAGAGCAAAAACTGTTGATTCTCGGGAGCGGATATCTGATGGGCAAATTCGGAAAAGATCATCTCCGAAAAACTATATGGGCGATTATACACCATAGCGACAATCCCCGATTGAATCTTCGCGACAATATAGTCGAACCCTGCCTTTTTCGCAGCAAAGCACACCATAAATACATGCGCCAAAAACCTCCATTGTCCTATCAATCCACTTTTCATGTATGACACTTTTGTCACATCGAGGCTGTACCCCATTCTTTGAAAGGCCGCTTGCCTTATAATCAACGGAAATTCGATTGGCCCCGCTTCTTCTTCCTGAGTGCCCAGCTGCAGCACTTGACGAATCATATCAGCCGAAAATACCAATGGCTGTCCTTCAATGCGAGTGCGTAGAACTGTTGGAGTGACCGAGCAGTCTACCTGCAAATGGTCGTAAAACTGACGGATGTAGGGTAACACATGCTGCACATTATGCCACAATGCATGTCCGATCCTTGATTCAGCGAGAAAATCCAGTACTTCACGGAATCCCTGCGCCTCAGGGAGATTCAGATCTGGATGAAGCACCATATTGTGCTTAGGAACGAACGCTCGAATAGCCATTTCTGCACAATAAACAGAACTTAGATCCATTAAAAATTAATAAACTTGTTTAAATTTAAATTTGTTTTATTTTGAACTTGTTTAAGTACAAAATCCAACACGATTAAATTCCTACAAGTTTAATAACATTTAAATTAAATAGTGCAAATAACAAATAGATTCGAAATTAACAAATTCGAAGTGTCCTTATTAGAGTGCAATGGACAGATTCGAAATGTCCCTATTCGAATGTAGTGGTCAGATTCGAAGGTCATGGTCATCTCGAATCTAATGACAGATTCGAGAAACCCATAAACAGATTCGAAACTGATGAACAGATTCGAACGGTCGTATTCATTCAAGGACCAAATCTCTTGATTTTAACCTTTATGGACTTAAAAATTTACATTCATTAGTCCTACAAGTTACTAATCACAGAAATATGCCTTTAATTTGATTGTTTATCGGCCCAAATTAGGTAATTTTGTAAAAACCCAATTTCAACCCTTAAACCTTCAAAATTCGATGATTTTGACCTAAATGATGTATAAAACTACTCAAATCTTGTACAATCCGGTTGATTATACCTAGAAGTATCTGTAGAATCGAAACACCAAGTAAGAAACTCGACAAAATGTCATTTATGGGAGAAACGATAGACTCGAGAACAGATTCGAAATCGTCGGTATAGATTCGAGAGTATAGATTCGAGAACAGTAAGTATTAAATGACTTCACTGTTGACCTATATATACTAACAACCTTCGATTCTAAGTCCTTATTCGAATCTACTGACAGATTCGAAGGCTTACCTCTTCGAGACTGTCCTAGATTCGAAACCATCAAACACTTAGAAAAATTTCGAAAATTTTGAAATAACTTCAACTTTTCCAACCTTTTTCTACGGTATCGTGTAACCAGATAAACTATGCCAACTCTTTTTCCCTAAGCTCAGGATATTTCACGTAATGCTTATTTTATCCAACTTGGAATGCACCCTCAGTAAGTTTTGACCTTTTACCTAAGTAAAATTTTAAAACTAAAATAAAATAAAATAAAATAAAATAAAATAAACTAAGGTAAAATAAAATAAAATAAAATTTTGACTAAAAAAATTTATTCTAGACTTAAGCTAAACTTAACAAATTTAAAACCTAAGCTAAAAATTAAACAAAATCTTTTTGATGAGTACAGTCTAAGAAAGGTTCAATCAGATAGCGATGTCTGATACTTACTTTCAGTACTTGAGCTTTCACACTTAGGAATTTTTTATTCCTTTGATTATTTGTCGTGACATACCTATTTAGCCGATTGTTGGTATTTTACCCCTTTAAACACTCTACATTTCGGAACATCTCTTGGCATTTTTATTTATCAGGAAATTATCTTACGTGACTCAGACATAGACATACTTTTATGATCAAGGCACACAGACAAAGATTCTAACTTGTTGGTATTTGCAAACTTTCTTTAAAAGACAACCATCGGACACAGATCTGTATTTTCATACAACAGAGTGTCTTAGATTGACTTAAGGTTTATTTTTAAAGTTAGCAGACAGCGGTGACAGGTCTGTACTGACGTACAACAAAGCGACATATCTGCTAACCCGAATCTAAACAGAGACAACAGGTCTGTACTTACGTACAACAGAGTTGCATGTTTTCGACTCTCAATTTTATATGATATTTCTATTCTTTCCATTTTCAGATGTATTTAATGTTGCCATACATCCCCAGAAAGTTTGCATACCTCATTTAGACTCAAAGTTTGTATGTCTTGTACATAAAAATTAAGACCGATTGGTCATACATCTAAGTTAGTGACACGCTTGACTTTTTCTAGAATATTTTATTAGCCTTGAGATTCCTTACATGTATTATGCCTACCAACATATCAAACTAAATAAAGTATAACACTTAGAATTTAGTTGCATTATGTGTGAAAGCCTAAACACTTAGAGTTTGTAACGACTGTGCTAATTTTCGTCACTTTGAACCTATGTATCTAAGACTTAACTCTTTTTTTTCTGATATTCTCTTTTTTGTATTTTTGTAATTTTCTCTCTTTTTTCTTTTGTTTTTCATAAGAAAAAGCAGTAATATAAGCTAACCTACTAACTTACTAAAAATAGAAACTTACTAAAAATAGAAACTTACCTAAATTAGCAGACTATTGTAAAGAAAGAAATACTACGACTCTAAAAGAAAATAAACTACTACTACTAAGGTCAAATTTACTCTGGGTTGCGCATTCCATTCAGTTGAATTAAATACTCAAACCGTGACTTATCAAACGCTTTGGTAAATAAATCTGCATTATTATCTTCTGTTGCCACTTTTACCAGTTTGATTAAGTTCTTTTCAGCACAATCACGAATAAAATGATGTCTTATGTCTATGTGCTTTGTTTTATTATGTTTGACTGGATTATTAGTTATAGCAATAGTAGACTGGTTATCTACCCTAATAGGAGTTTGAGTGTAAGCCAAACCGTAATCCCGCAATTGTTGTTGTATCCACAGATGCTGTGAGCAGCAACTACCAGCAGCAACATACTCGGCCTCGCACGTTGACACGGCTACCGATGTTTGTTTCTTGCATTGCCAGGACACCAATCTCCCTCCTAGGAACTGACAACCTCCAGTCGTTGATTTGCGCGTCAAGCTGCATCCTCCGTAGTCAGAATCAGTGAACGCCTCCAACTCTAGATCTCCCTCCGCGTGATACCAAAGTCCCAGCTTCGGTTTCGACTTGAGGTATCGTAGAATCCGCTTCACAGCTTTCATATGCATCTCCTTCGGATTTGCTTGAAACCTAGCACAAATACAAACAGCAAACATAATATCAGGTCTTGAAGCAGTTAAATACATAAGTGACCCAATCATGGCCCGATATAAAGTCGGATCCACATCGGTATCACTTTCAGTACCCGGCCCGAGATTATGATTCACTTGAATCGGCGTGCTGAAATGGGCAGTCAACTTAGTTCCTTCCATCCCAAATCGTTCTAATATGTCATAGACATACTTAGTCTGATGGATAAACATCCCTTCCTTCTTTTGGTCAACTTGTAACCCTAAAAAGAAATTCAACTCCCCCATAGCACTCATCTCGAACTTAGACTTCATCACCTTCTCGAAATCTTTGCACATCTGTTTGTCTGATGATCCAAAGATAATATCATCGACGTACACTTGTACCAAGATAAAGTCTTCACCCTTCCTTTTAACAAACAAAGTACTATCTATCCTACCCCTTTCAAAACCATTTTCTAAAAGATGGTTGGATAGAGTCTCATACCACGCCCTAGGTGCCTGATGTAATCCATAAAGAGCCTTATCTAAACGATATACTCTATCAGCATATTTTGGATCTGTAAATCCGGGTGGTTGTTCTACGTACACCAACTCCTTCACTTTCCCATACAGGAAGGCACTCTTAACATCTAGCTGATATACCTTAAATCCCTTGAAGGAGGCAAAAGCTAAAAACAACCTAATTGCTTCTAACCTTGCTACTGGTGCAAAAACCTCGTTGTAATCGATTCCCTCCTCTTGGTTGAAACCCTTTACAACTAGCCTAGCCTTGTTGCGCGTGACTATACCCCGATCGTCCCTTTTGCACTTAAAAACCCATTTGGTTCCTATGGCAACTTCCCCTCGAGGTAATGGAACTAACTCCCACACTTCTAGTTTCCTAAACTGTGAAAGCTCTTCCTGCATCGCTTCAACCCAGGAGTTATCCTTAAGTGCCATTTGCACATTTTTGGGCTCTACTTGCGATATGAAACACGAATATAGACATGTGTGATATGCCTCGGAGTCGTTTATCATCGACAACAACACAGTGTTGTTATTTACACTACTCCGAGTCCTCACACCCTCGTTAGGATTTCCTATGATGCTTTCTAATGGATGGTTCTTGTTAATCCTAGAGGTCTCTATTTCATCAACCCTTAGATTATCTCCTAAGTTAGATCCTATTTCACCTAATGGGGGAACAGGCTCAGCTTCTACGGTTTCCTCCTCGCGGACGTTTTCCTCAGAGTTAGAACTTGATGCTTGAGTCTGATTCTCAGTGTTAGGTGCCTCTTGATCAGCAACTTCTGGAGATCCATCTACTGTCGCAGTAGGCTCGGATGTAGATTCGAACGTGGTTCTCGGAAAAATATGGCTATCGTCATTCAGGTGCAACGTCGCCATGTCTTTTTCGATTGTACCTGCAGTATCATCCAAAGAAATGTTAAATGACTCAAACAATTTATCATAGTCAAATAACCATTCCGGACCAGTTTGGGGTTCATGTGTATAACTTGTGACTTCAATATTATACACAATCTCCACAGTACCACTTGTTTTGTTAAAAACCCGTTTGTTTGGTGAGTTCGGCACATAACCTAGGAAGTATCCTTCGTCAGCCTTTTCACCAAACTTTGGTTGATGTTTTGTTCGTAAAAGTGTGCATGGTACTCCAAACGGTTCGAATCCATTTAAGTTACGTGGCCGTTTATTCAAAATTTCATAGCATGTTTTGATCAAAGATTTGACTGTAAGGACTCTATTTAAAACATGGCACGCGGTATTCACTGCCTCCCCCCAAAACATGGTAGGAAGCTTTGAATCCGAAAGCATAGTCCTTGCAGCTTCAATCAATGTTCTATTTTTACGTTCGGCCACCCCATTCTGTTGTGGTTCATATGGTGCACTAAATTGATGCACTATGCCCTTTGATAGGCAATATACACCAATTACGCTGTTTGCCCTTCATGCACGATAGACACTTGTCCTCGAACTGAAAACTTTTCAATGGCACACCCTGCACCAGTCCATTCTTTGTTATGTAATTCATCTTCCTAAGGTGCAGGTGAGCCATGCGTCTGTGCCACAGTACTGATTCCGTCTCTGAAGCTTTGGATAGTAGACAGATTGGCCCCATCGAAGTATCCGGCTTGTTCATATCCAACATGTATAAGTCGTTCTTCCTTGGCGCCCGCATCAATACCCGTTCTTCAGGAATTTTGAATCCCGGCTTTAGCATTAACGCCTCAGTGTCAGTAAATAACACCGAGTTTTTCTTATCACAGATTTGAGATACACTAATGAGATTATGAACCAGTTTATCAACGTGATAAACTTGATCCAAAGTAATCGTCCCATTAGTGACTTCTCCGGTACCCGTGATATTTCCACCCTTGTTACCAGCGAATGATACGAATCCCCTATTACCTCCCTTAAAGTCTGTGAGTAGACTTCTTTCCCCCGTCATGTGCCTGGAGCAACCACTGTCGACGAACCACTTGTTGTTTGGACCTGTAGTTATCTCCTGCACATGAAAGAAAAGAGGTTAGTTATCACGGGGAACCCAAGCCATGACTGACTTGGTAATACCATTCTCGTCCACATACGTGAACTCTTTCAAGTACCCATCTCGCCTTTCAGGTGACTTGGGCCTTTGAACTGAATTCTGTTGTGGTGCCGAGTGATTTAAGTTCACTCATTGCTTTGGAGTAGGCATTTGTTGTTGTGGAGCTCTAGAATAATTCCTATTATATTGCATTTCAGACTGTGATCCCTGAGCTCTTACCGGTACGTAATGTCTAACTGGAGTATGTGACCTAACTGGAGTGTGTGACCTGCTAGGTGTTGTGCTCCTATAGACTTGTTGTGGTGCTGACCTAGATTGATTATTGACACGATTCGGTGAATTTGTCCTAATCACTTCCTTTGGTCCAACCTTAACCGGTGTGTTTTTCACAACTTGTTTGGGTGCGGCCTGCACAGTTTTCTCGGTAGGTTGAGAACTACTGCTGCTTGCCGTACTGGTTGAGGGCTTAACAGGTGTTGGATTCACTGTCTTAGGTGTAACATCGGATTTCCTAAGCGGACAGTGAGAAGCAACATGCCCCTTCTCGTGACATCTAAAGCAAGATATCTTATCTATGGACTTTTTGTGTGTTCCCTTAGATCTAGATGTCTCACTAGTGTCTATATCCTTTGGTACATCTTCGGTGTCTGGCTCATCGATCTGATCAGCCCAAGCAATTTTCTGTTTTTTTGCAGGTGTTTCACTGGAGGAAGACACAAACTTTACTTTCTTAACCTTGACGGTTGAGTCAGCCACCTTAGGTGTATTTTCAACTATAGGCTCTGGTGTTGGTTCAGGTAGGTCCTCTGAGTCTACTGACTTGTCAGTTTTCTCCTGAGGCTGAGGGACATAGTTTGCATTGAAAGGTGGAGGAGTTTCGTGAAAACCTAGACCTACGGGCTTCTTAGACTGTCGTTGGGCATCTAAAACTTTCCCTAGGTTTAGGCTTGAATTCCTAAACTTTTCACACTTGCTATTCGCCTCTGCTACCTTAACCTTTGTCTCTGCTAGCTCTATATCCTTGTCCTTAAGACTTTTTGTCAAGGCCTCTACGTGTTCATACATTAGCTCTATCCTAACACACTGCTCACTGAGTTTGTCTTTTAGAACTATTATGTCTTGAGCATCAGCCTTAAGCTTTTCTTTAAGATCTTGTTTGATATCATTTAGGCTAGCATTTTCAATTTTTAAGTTTTCATTTTGAGCAGTTATGGATTTATGTGATTCTAAGACTAGATTTAACCTATCGTTAGAAGTAACACATAAAGCACATAATTCATGAAATAGAGAATAAGACAGACTAACCTTTGAGTTATCAGATTCCACGTTGGCCATCTGAGCAGCAAACTCCAGCACTGTCTGATCATTCGCCTTCTCTACCCACATCGGACTGCTGTCCCGTGTGGTCTGCTCGTCCCCATCACATCCAGTTTCTGTGACTTCAGCCATAAAG
Organism: Centrapalus pauciflorus; assembly: GCA_020465985.1. Classification (NCBI taxonomy): domain Eukaryota; kingdom Viridiplantae; phylum Streptophyta; class Magnoliopsida; order Asterales; family Asteraceae; genus Centrapalus; species Centrapalus pauciflorus. The sequence continues at coordinate 67,002 of JAANYP010007283.1, forward strand.
GCTCTAGCATGCGACTCAGGATGTGAACTCCAATCATACGTACCATCTAGCTGTCGGTCTGAAGTGACGTTGGATAGTAAACCAGCTAGATTGGCTTGTCCAGATGAGGAACTAGGAAGATATCGTTGTTGGGACTGATTTTGGAACTGTCCCTGATGCTGACTCTGCCCCTGGTATGTCTCTACCTTTGGTCTCTGGCACTCCCTGGCGAAGTGTCCTAGTCCTTGACAGTTATAGCATTTCACCTTGGACTTATCAAATCCTATCCCTTTGTTATTCATCTGCAGATTCCTCCCAGTTCGCTTAATGAATCTTTTAACCCTCTGGGTCACCATGGCCAGTTGCCACTTAAGATCCATTTCCTCTAAGTCATCAGGGTCGACCTGATCGTAATCCTCGTCCCATAGAGCAGGATCGTTAATCTTTCCTTGAACGCAATTTCCATATGCGGCCACAAAAGAAGCAAGTAGATTCAAATGCTCTTCCGCAGACTTTGCGCTCATTGGCATCTTCGAATAACTCTGTGATGGTGATGCCTGATGTACTTGAGGCTGCGGTTCTTCCGATCTTCCTAATCCTAAGAACGCGCGATTCAGTGAGTCTTCGGACTCTGATGGTGATGACGTTTCTCCGGTGAAAAATGCTGTAGCAGTCTTTGATTCGGATGCCGCTGAAGGTTTGGATGTCTTTCCAAAATACATTGCTGGATTCTGGACTTGTTCGTAATTAGTCTCGGTCTTCAGTAGCTCAAAGTTATATGCCCTCAACGTTCCCACAATGTCATCAAGAGATTGAGTATAATATTTATCTTCATTCAGCTTGATCATTGCTACCCACATAGCCCATTTGGCTGGTAAGGCATCAAGAAGCTTGTTGTTTTTGTCAGTATCGGTAAACTCAATCCCATGGCTCTCAAGTTTCGTCAATAGATGATAGAAACGGGTGATGATGTCATCCAGTTGTTCATCCTTTAACGCCTTGAAGATGGCGAACTGTTGTTTCAACAGCTCTGTACGCTTTCTCCTAACCCGAGGATTTCCCTCGCACCTCTTCTCTAGTGACTCCCAAAGTTCTTTCGATGTCCTCTGAGTTCTGAATGTGTGTAGAATATCCTGCGGTAACGCCATGCGGATTAGAGAAAAAGCTTTGCTTTCGGCTTCAACAGGCCTCATGTCCACGGTTTCAGGACAGTCTTTAGCCATGTGTGTTTTCTTCCTACATTTATAACATTTTCTCTTTTTGGTCTCTTTGGAAGTACTTCCAAAACACATTCTGAATCATTATTGTTGCAGGTTTAGCAAACTTATTACTGTTTTTAGAAGAATCAACCCTTTGAGTGGAAGGCACAATGGAAACAGCTTTACCTGTATCCTCTTTCCTCTTTTTAGGAGGACAGATATCAAATATTCGGAGTTTGATTGGCCTTTGACCTTCCACAGGTTTGGGAAACTTATTCCAAAATTTCTCAGGTTGAGCAATGCCTTTTTCTTTGCCCTTACTGAGATGTGATGGATCTTGCCTATCAATGTAAGGTCTACCACTACTAGATCTATCTAGACGCGGATCCGTGAACGAGTGCGGAATCCTCGTTAACGGTTAGACGGACAACTCTCAACCACGAAACACGGAGACTATTAGACGCTGAACGAACGACACACGAACGATCCTACGAACTAATTCTCTCCGAAACACACCAAAAGCTGATGATAAACTCGAGATCGCCTTAAGCTTAATTCCTCACGAATTCTGCTAAAAGTCAGCTAATGACTCGAGTCTATCCCTAATTATAGACCCTGATTCGAGTCTGATGTGGGCCAAACTCGAATCTGGCCCAAGGCCCATTCGAGTCTGTCCACGATGACATTCTCGAATCTGGGCACATTCGAATCTAAGGTTACATTCGAATCTATCACAGATTCGAATGTCTACCCTTATCCAATTCGAATCTAGCCAAAACACTTAAACATCTAAGTGTTGAAACTCATGTTTTTACTTATGCTTGAATTAAACTTTGATCTTTATGTTTGAACTTCTTGTAATATGTTACATCAAGTTCAAACACACAATCAATAACAGTCAAACATATATAAACATATATATCAAAACACTCGTTTTAACCAAAATGTTGAATATTACTTAAACCACAATGTTAGATCGATTAGACTGCTATCGTCACACAAGGTGTACCAACAGACTCCCCCCTTGACGATAGCTTCTAATTATTTACATCAAATTTAAGTACTAGAACTATATATACTACTGCCTGCATATAATCCAGCATCTATACAAACTTTAACTACCTTTTGGAACTTCCTGGCTTCAGATCTCCATGGTTCAGTAAAGAAGATAGGCTGATCATGTAGCTTCTTCAGGTCGTCCTTTGATAGGTTTATCAAATGCAGTGGATCATATACCTTCAAAATAAACTGCTCATCTTGATCCTCCATGATGGCTTCAGCAGTGTCAATCTCGAGGTATCACCATTTCATGTTGCTCAAAATATTTTGTGGCATCGATTTCATTGGCACTCTTTTCAATCATTTGACTGGCTTATAAATCATTCTGGCCCAAGGCCTTCCAGTATGAGGATCTATCCTTGATCCATCCTCGACCCTCTTTCCGGTCCTTGGCTTGAGTCGCTCAAATTTGCCTGATCGCCCTTCTTTCCTTATAATTCTTTCAATTACGTTTTGAGGCCTGATAAAACCTATTTGTTAGGACTAGCTTACCATTTACTTTCTGAATGAATGTACTTGGAAGCTCACCAAGAGTGGATAAGTCTTTTTCCAGATTATTTATCTCAACAATTGAAGCTGCTTTATCAAGATCCCCTCCAAGATGGGCTTGGATTTGAGTAGGGATCTGTTGACTGATACAATGATTGACTTTTTGTGCAGATTGTCACCGAGAGTCAACAATCTTTTGAAGCTTGGCATGTTTTGTGTCTGTTTATGGAATTGATGTGTTTTAATTCATCAAGTTCAGTTTCCAACATATGGAAGCTGTCCAGTTTACTACTTTTTATTTCAAGATCAGTTTTCAGCTTGGTGATTTCAGACAACAAAGCATTATGCTTCTCAATAGCAGCTTTTAGATCAACAAGCAGATACTCAAACATTTTAACTTTTTAATCAGAACTATAATCCATAAAATTTTGTACCTTATACATCATTGTTGGGTTCCAGTTATCCAAGCTGCTGAAAGCCTCAGCTTCAGTCAGGTCTTGTTTGAAGTTGCTCGTTGATGGGACATCAGTGTTGGCCATTAGACAGTTGTTATCTTCTTCATCTGAAGATGAGTCAGATTCCTCCGATTCACAAGTCTCAGCCATGAGTCCCTTTGGCTTGTTGGAAGCCACTGAGTCTTCCAACTTCCTCAGCTTATCCATGGCCATTAGGTACTTAACCTTGTAGCCATCTTCCCTGTTTGTCTTGTATGGTTTGTGTTAGATATATTATTTCGATCATAGGAGTTTTTTTGTAATAATTATTGTCTTTATATTTAGTCTTGTATTTAATTTCCATGTACTTTGTTTCTATGTAATAGTCAAGGGGCCAAAGTTGCCAAGTTGTAAGAGTAAATTAAAGGAGCCTAGAAATAGGCTCCTAGGGTTTACTTTAATATTACGGTTGACATTTGAATGAGATATCACAGCCGCCACATGCATATTCTCTCTAACATTATTATTGTCTTTCTTCATCATTTCACATTTATTGAGCTAGTTTCTTCATGTGTGTGATAAGAAAATCATCAAGGTGCTGAAACAATACGGGAATACAATAACACAATTGGTATCAGAGCTCAGAGGGGTGGATTTCAACTGCTTAATTCGGATTCTGCTGGGTTTTGTTGTGTGTTCTTCGTGTTCTTCCACTCTACCCGGTGATCCTTCCAATTCAACTGCGCCGCAAAGTTTCTCCGCTCCATCTTCTTCAACGTACCCTCATCCGTCCACATCATCCACCGACACATCCGCAGTTGAATCTACTCCTATAATACCCTCACATATAATACCAACAATTCTTCCTTCACCTGAACACTCGGGAATCGAACCTGAACCAGTGGTACCATCATTTGAAACCATTGACCATGAATCCTCATCCATCCCCACATTAACCACAGAGGTTCCATCCCGAGCACCCCTTCCACATGAGATCAAATGGACCCGAAGTCACCCAACAGATCAAATCATTGGTGATGTTTCAACAGGGGTCCAAACTCGCAGGGCATCTGCTAATGAATGCCTCTTCGCATCATTCCTGAGTATGATAGAGCCCGCTCGTGTGGATGAAGCCCTGACAGATTCGGATTGGATAGTTGCAATGCAAGAGGAACTCAACCAGTTTGAACAGCTAAGAGTATGGCGGTTAGTTCCCAAACCAAAACACCGTACATTCATCAGAACAAAGTGGATCTTTAAGAACAAACGAGATGAGAATGGCATTGTGATAAGGAATAAAGCAAGACTTGTTGCCAAAGGATACCGACAACAAGAAGGGATAGATTATGACGAGACCTTCGCTCCAGTTGCACGGATCGAAGCAATCAGAATCTTCTTGGCGTACGCGGCACACAAAGACTTCAAAGTGTACCAAATGGACGTCAAGACTGCCTTTCTAAACGGTGAACTTAACGAGGAGGTGTATGTTGAACAACCACAAGGCTTTGTTGATGCACATAAACCTGACCATGTTTATGTGCTAGATAAAGCCCTCTATGGTTTAAAACAAGCACCTCGAGCATGGTATGATAGTCTTTCAAATTTCTTTATTTCTGCCGGTTTCAATAAAGGTGTGGTGGAGACAACTCTGTTCACAAAAAGGGAAGGCCCACATATAATGCTAGTACAAATTTATGTTGACGATATTATATTTGGATCTACTGACAGTAATTTTTGTAAGGATTTTTCACCCCTAATGGAGTCCAGGTTTGAGATGAGTATGATGGGGGAAATGAACTTTTTCCTCGGATTACAAGTCAAAAACTTGAGGATGGGATTTTTGTGAACCAGTCGAAATATACTCTTGACATTCTCAAGAAGTATAAGTTAGACTCTTGCACGAGTATCGCAACTCCCATGGCCTCCAACTGTAAGTTAGACACCGATCCTTCCGGGAAAAGTGTCGATAATACAACTTACAGAGGGATGATAGGATCCTTACTATACTTGACTGCCAGTAGGCTGGATATAATGTTTTCAACATGTCTGTGTGCTAGATTTCAGGCCGACCCAAAAGAATCACACCTAACTGCGGTAAAACGCATTTTTCGTTATCTTAAGGGTACACCCGAACTTGGTCTGTGGTATCCAAAGGGAACCAATTTCGATCTTACCGCGTTTTCAGATGCTGATTTTGCAGGTTGTAGAGTTGACAGAAAAAGCACGTCGGGAGGAATACAGTTTTTAGGATATAGACCGGTGAGTTGGTCTTCCAAAAAGCAGAATTGTGTTTCCACATCTACAGCTGAGGCTGAGTATGTAGCAGCTGCAAGCTGTTGCTCTCAAGTGCTGTGGATGAGAACACAACTACGCGATTATGGATTCTCACTCACCAATATCCCAATTTACTGTGATTCTCGAAGTGCAATTGTCATCTCTTGCAATCCCGTGCAGCACTCTCAAACAAAACACATAGATATCAGGTATCATTTTATTAAAGATCACGTAGAAAAGGGAACCATTGAGTTGTATTTTGTTGGCACGGAATACCAACTTGCGGATATATTTACTAAAGCTTTAGACGAACCTCGTTTTCAGTTTTTAATATCCCATATCGGCATGTTGAATCCGCCTTCCAATTAAATATCAGATATTGTCTTAAATAATTCTATTTCAATCTATCATGATTGAAATTCCTTTATTTTAGAAAACATCTGTTATTTAAATTTAAGGATTATGTCACAAGATTGAAACTCAATATTTCCTTATCTGCGTATATTTTTAATAATTAATGATCCTGACAAATTGTTGTGTGAATTGTTCATCACGGAGTGGGATGCAAACAATATCCAGGTTTGTCTGTGTTTGTAAGGCTAAAAAGGGTTGTCGAGTTTAAATCTGAAAAAGAAAAGGAAAAGAACTGGTATGTATTTGAGGGAGAGTATAGTTAGGATTTTCAGTTTTATAATTCTGTGTTTCTCTTTAATTTTTGTAGTTAAATTTTAAATTTTAGGATTGGTCTTAGTTTTGTTTATTTTTTTTTAAGTTTAATTTAATAGGTCAGAAAATCACAAAAGGATTTTAACTTTCAAATTTATCAAAAAGCCAAAAATATTTTAGTTTACTTTATTTTATTTTATTTTATTTTATTTCATCTTAATTTAAAAAGTTCAAAGAAAATACCAAAAATATTTTATTTTGAAGTCTCATAGAAAAATTCAAAAAGATGTAACAAATTTGGGCCAAATTTTTTTATTCTGTTTTTGTTTATTTTTTTTTCTTAAAGCCCATAATTTGGTTTGTTTTGTGTGTGTGAATGTTGTGTTAATCAAAACCGCCGGCCCAAATTTACCTGGTTTGGGCACGGATCCCCTGCTCCGACCCGACCCGGTCATGTTTAAATATCAGGGTCAAACAATCAACCTTTTCACTTTTCTTCATCTTCAAGATTTCTCTCTTCTTCTCTCCTCCCTTCGTCGACTTCCCCCACCGCCGAACCACCATAACCATCATTCAAAGCTTTTGGATCTTCTTTTTTCTTCGTTTTTATTGCATCCTTCATCTTCTGCACTTCAAGGTAACTTCTTTTCATCTTTATTTTAGCTTATAACTTCATATATTGTGTGTTTGATTTTCAAAATTTATTTACTTTTTCATTTCGGTTTTTTCTTATTTTTAGGTTGTTTAATGTGTGTTTTTTACTTACTTGTAGTTAGATAAAATGTTCATTATGTGTTTTTAGTATAGGATCTGTAATTTCATGCATTTTTGTTAATATTAACTGTTCACGTTTAATGTTTACATGAACTCATTAATTGCTGCATGCAGTTTCGGATGTCCGAATTCGGACCAACAACCGAATTCGGATTTTCGACTTAGACTAATTTCCAAAACTTTCAAAGTACAAATCCCAAATTCGGATGTTGATCCGAATTCGGACCATCATGGTAAGGCCAAAATTTTTAAAAAAAATTGAATTTAGTCTAAGTATGTTCACTACTGTTCATCCGAATTCGGATGATATCCGAATTCGGTTCCCATCCAATTCTGGGTACCATCCGAAATCAGGACCTATCCATATCATTGCATGCATTTACTTAAGTCATCATCCGAATTCGGATCATGTTTCATGACCCATCCGAATTCGGACCACCTTCATTCATTCCATGCCATGCATTTCGGACCATCATCCGAATTCGGTCCCTGTTTTCACCACATCCGAATTCGGACCCCCACTCATCATTCTTGCATCATCCGATTTCGGACGGATCCGAATTCGGTGACACTGTTCATCCGAATTCGGACCATCCGAAATCCAACACTTAGCATTTTTTTTTACTTTTCATTTTTCCATTTCTACATTTTTATATAAATTCAAAAAATCACAAAAATATTTCCATCTCAGTGCACCATTGCTTAGAGTTAGGATTAGTGTTTGAGTGAAAAGGTCTTATCTAAATCGGTCTCTTAACGATTGACTTAGGACTTTATTAGTAGAATTTTATTCTACTAATAAAGACCCGATGCTAAACAGATCAGACAGTTTCTATTTCACACTAATCTAGAATTCACATCAATGTCTTATCATTTCAAGTCTTAGTATTCTAACACTTTGCAGGATGATGGAACCCGCAGTCATTCTCACCGTACCCCATCCCCCCATTCCAAATAACCACGCTCAACTCCCTGAAGAATCCATCCTACCCAGCGCCGAGTTTGTCGAGTTCATTCCACATAACTGGCAACTCGACGTTTCCATCCTCACCAAAGAAACCCAAACCCTAACTTTCGACATCCTCACCCGCCATCCCATCTATTATGCCTTATCCACTGCCATAGCTGTTCCCCAGATATATCTCCAACAATTCTGGAACATGCTAAAATATGTAACCGACCCTGCACCTCACTTCACATCCACTATTGACTACGTTCCAGTCAAAGTCACTACCTCTGCCATCCGCCACATCCTTCATCTACCCGCTGAAGTCTACCTTCCCACCCTTGAATTGTTCGACCCAAACCCATCCGTCTCTGAAACCCTAGCTGAGATACAAACTCTGGGGTATGACGGTCCTCTTTCTAAACCATCAGACTTCCGCAGAAAGAACCTTCAATCCCACTGGCGGATACTATTTGACGTGCTTAACAAATGCTTCACTGCCAAGCATTCCGAACATGACTCAGCGTCGGCCCAGGTACTAGCCATGTTCACAGGCTTTGCCTTTGACCGACACGTGGACTATGCTGCATTCTTATTCGAAGAACTACGACGAGTCCATATAGAGAGAGGCACAAAGAAAGGCAGAAAGTATGTTCCTCTACAAAGAGTTCTCCAACTCATCATACAGTTTGCAATGGATCAAGACGACGATATTCATGAGCGTCCGGAGGCTGATGTTTACTCCACAGTGGCAATTCAGAAGTTAACTCTGCCAAAGGGGGCCCCGACAGTACCAATAATGAAAATATCTATGTCTCTTCTAATGAGGTCAAGGGGCATGGAGCGGGTTCGGGCATATATAAAGGAGAGTTATCCGGATGAGTCTCAGTCGAAATCGACTGAGACTAACCAATCCGCAGGTGAGCCAAGAGAGAGTGAGCATGAGGGAGTAAGGATGGATGTTCAGCAATCTCTGGGTTTGGGTGAGCGGGAGACTGTGATTGTGAGGGACGAAGCAGGAGGTGAGACGGCGGAGACGGCAGATTCCGAAAGAACCGTCTCTGTCATGAGAGCGAGGGAGATTCAATCTGAGGGTGAACTAAGCCCTATAAGCCGGACTCCTCTCCATAAGACCGTCCGTCCAGCGGTCGAAATCACCCCCCACCACCCACTTGGTTTCCCCTCAAAGGGAAACCACTTCATTCCACGGGGTACTCCCACATACTCCATCGCCTTCTCATTCGGAGAGTGGCGGTGTTGAAAGAGGTCACACTCCTCCCCAGGTGACTGCCCTTCATTCCATCACGATTCCATCCCCCATAACACAGCACGATGCCTCCGTGGCATCCCCAAGAGCTGCCTCCGTGGCGGCTCCACAAACTTCCGGATCTGAGCATCCTACTCAGGAGCCAGAGATGATGGAAGGAAGACCGGAAGTGGCTCCATCAACGCCATCCACTTCCGGCCATCTCCCAATCAATCTGGAGATGCTAACGGCAGCTTTACGTGCTGCCGGCGTGATTACCCGGGCTGACCTGGACGCCCAAAGGGAAGCCGCCGAGGAACGTCACACCACCCTTCTTTCTCTAATCAAGGGTAAGGGTGTCGCCTCCGAAGCTGGCCCCCCACCAGGTTCCCATTCAGTTCAACTTCAGATAGCCGAGCTCTCGGACAAGATCGATGCACTTAACCGTTTAATTCTTCAAGTCCAAGAACAGCTTAATTCGAGAATGGATCGCCTCGAGTCGGCGGTCATAGAACTCCAGTGCCGCCCTCAGGCCGAGGCCCCAAAAAGGAAACATGACGATCAGGACGACCCTGATCGTCATGAGGGGGAGAAGAGGCGAAAGGTTCAGTTTGAGGACCCCGTGCTGGGTATAGGGGGAGCAGAGACCACTGAGGGGTCAGAATATCAGGGGTCAAGGGAAAAGAGTCAGGAGCCTCAGGAATACCTCTTTATAGAAGACGAGCCCATGGTCGAGGGTCCAGCTCCACTGGATCCGATGACAGCTATGGTAGAATTCGAGGAACCGCACGAGAAAGTTGAAATCATCTTGGTCTCTGATTCAGATTCCGATAACGAGGACAACGAACCCTTATTAACTCCTAAGCCTGAACCTGAATCTCCAACGAGCCCTCCAAGATCCCCAAGCCCTCCTCCAGTCCAACAAACCCAACTTCCAGGTCCCTCCCGAACCAAAAGGGTCGATTGTTTTGATGAAACTCCAGAAGGCCCTGGTATTTATAGAAAAGATGACTTATTCTGGGTGGACCACTATACAAAAGGCAAGGTTCAAACACTGCCTCAGGAAGAAAAAGATCAAATGCGACAAGAACGGCGGGGGACTATTATAAAGCTTCTTGAAGCTAAAAAGGACGAAATCGAAGAACCCCCCGTTCAGGGCCTTAAAGATTTCTTGAAGAAGTTTCCCCCGGAGCAGTTTCAGAATCCGTACCTACAAGAAAGATTCAAAATGGTATTCAGAAAGAAGCCTGGATCCTTCAGCAGACGCCTACTTATGGAACTCACAAATGTTACCAAAGCTGAACAGGCCGAATACTATCAACTGATGCTCCGGGAAAGAAGGTCAAAAGTATCCAAATCGAAGATAAAGTCACTCATTTCTATCACCATGTGCAAAAGGGCAAAAGTATACTACCCCGCCTTTCAAGTAGAAAGAGAAGATGGCACTATAGATGAATTCTTCGAGAATGACCTAGACTTCATAAATGTGGACGCCGTCGAATTTCTACACGAGCGATTGAAAAATCACATTAAAGGACATATGTCTCGCATGACTGCTTTAGGTGCCCTGGTACGAAGCATGAACCACCGCTCGATCATAATGTGCCTAAGAGACTTCCAAATGGCGATCGAGAGCGCGATGGTTAAGGTGGGTCTTCGGGTACCGGAACAGGATAGCTTCCTTCTAGCCCACCATCCGGCTTACAGAGTTATTTTCAGAGGAGGCCCGGGTGTCATTTTTGTCAATCACAGGGGCTACAAAAGGTTCATGCGCTTTGAGGATCTTCCCTATTACTCCGGTGGTACACTCAGATTGGTTCGAGCTGCGCTTACACAGAAAGTTCAAGACTTTGATGCTCAACCAGATCCACAACAAAGGTGCTCACCAAGGGAGATTCAGGACACCCTCAGCGGTATTGAACTCCTGAACGAACGGCTGCATTTGAGAAAGTGACCAGACGCTTCGACGTCATCCTTGGACTCCGAGAATCAACGGACCACGCCAGAGTTCCAGGACCTCCTAAATGATCGAAAAGGGGGAGATTGTTAGATATATTATTTCGATCATAGGAGTTGTTTTGTAATAATTATTGTCTTTATATTTAGTCTTGTATTTAATTTCGATGTACTTTGTTTCTATGTAATAGTCAAGGGGCCAAGGTTGCCAAGTTGTAAGAGTAAATTAAAGGAGCCTAGAAATAGGCTCATAGGGTTTACTTTAATATTACGGTTGACATTTGAATGAGATATCACAGCCGCCACATGCATATTCTCTCTAACATTCTTATTGTCTTTCTTCATCATTTCACATTTATTGAGCTAGTTTCTTCATGTGTGTGATAAGAAAATCATCAAGGTGCTGAAACAATACGGGAATACAATATTACTGTTCGGATGATGGGCCAACAGCTGTAGACACACAGTCAGCAGCTATATGGCCTGTTTTGCCACATTTAAAGCACTCAACCTTAGTTTTATCAAATGCCTTATTTTTTATGGCACCTGACTTCTTCTACAGCATTCTTCCACCAAACCTCTTCTTATTGAATTTTCTGACAAGCATTGCAATCATTTGCTCATCATCTAATTCAACAAGATCTTCACAGTCTTCCTCCTCGGACATTTCTTCCCTTTCATCATCAGCCTGTTGATCAGGTTGTGTGAACATATCACACATTTGACTAGCAGGTTGTCTCACGCTGGCCACTAAGGTAGCATGTAACGTCCTTAGATTTACATTAGTGTAATTAAGGTTTAATCAGTTGAATTGTTAAATTTTGTAATTTAAGTTGGATTATGAAAGTTGGTACTGAATTTGGATTAATTATAAAGTTGGTTACATTATACGGAAATTTAGAATTTTAAATTATTAAGTGAAAATAATTATAAATAACTGATGGTGATGAAATTTTAAGGATAATAAAATAAAGATAGGATTCTTTATTTTATAAAAATCAGTATTTAATGAAATCGGATAAGTGGAGGGACTAAATGTGTCAAGAGTCGAAAGTGTGGAATAAAAAGGATGGAAAGTCTTCATTCATTTCATTTCACCAAGCACACTCTTTCTCTCTAAAACCTCTACTCTCTCTCCGCTCTCTCTCTAAACAAATTAAGAAGAACAAATTCGTGGATTTTGAAGCTGGAAATCTGGATTCAGATTGTTAGGGAGGAACTAAAACATCTACAAGCAACAATTTAAGGTAAATGTTACTAAAATCTTTGAAATTTAAGAGTTTTGGGTCGGTTTTGATGAAAACCGAATCACAGATTTGGAGTTGAAGATGTTAATGAATGTATGATCAAGTTGTAGATACATTTAAATCTAGTATATAAGATGCTATATATTGAATTTCATCTCCTGATTCAAACTTAATGTATGAATTTGAGGATTTAGTGTGTGTTAGTGTGCGTGTGCGCCGATGGGTAATAAACATTGTCAAAAAGGATTTGATTTGGTACTAAAAGTATTAATATTAGTATTTAAAGTGTTGGAAATAAGTGTATGAAAGTTGGCATAAATTATTTCGAACATTGGATAAGTACAAAAAGGATAGAATCAAATCTGGAAAATATATAAACTGCACAAGTATAAACACAGATGGTCCGAATTCGGATCCGAGATGAACTCGGATCTGGTCCGAATTCGGATGAGGTCCGGATTTCAAATATACAAAAAACAGAAAATATTTCTAAGTGTTGGAATTTGGTTGGAGTCCGAATCGGATGGGGTCCGAACTTGACATGGGTCAGAACTTGACATGGGGTCCGAACTTAACATGGGTCCGAACTTGATATGGGGTCCGAACTTAACATGGGTCCGAACTTGACATGGGGTCCGAATTCGGGTGGGATCCGAATTCGGGCATTGGATCCGAATTTCGGGTCAAATGTTGCAAGAATTATAAAATTAAGTTTTATGAAATTAAACAAGTTATTGACACGATGTGTTGTTACAACTGACTTAACAGGTACCTTGTGGTGTTGTTTAACCCACAGTGGGGTACTTTATGGATCCGGTTGAAAGCCCGAGAAGAAATAATATTGATTAAAGTTTAATAACGCACCCACTGTGAGTACATATGATTTCGCATGTTTATATCTGCTTATGTTAGCTATTGCCTGCTGAGACATGTTGTTTCATTATCGTTTGGACTTCTACTAACTTGCGTAGATTTAGATGCACATTGATCTTGTTGCATGTCCGTTCATTTGTTGTGCATCTATCGATGGACCGGCGGGTCGCATCTGTATTCCGATGTTACTGCGCTATATGACCCGGAGCTGATCCCTCCGAGGTTCTGGTAGGCAGTAAGGCATCCCGGATGTTATGTCTGTCTCAGATGGTTGGTTTAATGTCGAGCCTTGGGCTCTAAGGAGCTGCGGCTCTTGCTCCGTACTTGGTGTACGAAGAGAGTATACGACGTTCGTCGTCGGTGTTACTCTTGGGGCTTCATAAAGATTTTTAAAATGCGTAAATCTGTGTATTCACTAAGCATTCGTTTACCCCTCAGTTGTTGACTTTTTACAGGAAAAGGAAAATCCGCTGCCGGACTTTCTAGTTAGGTCGTTCGTGAAGTCTGGAAGATATCTACTACTCAATCGGTAAATGTGCTATGGGACCAAATGTTGTAATATATTCTGGATGTTGTAATAATGATTTGAGTGTGTAGATTTAGTATTGGAACCTTGTAGCACCGTAGGGTGTTTGAAACTGTTGTATTATTTTATTTATGTACTTTTATGCTTCCGCACTGTAATTTAAGTATGCAGATCATTATGTAATTTACGTTTGGTGATTAATCCTGGGTGGTGTCTTTAAATAAATGACATGTTACTAAACAAGTTATATGTTTTATATTTCAGAACATGTCTAGAGGAGGAATGACATTTGAAGAAACAAGACCTGCAGGATCTCAGTTCCTCCTCTGCGTCCCTATGCATGGTTGGCCAGTAGTAACCCAATCTCATAATTTTAGTGACCACTGTTCTCACCCCTGAATGTAGACCACACGATCCCATATGTACTTCCTGCATAACGTTTTTGGCTTCCCTGGGACCCAGGCAACGGAGCCATGGTGTCAAGAACGACCTTCTGTATAGCACCCCCTCCTTAACCGAGTACAGGGTAGCTTTCAAACGGAGCCTGCGGGCTTCATCCCTGTCCTCTGGCATTTTATCACGCACAAAGTACTCGACAATGGGTGTCATCCAATTAGGTCCAGGCTCTTGGATAATGCTCAGTACATCGTACCCTACCGAGGGCTTCTCTAGCACTTCCACAAGTACCTCCTTTGTTAGGTGGGAGAATGTCATAGAAGCGAGTTTGCTGAGTACATCGGCTCGCTTGTTCTGCCCCCTGGGAATTTGCTTTATCTTTCAATCTACAAAATGTGAAAGTAGTGCTTTTACCTCGTCAAGGTACTTCCGCATGGAGGCATCCTTGGCTTCGAAAGTTCCCTCCACCTGGTTAGTCACTAGCTGCGAATCCACATGTACCGTTATCTTACCAACACCCACGTCCTTCGCCATCCTTAGGCCTGCCAACAACGCCTCATACTCTGCCTCGTTGTTGGTTGTCGGGGAATTGAAGCGTAGGGCATAAGTATATTTTGTACCATCTGGACTTCTGAGAAGCAAGCCTGCTCCTGATTCTTCAGCACTGGATGCACCATCGGTGAAGAGAACCCATTGGGAACTTCCACTTGCATCCATATCTGTAACCGCCTCTGCCATCAGCTCTCCTGAACCTTCTTCCTTCTGGGTTTCCGCAAGGAAATCCGCCAGTATTTGTCCCTTGAGGGATTGTCTGGCTTCAAACCGCAAATTACATCCCCCAGTTCTATTGCCCACTTGGTAAGTCTTCCTTATTTCTCCGGTTTGGAAAGAATATGCTTGATGGGCTGGTCAGTGAAAATGGTTATTCGATGAGCCTGGAAGTATCGACGTAGCTTTCTGGCGGAATGCACGAGGATGAGCACCAACTTCTCTATCATGTGATATCGGGTCTCTGGTCCCTGCAACATTCGACTAACAAAGTAAATGGGTAATTGCTTACCCTTTTTGTCAGTTAGCAACACAGCGCTGGCTGAATCCTGCGAAGCAGCCAAATACATAATTAAGTTTTCGCCCACAGTGGGTGCGGTGATCATTGGAAGAGATTGAATGCATGCTTTCATCTGACTGAAAGCTTGTTCCGCGTCGGGTGTCCATCGGAACTGGCTCTTCTCCAAACATCCTTTGAGAGTCTTGAAAAAAGGAGATGACTTTTCTGCTGGTTTGGAGAAGAATCTTCCTAGAGCCGCTAACATTCCATTCAAAGTTTGCACCTCCTTTAGTGTCAATGGTGATTTAAGAGAGAGAATGTCTTTAACTTTCTTTGGGTTAGCATATATTCCTTCTGGGGTTATAATATGGCCTAGAAACTGTCCCTTGATCATCCAAAAGGAACAATTTTTCCAGATTCAATTTCATACCGATTTTCATGAGGGTGGCAAAGGTCTCAGCTATATCCAAGAGGAGAGATTCCTCTGTCCTGCTCTTAATGACCATGTCATCTACATAGGCTTCCAAATTTCGACCGATCTGGCCCCTAAAGGCTGTGTCTATCAAACGTTGGTAAGTGGCCCCAGCATTCTTCAAGCCAAAGGGCATCTTTCGGTAACAAAATACTCCCATAGCTGTGTGGAAAGCCGACTTTTCCTCGTCTTCCAAAGCCATTTGGATTTGGTGGTAACCTTTGTAAGCGTCCAAGAAACACTTCCACCTGAATCCTGTAAGAGTTTCGATCTTCCAGTCTATCTCCGGTAGAGGGTAGCAGTCTTTAGAGCATGCCTTGTTCAGATCCGTAAAATCGACACACATTCTCCAGGTCCCATTGGACTTCTTAACCATGACGGGATTCGCAACCCAGGTAGGGTATTGAACCTCTTTCAGTATTCCTGCCTGCACCAGCTTTGTCACTTCCTCGCATACGGCTCTGCTCCTTTCGGGAACCAAGGATCGCTTCTTTTGACATACCGGCTCCACAGAGGGAGAAACTTTCAGCTGATGGTCAGTAGCGAATGTGCCTCCACCTTTGACATTGATTACCCGAGGGACCCCCACCATGTCTTCTGGCTTCCAAGCAAATACCCCGAGGTTATTCG
The DNA here is from genome assembly GCA_020465985.1 of Centrapalus pauciflorus. Classification (NCBI taxonomy): domain Eukaryota; kingdom Viridiplantae; phylum Streptophyta; class Magnoliopsida; order Asterales; family Asteraceae; genus Centrapalus; species Centrapalus pauciflorus. The sequence continues at coordinate 83,216 of JAANYP010007283.1, forward strand.
TTAAGTACTTTATCAGCGCAACCCTTCCTTCTGGTGAAAGAGACTTTCCCACCGTCACACTTTGCTCTGGAAAGCAGGGATTTATAAATACCTTTTCAAAATCTTTCGGGGTAAAGATGGCTGAGGATTCTTCTTCTGTTGGTTGCTTTCGCTTCGTGGCCACTACCGCCATACAGTCTACAGGGGTTGTTCCCTTTGATCGGATGATGATCCTTCCCCCTGGCGTCCGGAGGGAAATTGTTGAGTGAGGTGTGGAGACTATCATCTCCATGCGTTTCATTGCGGTTCTGCCTAAGATGATGTTATAAGGAGAGGGAGATTCTACCACGACAAATTCCAATTCCCCTTCCCACTGTGTGGGTGGTGCCCTAATTCGCATGGGTAATGTCAAAGTTCCCTTTGGTCACCTTACTTCCTGGCATTCTGGGTGGGGGCCTAAATGAGGAGCTTGCCTTTTCAGATAGCAGTATTTCATGGGGAGTTTTGGAGAGGGAAGAGAACAAACCCTGCCCGGGGGGTTTAGTGAATGACTGTTGTCGTCTCTCATACGGGGATGATCGTGATGAATTCCTTCCCTGGGGGAATCTGTCTGCCGGATTTCTTGCCTTGGAGCTTTGTCTTGAAGCTTCCTGGCCTTGCTTTCGATTCACTGACGCGCCGTAGGTAGCCGTTTCCTTCGACCTGATGAATGAATAAACTTTGTCTAGGAGCTCCTGGTAAGTGCTTGGCAACTCTGCTGACAGAACTTCCATTAATTGACGGGTGCGGAGTCCATGAATGAAACCGGATATCTTTGAGTCCTCGTTAAGTGCCCGGATCTTTTGGCTTTCCAAGTTATATCTTTCCACAAACGTTCTGACATTCTCCCCTTCCAATTGCTTGATATTGTGCACTTCCAGATGGGTCTTGGTATACTTTTTCTGCTGCATGAAATTCATGCGGAAGCTGGCTTTTAAATCATCAAAACTCTGCACCGACCCTGCTGGTCGGCCATCGAACCATAGTCTAGCCATCCCTTTCAACGTCAAAGGAAACATGTGACAGGCAACTGGCACGGACCATCTAGAAATTTTGACTATCCCTGCGAAGAGTCTCAAATGGTCATCGGGATCTCCCGTTCCATCATACATCCCTATACTGGTGGGGAATTTCAGTCCCTCCGGTAGGGGATATTCTTCAATCCATCGAACAAAAGGGGATGGCTCTAAGGGTAAACTGCTGGTGACAGGAGGTGGCTGGACCGATGGTCTGGCTAACCCTTCCAGAACCCAAGTGCCCTGGGGGATGTAGTGCGAGCCACCGCTGAACCAGTTGGGGTATCCCTGCTGGTACCCGACATTGGGTCCATATCGCCAATAATTTTCGAAATCCACTCCTAGAAGTCCTCTGGGATACCACATTCCTTCTGGCTGGGTTGAAACTCCCATGGTAACTGACGAGCTGACTGTTGAGGTAGACGAAACGGTGGAGGTTTGAGACAGTGTGTGTATATGTGAGGTCTTGGAAGGGTTGGTTTCTGGGTGTTGCATGATGGTCACAGAGGTTTCCATGGTGGGGTGATGAGTAGGGTAAAAAGGATATGCCTGAGAAAACATCACGGAAGGGGAGAAGGTTGCTTGCTGGGTAATCCATGGCGAAGGGGGTGAAAGGTTAAGCGATGCCAGTCTTCGCTCCTCCTCCTCATGAACAAAGAGTTGTGCCTGCACACTGGCTAACATGGCCCTTCTGTCTCTCTCCTGCCCCAGGAGATGTGATAGGGTTTCAAAGTTCTGCTGGACGAAGGATGGGTCTACCGAAATTTCTGTTTGGGCATTCCCCCCCATGACGGAGGGTCCTCCCGTCTGGTAGGGGTTCGAGGCATGGGGGTCTTAACTTCCACGAGGAGGTGTTTCTAGGATGACAGGGGGCTCCGATGTGGAGATAAGAAGTTGAGGAGTTTCTTTGGAGCTAGTCATTTTGGAGAAAGAAAGGGTTCAAGCTGTCTAAAAGGAGTAGAATAGAAAAGAGAATGGAGCTATTTCACGCCGGTCCCACGGATGGCGCCATTTTTTTGCACAACAAACTCCCGATGGCTTTGCTCAACTGAATCACACCTTCGAATCTCACAAACTCTGGACTAACTCTGCAAGAGGATCGCAACGAAAAAGGGTCAGCGTGCCAACACAGGGAAGGTTCCCTGTGAGACACCTCCGACGCCCAAGTCAGATTTCATGTTAAAACTTTGAGAGGAAAATTATCAAGGTGAAGGAGATGAATAATAAACTAGAGCTGAATAAATTAGGGTTACTCCCTTTTGTATATATTGGAAGAAGACGGATCTTTTCTCTCTTTTTTGTCTTCTTCCCTGTTGTGCCCATGTTTTGTCTCCATTAGGGGACAAAACATTCCCTGCCATCCGTACCTGTACCTTCCACCATGGGGAGGGTGTCCTTTTCTGGAAAACAAAGGACCACCTTTTCTTTTCCTCGGGAATGCATACTAACACTAATCTAGCTACTAATTACATTCTAAGTTATTAAACTTTCTAATTTCATTGTTTTCACCTCTATTTCTAAATCCTAACCAAAAAAGCAATTTTTTTAAAACATAAAATTTATGTAATCTATACTATATATAATAAGAAAACCACTTGGAGTTTCTGGACCATTGGGTGGAAAGAAATCAATGGTCCATATTAATGACAACTCATAATTATTTATGAAATGTCTCTTATACTCTTAATCAAAATAAATAATTATATCTATGTCATTTTTTTAATTCGTTATTCCAAATTTACTACCTTAACTTAATTACATTAAATTTTGATTTTAATTTTTTTCATTAATGAATTAATATTTACCTAAAATAAATATGTGTGATTATTATCCTTAATGATCATAGTTAAATTCAAATGTAAAAATTTGGATTTAAATGTAGAACTGTAGTAAATAAAGTTAAAAAATTTTGTTAATTATTTTGCTAACAAGATTTAAAATTTAATTGATAAAACTTCAATTGTGAATATGATAAATTTTGATTGTTGATTTTCAGATATTTCATTTTATATTTTATCATTTTCAAAATATATACACATTCACATAATTGAAGTTTTTTGTTTCTTACATTGATATTTCATATTTGAAGTTAATAAAAATTAAAAGAAACGATTTTTACAAACACATATTATCTCTTATTAATAATAAAATATAATAATATTTTTTTATTTAATATCAAACAACTAAGTATTTTTTTATCTTTAATTTAACTAGCTTTCAATTTTTTTATTATAATTATACATAAATTTTATAATAATTTATTAAAATATAAAAAATATGCATTTTGTAAATCAACCCATGTATTATTAACCTATATATTATAATAAAACAAAACAATTCATGTCACATGTCACTTCTACAATACAAGAAAATTATATTTTTCCACCACTTTTTTCCAAATTTAACACCTTAACTTAATTGTATTAAATTTTGACTTTATTTTTTTTTCATTAATTAATTAGTAATAAATTAGATTTTGTAACATTTAAAATTAATGTTTACCAATAAATATCTATCATTATTATCCATAATAATCATAATTATATCCAAATATAATAATTTGAATTAGTTGTGAAAATTATTATTATTATGTATAATAAAAGAAAACATCAAATGTCACATGTCACCTCTACGTTCACCAAAAACATAATTACAACTTATAAAAAATAAAAGATAAATACAATTTAATATTTTTTAATCTGTAAATAATAAAAAATAAACACAATTATTATTTTTGTATGTTTTTATTTTTACTTATATACATTTTATATAAATAAATTTAATTAAAAATATCAACGTAACACGTGGGTTATAAACTAGTTAATGTATTATAATAAAGTAAGGTGGCGTTTGGTTTGTTGGATTTTAGAGAAATTGATGCGATTTTTATTTGAAAATCATTTTCTCATCATGTTTGACAAAACAAAAGAGAGAGATTTCATTTTCCTTTAGCATTTCATAATCCTCTTTTTTAAAGTTTTAAAATTTTTTCCTACTCCTTATTATTTCATAATCTCGTATCTTTACATTTCAAATTCCTAACCAAATCCTCAACTTAATTGTCACCTACCTACACCTATTGACCTACCCTACCCCACCCCACCCACCCTAACTACATATGCCCAATAATTATAATTATCTAACCATACCTACCTATACCAATCCACTGTATCATATTCTACCGTACCTACCCACTCCACCCATACCTACCATACCTACCCATCCTATCCATCCCCACCTCAACCCAATTAGACATCGTATCATACTCTCATTTGTCCTTCCTCACCTATATCTACATACACATACCACCACATACTACCTCTTTTCACTCAACCCAACCCACCCTACCCTTAACTACCATACTACCCACCTACTTTACACATACTCATCCCACACCAAATACACATTGTATCCTACCCTCGCTCATCCCACCTTTCACACATCTGCCTATACACACAAATCCATACTACCCCTATCCAATCTCATCGCATCCCAACACACCTTACCAACCCACCCCTACCTACCACTCTACCCCTATCTATCTACATACTGCCACCTTTTGACATATCGTATCCTACCTCTTGTACACCTACCTACTTTACATATATCATTTGACACATTTGCAAATAAACAAGATTTTACAAATAACTGAATTTGAAATCCTGCAAACCAAACACATGACATGGATCAAATCCTGCCACATTTGAATCCTTTTATTTTCAAATTCTGTCATATTTAAATTTTGGTACATCAAAATCCTGTAATTCAAGCTGTTCAGTCTGCTGAACAGGTTGGACATAAACTGTCTACGCTGCTCTACACTGATGAGCAGCTTGGGCAGTTTACAAGTGTTCTGTTCTTTGTGAACAGAACCTGTTCTTTGTGAACAGGCTAAACACTTTATGGAATATGTTTCCAAGTCCTCATGTATTGTTTTTGGCTACAAGATCAGTTTACAAAGTCGAAGACAAAGTGGAAATCAGAACTGCTCAGCCTGCCCAAGTTGTTCTGTTACATGAAGACAAAAGGTTATTTGAAAAAGGGTGACAGACCTTTTTCTTATATCAAAATAGGCCTTTACAAGGAAGAAAGACGCAAAGTTGACATTCCTTATTTAGTTAAAGGCAATGCAACAGTAGACAAAGTGAAAAGACAAAAGTTCTGCACACAAGAAGACAAGTCTGCTTTTCAGAAAGTGCAGAAAAGGTTATGTTGTCTTTTCAACAAGACTTCTCCTTTTTCATTCCGTCCAATGAAGAAGTTTCACTTAGATCCTCTGAGTGAGTATAAAAGGAAGCTTCTAAGGTCAGAAAGATTAAGCTAAAAAGCTAAGTGCTGAAGCCAAGAGTGAACGTGCAAGTGTGTTTTTCATGCATGCAAGCCTGCTTGTGTAATACAGTTTCTTTGTGTCTAAGCTGTTCTACATAAGCTGTCCCTCTGAGTCTTGTAAACACAGTGAGTGCTTCTTAGTGAGTGTATTGATTGTAAACTAGTTTGAGTCTGTCTTAGACTAGTGAAAATACTGTTGTATCTGTCATCTCAGCTTGAACCTTTCCGCATTCAAGCTTGTTCGTAATTAACAACTTGTTGATAATACATACAAACATTGAGAAAATAATGTGTAGTTTTTAAATAGCTGTATTCACCCCCCTCTACAGCTTGAAGCTATATACTTTGGGAACCTCTCGGGACCTACAACTGGTAGCAAAGCAGTTTAGAGTGTGTGTCATTCTAGATCTCTCATTCTCCCAAGTTTCCATGGACAACAGTGCTGCAGGTTCCTCATACTATGACAATGGCTCTATGGGCAAACCTCCAAAATTCAATCATCAAAACTTCTCTGGCTGGAAGTGCAGAATGATGCTCTATCTAGAGAATTTGGATGTACAACTACCAGAGATAGTGATGGAGGGCCCCTATGTGCCAACCTCTGTTACTACCATAACTCCAGCGGTTGAAGGAGCTGCTCCTGAAATCAGGACCTTTGAGAAAGCTAAAGCTCAATGGTCTGATGAAGACAAGAGATTGGTAGCTCTGGATGCAAAGGCCAGGAATAACCTGGTTATTTCTCTCCCTGATGATGTGTTCAAGCAGGTTGAGAAAATGAAGACAACAAAGGAGATGTGGGATACTTTGTGTACCGTCTATGATGGACCCACAATCACACTGGATAACAGGATTAACAATCTTGTTAGACAGTATGAACTCTTCTTTGCAAAACCAAAGGAGACTCTCACAGAAACCTACACCAGGTTTACTGCTCTTGTGAATGATCTCAAAGCTGTTGGGATCACTAAGGACAGCCTTACCCTGGTGAACAAGTTTTTGGACATCCTACCTGAAGAATGGAACTACTTTTCAACATTCTTAAGAAATTCAGGTACCATCAGAAGTATGGATCTTGTCAACTTGTATGGATCTTTACTAAATGATGAACAATCAAGGCAACAGAAGAGAAATGCCTTGGAGATGTCTAAAAGAGGTGCAGCCTTTGTGGCTAATGTGAGACAGCCTGTGAATCAGGTGAGTGATGTGTTCACTCAACCTGATCAACAGGATGATGATTAGGAGGAGATGTCAGATGAGGAAGATAATACAGATTTTGCTGAACAGGATGATGAGCAAATGATAGCCATGCTTGTCAAAAGGTTCAACAAGAGAAGGTTTGGAAGAAACATGCTGCAAGGAAGTTCAGGTGCTGGCAAAAAGAAGGCATTTGATAAATCCAAGGCTGAGTGCTTCAAATGTGGCAAAACTGGCCATATAGCTGCTGACTGTGTGTCAAAAGCTGTTGGTCAGTCATCCAGACCATACAAGACAAACAAGGATGATGGTTACAGGGTTAAGTACCTTATGGCCATGGCTAAGCTGAGGAAGTTGGAAAACTCAGTGGGTTCCAACCGCCAAAAGGGACTCATGGCAGAGACTTGTGACTGGGAGGAATCTGATTCATCATCTGATGAAGAAGACAATCAATGTCTGATGGCCAACACTGATGTCTCATCAACAAGCAGTTTCAAACAGGATCTGGCTGAAGCTGAAGCTTTCAGCAGCTTGGAGAACTGGAATCCTACAATGATGTATAAGGTACAAAATTTTATGGCTTACAGTTCTGAAGAAAAGATTAAAATGTTTGAATATATGCTAGTTGATTTGAAAGCTGCTGTTGAGAAGCATGATGCTTTATTATCTGAAATCTCTAAGCTTAAAACTGATCTTAAGACAAATTCCAGTAAACTGGACAGTTTCCATGAGTTGGAAACTGAGCTTGATGAATTAAAACACATCAACTCTATTTTACTGGAAGAAAAGAGAGAAACAGATATAAAGCATGCTAAGCTTCAAAAGATAGTTGACTCTTGGTGCCAATCTGCACAAAAAGTCAGCCATTGTATAAGTCAAAAGATCCCTGCACAAATTCAAGGCTATCTTGGAGGGGATCTTGACACAGCAGCTTCCATTGTTGAGATTAATAATTTGAAAGAAGATTTATCCACTCTTGGTGAGCTTCCAAACACTTTTATTCAAAAAGTGAATGGTAAACTAATCTCAACAAACAGGTTTGTCAGGCCTCAAGATTCTGACAGCTCGTGTGAACCTAGCTCAAAAGCTGGTGTTGGAGTATGTTCTCCATCAAACCAGCTTGCTAAGTGCTCTGCTGATTCACACAAGCAAAAGAAAGGAAAACAAGTCCAAACTGCAGCTGTGGATACTAAACCTGTTGACAAAACAAGTTCTGGGTCCAAAGCTGATGGTAAAAGGCATGATAATCCTTTTGATGCTAAACATTTTGAAAATAAGTTTTCAAAAGTTAAGCAGCCTGTTTTCAATAAGGGCAAGTCTCATGTTGAAAGCAAACATGCTGTGATTTCTAATAAGTTTTCTAATCATAGTGGTAAACTGGTTTTAAATGAGAATAAGTTTTTCAAATCCAGAAATAATGATTATGCTGATAGGCAGCATAAATCACATCTCAGTAGGGGCAAAGGCAAAGCCATTGCTCAGCCTGAGAAACTTGGGAATAAGTTTCCCAAACCTGTGGAAGTTCAAAAGCCAATTAAGCTTCCTATCTTTGACATCTGTCCTCCTAAAAAGAGGAAAGAAGAAATAGACAAAGCTGTGGCTATTGAACCCTCCACTCAAGCTGTTGATTCATCAAATAGTAATAAGTTTGCTAAACCTGCTAACAGAATCAACAAAAATAACTCAGAATGTGTTTCTGAAAGTTCTTCCAAAAATCCAAAAAAGAGAAAATGTTATAAATGTGGGAAGAAGACACATCTGGCCAAGGACTGTCCTGAATCTGAGGACATGAGGCCTGTTGACACTGATAGTTCTCTCACAGCTGTTACAAGCAGTGTAGGAAACATCTCAGTCAATGAAAGTGGTATCCAAGCTGATACCATTCAAATAGGGAATATTAGTGTGGATATTATAAGTCCATCAACAAATGTTGATGAAGTAGGAGAACTCATCTCTGTGATGAGTTCCCCTAAAAATGACTAATATTTCTCTTATCACTCTGCAGGAAAAACAACCTTCCCAGGTTTGGTACTTGGACAGTGGCTGCTCAGGGCACATGACAGGTTGTAGAGAATTGCTGAGTGATCTCAGGCCTGAAAAAGGGCCAAAAGTCACATTTGGTGACAATGTACAGGGATCTACTGAGGGATATGGAACCCTTAAAGCTGGTGTTGCAGTGTTCAAAAGAGTAGCCTATGTGGTTGGGCTAAAACATAACCTGGTTAGCATAAGCCAACTGTGTGATGCTGGCTACAAGGTTAACTTTGATGAGCACCTGGGTTACATATTGGATCCCCAAGGCAAAGTTGTGTCATGTGCTCAATGAAAGAAAGGTGTATATGTTGTGGACATGCAATCTGCTGATCCCACAACTGAAACCTATTTTCTCACAAGAACAAACGCTGATCTAAACTGGCTATGGCACAGAAGGCTGTCACATCTGAATTTCAAGAACATCAACAAACTCTGTAAGAAAGAGTTAGTGACAGGTTTGCCTTCTATAACCTTTGCTAAGGATAGATTATGCACAGCTTGTGAGAAAGGCAAGCAGAGAAAAACATCTTTTAAATCCAAACATAATTTCTCTATTGATACTCCACTCTTCTTAATCCACATGGACTTGTTTGGACCTGTAAATGTCCCAAGTCTAGGAGGAAGAAGATACACTCTAGTAATGGTTGATGAGTTCCCCAGGTACACATGGGTGATTTTCTGAAGAGCAAAGGAGAGGCTGCTAGAGAAATTATTGGATTTGTGAAAAAGATGGAAATGCTGAACTCTGCCCAAGTGAAGCAGCTTAGAAGTGATCATGGTACTGAATTCAGAAACAGTACTCTTGAAGACTTCTGTGAAGAGAAAGGAATCACTCAAAACTTTTCAGCTGTAAGAACTCCACAACAAAATGGAGTTGCTGAAAGGAGAAACCGAACTCTCATTGAAGCTGCTAGAACCATGCTGTGTGCATCAGGTTTACCTTCATCATTTTGGGCTGAAGCTGTTAACACTGCCTGCTTCACCCAAAACAGATCCTTAGTGGTGAAAAGGTTCAACAAGACTCCCTATGAGCTGCTCAAAGGGAGGAAGCCAAATGTCAGTTACTTCCATGTTTTTGGATGTCCCTATTTCATTCTGAATCAAAGGGATCAACTGTCAAAGTTTGAACCAAAAGCCGATGAAGGTGTGTTTGTTGGTTACTCTACTATCTCCAAAGACTACAGAGTATACAACAACAAAAGAAAGGTGATAGATGAATCTATCAATGTCACCTTTGAAGAGTCCAAGAATGCTTCCACCAAAGCTGTTCCTGAATCAGTTTCAGGAGAACTAAACTTTGATGATCTGATGCATTCAAACAGTGAAGAGGACTCAAAAGCTTCCACTACATCCAGTGTGGAATCTATTAATCATGATGGGCATGATGATGATTATGTCAATACACCCTGTGTGAATAAGTGTACTGACTTAATTACAACTGCATGTCCTGAACCTATCAATGCTGATTTTCCTAGTTCTACTGCTGATATGTTCAACAGTGGTCAGACATGTTCAACAAATGAACAGGCTCAAGACAACAGTGTGTCTGAAAATCTTGAGAGCTGTTCAACAGGACCTGCTGTAGATGTTAACAACTCAGGTGAATCATTATTGAAAAATGATCCTAAGTGGATCAGGTGTCACCCCAATGATCAAATAATTGGTGACATCAACAAAGGGGTACAAACACGGTGGGACAGCTTAGAGAACTTTTGTAAGTTCTCTAGTTTTGTTTCATTGATGGAGCCAAAGAAGGTGGATGAAGCACTAAAAGATGCCAATTGGATCACTGCCATGTAAGAAGAGCTCAATCAGTTTGAGAGAAACAAGGTATGGAAGTTGGTCCCTGCTCCTAAAGGTAAAATCATAATTGGCACAAAATGGGTTTTCAGGAATAAGATGGATGAGCAAGGTCATGTCATCAGAAATAAGGCTAGACTGGTTGCTCAGGGCTACAGATAGGAGGAAGGAATTGATTATGATGAAACATTTGCTCCTGTGGCCAGGCTAGAAGCAATTCATTTGTATCTAGCCTACGCTGCTCATAAGAGCATTAAGGTATTTCAAATGGATGTGAAGAGTGCATTTTTGAATGGGAAGCTACAAGAAGAAGTTTATGTCAAGCAGCCTCCAGGTTTTGAAAATGAACAACATCCAGGTTTTGTCTATAAGTTGGACAAAGCTCTCTATGGTCTCAAACAAGCCCCTAGAGCCTGGTATGACACTCTTACTGATTTCCTTATGAGCAATGGGTATTCCAGAGGTAAAGTGGATACCACACTTTTCATAAAGAAGGTGAAGTCTGATATTATGCTTGTTCAAATTTATGTGGATGACATAATATTTGGTTCTACTAATGAGCAGTTGTGCATGAATTTTTCATTACTCATGAAATCCAAGTATGAAATGAGTATGATGGGAGAACTAACTTTCTTTTTAGGATTACACGATAAACAAACCTCAACTGGTATTTTTATAAATCAAAGAAAGTACACTTTAGATCTTTTGAAAAAGTTCAAATTTGATCAAAGTTCTCCTATTAAAACCCCAATGGCAACCAATGTAAAATTGGATGCTGATGCCAGTGGCAAAGCTGTTTCAGTAACAGCTTACAGAGGCATGATTGGGAGCTTACTATACTTAACTGCTAGTAAACCTGATATTATGTTTGCTACCTGTTTGTGTGCTAGGTTCCAAGCTGATCCAAAAGAATCTCATCTAGCTGCTGTTAAAAGAATCTTCAGATACCTGAAGGGTACACCAGGTTTGGGTCTTTGGTATCCCAAAGATTCAAGCCTTGAACTAACAGGTTATTCAGATTCTGATTTTGCAGGCTGCAGGCTTGACAGAAAAAGCACAACAGGTGGATGTCAACTCCTTGGTGGTAAGTTGATAAGTTGGTGCAGCAAGAAGCAGAACTCTGTGTCCACTTCTACTGCTGAAGCTGAGTACATTGCTGCTGGAAGCTGCTGTGGGCAGATTCTGTGGATGCAGCATCAGCTTGAAGATTATGGGCTTGTGTATAGGAAAATTCCTATTCTGTGTGATAACACAAGTGCCATAGCCATTTCCAACAATCCAGTATTTCATTTTAGAACAAAGCATATTGAAGTAAGACATCATTTCATCAGGGATCACATTCAGAAATGTAATGTGGAGGTAAGTTTTATTTCAACCAATGAACAGCTTGGAGACATTTTCACCAAACCTCTTGATGAAAACGGGTTTAATTACCTTGTCAGCAAGCTGGGCATGTTAAACAAGAGTGACTAAGTGTTTCTCAAAGGTCTAAGACTTTGTGTATTTCACACTGCTCAAGTCTCTCTAAACAACTTAGACAGAACAGGTTATACATGTTCTGTACTTAGCCATTTGTCTGAAAAACTTGAACAGCTTGAGCACACATCAGGCTGAACAACAACAGTTTACTAGTCCAGCCTGCTCTGATGGTCCAATCTTCACCTTGTTCACTCCTTCACACTGTCTTACAAGCCATTATCTTGTAACCTGTTCAACTACTGAACACAACCTGTTCTTACAAAAGAGAGCAGGCTGAAGGCACAGTTTGAAGAATGAACAGCTTGAAGATTGAACAGCTTGTGATGACCCTGCTCATCACAGGTTTGACCAACAGCTTAGACCAACAGTTTTTAATTACCTTTCTTCACAATTAAGTTACTTAATTTATGGTTTTATTTAACTTATTACTGCGGATAATGTGGGTTACGTGTGTTAGTGATTAAAAAGGGCTCAAGTGGTCTGACAAACGGTCTGACATGGACAACGTTCTGTTTTCCGTTAACGGCCTTTTCAAATCAACCGCCCAAATCTTCTCTCTCATACACACTCACATTCAAATCCTATAAATACCCAACTACTGTTTCATCTTCGTCTTCCTCATCATTTCCAGAAATCCTCAAGAACCCTAAAAATCGACAAAGTGTCTTTTGCTTCTCCAAACCTCAAAACTTCCCAAATGGCTCACAGACCTAATCCCCTTCTTCCAGTGTTCGTTGGTGATGATGTTGTCAAACACTCATCAGTCACCACAATGCTGACCATCAAACCCACCAACTATATTGCAAATCTGACCATACCCAAGAACTATGTGGGAAAAGGGTATGAAGAAATGGTGGAGTTCTTAAGAGTTCATCCGTTGAACTATGCAATGACTGCATCCCCTGGTGTCCTGTACCAGGAGATGGTGTACGAGTTCTGGTACACCTGTGCCTACAACCCCAACACCAAAGTCATCAAGGGTACTATTCTCAATGGGACTCAGACCATTGAGATTAGTACTGATCTTCTCAGGGAGGTGCTTCATCTACCAACTGCTGAAACTTATGACATGCCTCAAGCTGAGGATGAACAAATGGGCAATCTGCTACGCTTCTGTGGTGTAGCAGAACCCAAAATCGGAGCTACTTTATTCAGGAAGGAGTTGTCCACCACTTACAGCTTCTTATTTGCTTCAGTAATGATGAGCTTCAGCAGCAAAGTTGGTTCATTTGACCAACTGAGCCATGATGAAATCCCAATAGTCCTACAGCTGGTGGATGGGACTACCATTGATATGGCTAAGTGGATATTTCTGAACATGAGGAACCTGGTGCAGCAAGAGCCAAGACCAGCTGCTGTCCGATATCCCAGGTTTCTGAGCCTCATCTTCAAGCATCACTGTGGTGAGCATCTATACAACTCTCAGCCTTTACTTAAGACTGCTGCATTCCCTGTCATAGGGAATAGAGTTTTCTACACTCCTGTACTCCCAAATGAGCCTCCTCTATCCACACCAATGAGGAGGTTGTTAGGATTGGTGGAAGGTCCCTCTGATGTGAGGGTGGATCCAGAAGCTGCTGCTCCCACAAGAAAATCCAAAGCCAGGTCCAAACTTGTTAAGAGGACCCTGGCAACTGCTGAAGCTGGGCCTGTGCAAAAGAAGGCCAAAACAACTCAGTCTGAGTCTGCACCTTTAGCCTCTGTGGCTGAGGGGGAGCAGACTCCTCACCCTGGTTCATTTGTTGAGCCTAAAGCCTCAGTGGCTGGTGCCTCTGTGGCACAAGAGACCATGGAACAGGCCAACCCCACTGTTTCTGACCCAGTCTCAAAACCTGTCCAGTCTGAACCACTCATCTCCTCTCCACAATCACCCACTTCATCCTTTCACTACCAACGAAAATCCATCTCCAAAACGAAACCAGCCAAAACAACCACCTCCTAACAGGGTTCAGTTGTAAGAGAAGCAACCCCTGCTGCCTCTCCTATATTGGGAGAAGGTTCAGCCCAATTGGAGCCTGCTTCACTCCAACCTGAGTCTACCCAGAGTCAGCCTAGACCCTCTGGTTCCTCCCAACATGAACCAGTTGAACAAACGGAGATAGCCACATCAACTATCCCAGCCTCCCAACAGGCTGAGGATATTGAAAGACAGGGGTCCTCTCCACTCCACACTGCGTCCACACTGTCTCCCACTCAAACTTCTTTACACCCTGAGTCTGCACAAGGTGTCAAACCTGCTGGTCTAGACCAACCAGCAAATCAGCCTTCCACTTATGCTCCCCATGATACAGCTGTTCTACACCAAACAGCTGCTGAGGGACCAACAACCCAGGCTGATGAACCTCAGGGATCATATCATCCCTCTGGTGAGGCTGCTCCTTCCATGCAAACTCCATCAGCAGGTTTCACCACTGCTGATGTTGAAATGCATATCCCATCTCCCAATGATGAGGTGCTTTTAAACCAAGGCACTGCAGAGGGAACCACCACTGGTCTTCATGAAGATGTTGCAACACAAGCAGCATCTGAAAGGCCCCAAACATCAACCCCTCTTCCTGGTGATGCAGCTACAGCCGCTGCTGAAGGACTCTTTGACCCCTCCAAGCTGGGCCACATTACTTTTGCCCAGGCTATGGAGCTTCTTTCAAATGTTCCTCTTCCCTCTCCATCACATCCTCATACACCAGCCTCCTCATCATCTTCTCCATCTACTCAATCTAAACAGTCAACCCATACACCTCCATCTCCTAAAGACCTGGCTTTGAAGGTTCAGCTTTCTCTGCTGACCAACAAAGTTGGTTCTTTAGAAACTGCCATGACCTCTCTACCCTCTATTATTTCAGACTCTGTGTCTGAACAGCTTAAGGGGTTCTTTGATTTGTTCAAAGACTCCTTCCCTGCTACTCCACAAACAGATACTTCTTTACAGCTGCTTACACTCACTGCACAGCTGCAAAATGTGTCCAACTCCCTCTCCTCTATTCTTTCACTGCAACAGGACTCTGTGTCCTCATTGACAGCCATTTCTTAACAACTGTCATCTCTCCTAACTTCTTGCAACACTACTCTTCCTACTACCTTGGCCAGCTTGAACACCCTCATTAGCTCCCTTTCCAATTCTGTGTCATCAAACCTTGCTGATGTGCAAGATTCTCTCGAATTACATCTTGCACAGCTTCAAAGTTTGCTGTTCACCGAGTCTGATAGGGAAAACCTTGTTAAGCTGACCTCCCTTGCTGATACACATTTCTCTTCTCTTCAGTCCTGTCTTACCCAGCTTGCAGAGGTAAAGGACAACTTGGCATTCTTAGTGAATAGCCTTGTTGGCCCCAGGCCTGCTGCCAAAACTGCTGGCAAGCCTGATGACTTTGTGTCTTCCAGCAGATTGGGTGTTGAAGGTGCTGGTACATCTCCTTCAAAGGGGGAGAAGTCGTCTGCCTCTAAGACTAAGTCTAAGGGGGAGAAAACTTCTTCTCCTAATGAGAAACCAATACCTGCAGCACAAACTGGTCAACAAGCAGGAGCTTCTACAGGTACACTGGAGGGTGCCTCCCATGATGCTCAGTCTACTCACGTTGAATCTCCAATCCCTACTCAGTCTAAGGGGGAGGAAACTATTCCTGAGGACAGGCCAAGCAGCAGAAGGAGGCATCTTATCTTAGAAGAAGAAGAAGAGGAGGAGGAGGAAAGTCCTGAAGCTGCTATCACTAAAGCAGCTAAAGGTAAAGCAATAGCAGCAACTGATCCTCAACAGCAGAAAGCAGCAGAAATCCAATTTCACAAAGCCAGGGCCAAAGAAATGGGTCTTCCTATGCACAAATATTTTGAGTTTAGAGAAGAACAGCTTCAAGCCCTGGAAGCTTTAAGAAAAGAAGAAGAGTCTGCAAAAGCTGCTAAGTCTTTTGCACTTCAAGAGGCAAAGAAAGTTAAGATGTCCTCTCTTGTTGTGCAAGAGAAAATTCTGGAAGCTGCTAAGGGATCAGCAGAGGAAAAGGAAGTAGAAAAAGAAAAGGGTGCTCTGGCCTCAGTGACCAAAACTCAAGTACCCTCTGCTAGAATCCAATTCCATTTTGACAACCTGGCAAGAAAGAAGTTTCATGATGTTGCTGACCGAAGACTTGCTAAGGAACCAATTGTAAAAGCTGTTCCTATTTCAAGAAAAGGCAAACAGTGGAAAATGCAAATTACCAGGATGGGTTCAACAGGCCCTGAGCTGGAATCTTATGATCACACTGATGTTGCCCAAATGGGATACAGGGAATGGGTGGAACTAGCAGTTGCCCTGAGCCAGTCAAAGTCAGAAACAGCTAAGACTATCAGGGCATATGTGAAAATGTTAATAGAGAGTGTGAAAGATCTTGGCCTGATCTCAACTGATATAAGTGAGGGTGTCTTTGTGACATATCCCAAAATAAAAGTCAGGAGGACAAGGAAGGACACTGAAATGGAACTACTCCTTGCACTGATTGAACAAGGCGATTATGCCATTGAAATGAAGGGAGTTGATCACAGCCTGCCTAGTGGAATAGAGTTTGAAGATGGCAAGATTATTGAAGAGCCTGAGCTGGGGGCATTCTTTGTGGATCCCTTAACTCAGAAGAAATGCTTTCAAAGAGCTTCAGATCTATACAAAGTGGATCTGAGACAACTTGTGGCCTTCAGACTTGCTGTTTCATTCAGGCAGTCTAGTAAGTGGAGAGCAGCCGTCTGGAATCAGCTTAGAGGCTTCTTTGAAAGAGGTGAACTTGATGATCCCAAGTTCATGATAATAAGAAGTGAAGTTCAAGAACTTGAGGATACAAGGGAAGAGCTGGAAAAGATGTTTCTGGTTCCCCCTCCAGTGTGTTGAAGTCCATCTGCCATCTAGGCAGGTGAAGAATGGAAGTTGTCCATTAGTTGGACAGGCTTACCATTTTCTGCTCCCAACAAAAACAGTCCAATGTACATTAGTTGTACTTTATTTACATATGTTGTAATTTTCTCTTTTACATTAGTTGTAATATATATCAGTACATTAGTTGTACTTTTGTAAGAACATGTGTTGTTCTAATGTAATAAAAAATCAGTATATATATAAATTGATCTTTTACTTTATGTTGATGTTGTAATTCTATTTCAACAAATGTACTGTAAAAATATATAGTGACTTTTGATAAGACCAGCTTAGACTGGTTATTGCAAATAGGGGGTGATTGTTAGGCACAAAAAGGCCTCAGTCAAACCTGCTCTGCATCTGAGGGGGAGATTATTAATCAAACCTGTTGATACCTTTGAAGGTTGAATTTAAGGTTTGTTTTATGCCTTAATAATACCTAAAAAGTGATTTGCAATATCAGTCCAAAGTTGTTCTATATGTTGCATGTGTTGCAACTAAGACAGTTTGTCCAAGCTGTTCAGTCTGCTGAACAGGCTGGACATAAACTGTCTACGCTGCTCTACACTGATAAGCAGCTTGGGCAGTTTACAAGTGTTCTGTTCTTTGTGAACAGAACCTGTTCTTTGTGAACAGGCTAAACACTTTATGGAATATGTTTCCAAGTCCTCATGTATTGTTTTTGACTACAAGATCAGTTTACAAAGTCGAAGACAAAGTGGAAATCAGAACTGCTCAGCCTGCCCAAGCTAGTCTGTTACATGAAGACAAAAGGTTATTTGAAAAAGGGTGACAGACCTTTTTTTTATATCAAAATAGGCCTTTACAAGGAAGAAAGACGCAAAGTTGACATTCCTTATTTAGTTAAAGGCAATGCAACAGTAGACAAAGTGAAAAGACAAAAGTTCTGCACACAAGAAGACAAGTCTGCTTTTCAGAAAGTGTAGAAAAGATTATGTTTTCTTTTCAACAAGACTTCTCCTTTTTCATTCCGTCCAATGAAGAAGTTTCACTTAGATCCTCTGAGTGAGTATAAAAGGAAGCTTCTAAGGTCAGAAAGATTAAGCCAAAAAGCTAAGTGCTGAAGCCAAGAGTGAACGTGCAGGTGTGTTTTTCATGCATGCAAGCTTGCCTGTGTAATATAGTTTCTTTGTGTCTAAGCTGTTCTACATAAGCTGTCCCTCTGAGTCTTGTAAACACAGTGAGTGCTTCTTAGTGAGTGTATTCATTGTAAACTAGCTTAAGTCTGTCTTAGACTAGTGAACATATTGTTGTATCTGTCATCTCAGCTTGAACCTTTCCGCATTCAAGCTTGTTTGTAATTAACAATTTGTTGATAATACATACAAACATTGAGAAAATAGTGTGTAGTTTTTAAATAGCTGTATTCACCCCCCTTCTAAAAAAGATTTAAAATTTTAATTAAGAGAGTAAAATGTATCATAAACATTCAATATATATATATATATATATATATATATATATATATATATATATATATATATATATATATATATATATATATATATATATATATAGAGGGTTGGGTCATTGCAGAACCTCAATTTAGTTCAGAACTATATAATCAATCTACATCATAGGATTATAATATAACACTAGAGATAATATGATAAATATGCAATTTACATTAAATTTAAGATTAGCCCACCAAGTTTGAATACTAACTTGAACCATTATTTCGACTCTTTTAAAATTGAATGTATATGCAGTGTTGCATATAGGATATATAGCATCACTTCGACATGGACATTGAATGATCTCGATATGATGTATCGAATCGATATGATATATCGAATGGTCATCTGGGTAAAAAATTCTTTTACCAAAAATAAACATGTAAAACTTTTTCGAAAAAAAAATATATCATGATTGTTCTTGTTAAAGTAAGGGTGGTCCACTAAGTTTAACTTTTTGCTATTGTCAATCTTTTCCTTTTTATACCCAAAATTAAAATATCTCTAATACCAATCTTTTTTTCACTAATTTCAAACTTGATTCTTTTCATCCCGACTATTAGATTAATATAATTTATGGACGATATTGATTCTACAAATCTAAACTAAATTAGGTTCTGCAATGATTCAATCTATATATATGTATGTATGTATGTAATTTGGTTCGTGTAAATATCAAAAAAAATGTGGAGTACTGTGTGTACCTGTCACGGGCTTCGGATGTGAACATGCTGCGAAAAAAAGTTTTTTATTAAAATTTTTTTCATATTCATTTAGATGCAAATAATATTATGTTATTTCTATTTTTTTTTTTTAATTTTTAGCATTTTAAAAGTAATGCAAACATGATAAAATATATGTGAACACGTTTAGTATGAACATACGTTCACAACAATGCAGTTCATGTGAATATGCACGCAGGGCCGACCCTGAGCAAGGTCAACACAGACAATCGCCAAGGACCCATTAATCGAAGGGGCCCATTCTCAAATATCCTATTATATACTTAGGTTTATTAACGATTAAATAAGGTTATTGACTTGCAAAATTTTTAAATTTAACATTATATAATTATAAGTTTTTGTTGTTGATTTATCATTTTTACTTAAATTTTACTTATCTTAAATTATATACATATTTATAGGGTCCATTTTAAGTTTTTTGCCCAGGGGCCTTGAAAATGATTAGACCGACCCTGATACACGTTCCATGTTCTAGTATGAGTTTATGTGTGACAATATACAAGTAATATTCTATCATTAATTTTAACTTGATTATGAAAAAAAATCATAAAAAATGATTTTAAACGAGTTAGCTCTGGTAGATATGTATGTCATATTTCTCGTGATTTTAAAGATCTTTTAAGTGAAACCAATCGCATACATACATCTTTTATTTTATGTGTTTAGTTTATATTTATGCTATTATAATATAGACATGGCATGAAGTTTCCTGTTGAATATTTGATTCCCTATCCACCTTAAGAGAGGACAAATATTAGCAAAAAGCAATTTTGGTAAAGTGGGAGAAAGACAAAGTGCTTTTCTTTTATTGAAATTGGTTGCAAAATAAAACAGGCCACTGTTGTTCACAAAGTTCACATATTCTCCTGCAACATACAAAGCGACACAAAATCGGTGAAGATAAAAACAAATCTCACGACATTTGTCTCCTCTCTCTCTCTTTTCAATTCATTCACACTGTTTCTTTGAATCAAAGAACAAACCGCCTGACTCACTAGCTTTTAATTCATTGAAATCCCAACTGTTCCTCACTTTCTTCCACCCCCCCCCCCCCCCCCCCCCCCCCCCCCCCCCCCCCCCCCCCCCCCCCTCTCTCTCTCTCTCTCTAAAAAGCCCTTTTCTTAATTCTTTGTTTTGTGATTTCAATTGACAGGAATTGTTCTTAGATTTGAGATGGGTTTTTGTTGAATTTAAGTACCCAGTGAATTTCTGTTCTTTTTGTTGTTAGAGTTTTAGTTAACTCAACGAGTAACCTCTTCTTCTTCTTCTCTTTCTGGAAACTCCTAAAGCGAGCTTTATCTGATTCCAATTGATAGGGTTTTCATGAGATTTAAATTTGGTTTCTGATGAATTTCGGAACCCAGTAAGAAATTGCTCTTTGGTGATCGGATTTAGGAAATCTCCGTGCGATTTGAATTGGGTTTTTTTTTTTGTTGTTGTTGATTTGAAAACCCAACAAGGAAATTCTGTTCATTTCGGTCGCTTGGCGAATTCGTCTCTCGGTACTACTCTTTCTCTGCTTTTTCTTCGTGTTATTTTTTCGTTCTGATTATTAAGATACCATTTTTCAGTATATTATCTGAAACTCAAACCAATTTGTAGGTTTATTTTGTTCTTATTGGAGTTGAATTCTAAGTGAAAACAACAAAAAAAATCCCTAATCTCTGGTTTAAGATAAGAAGGTATTCAATCGTGTTAAAAATCCGATGTTTCCAGATGATGGATCGTCATCTGTGACTTCAACCCCTATCCAAAATTTTCCATCAATGTCTGTGGTTTCTCCTTACCCATGGCTCAAGGAGCTCAAATCAGAGGAAAGGGGTTTGTGTTTGATTCATTTGTTACTCGCTTGTGCAAAGCATGTAGCTTCAGGTAACTTTGAACAAGCCAATATTGCCCTTGACCAAATCGCCCACCTTGCCTCGCCTGAAGGGGATACAATGCAGCGAATCGCTTCGTATTTTGCTGAAGCCCTGGCTAACCGAATTCTTAAAACATGGCCTGGAATCTATAAGGCTCTTCAATCCACTAAGATATCGTTTGATTCGGAGAACATTTTGGTTAGGAAGATGTTTTTCGAGTACTTTCCTTATTTGAAAATCGCATTTGTGATAACTAATCAAGTTATAATCGAAGCAATGGAAGGGGAAAAGATGGTTCATGTTGTTGATCTTAACGCGGCCGAGCCTACTCAGTGGCGTGCACTCCTTCGGGATTTAAGCGCACGACCTGAAGGGCCTCCACATTTGAGGATTACGGGTGTTCATCAACAGAAAGAGGTTTTAGATCAAATGGCTCGGATATTGATTGAGGAAGCGGAAAAGTTGGATATTCCATTTCAATTCAATCCTATTGTGAGCAAAATTGAGAACCTTGATGTCGAGAAACTGAATGTTAAAACAGGTGAGGCTTTAGCGATTAGCTCGGTTTTACAATTTCATTCGTTGTTGGCACCAGATGAAGAAGTGGTTAAATCAATATCATCATTCAGTTCAAGGAACACAAATGGTGTTCACTTGCAACGTGTCCTACAAATGAATCAAAAAGCTCTCGGGGAGTTGCTTGAGAAAGATTTGGGAAGTGGGTATAGCCCAAGTCAAGATACTGCTTCATCTTCTCCATTATCTAGTGCGGTCACTTCAACAAAAATAGATGGATTTATTAATGCGTTACGGGGTTTGTCTCCAAAAGTGATGATGGTAGTAGAACAAGATTCTAATCATAACAGTTCTGGTCTAATGGAGAGACTTTCAGAATCTTTATACTTCTATGCTGCCTTGTTCGACTGTTTGGAATCTACCTTACCTCGAACATCAATGGAGAGATTGAAGGTGGAGAAGATGTTATTCGGAGAGGAGATCAAGAACATCATAGCTTGTGAAGGTGGGGAAAGAAAGGAGAGACACGAAAAGCTTGACAAGTGGGTTCATAGACTTGGTGCAGCTGGATTTTGGCGTAGGCCTATGAGTTATTACGGTTTGTTGCAGGCACGACGATTGCTCCAAGGGTATAGTTGCGATGGGTGTAGGATCAAAGAAGAGAACGCGTGTGTCGTAATGTATTGGCAAGACCGGCCACTGTTCTCAGTTTCTGCGTGGGGATGTTTAAGGTGATACATGCTCGAGTTAAATTCATGCCCTGAGGTTTTAGTTTCAGGTTCTCCGTGATGCTTCGTTTTTTTTTCTTTTTTTCATGTTTCCCTTCTGTTTTTGTTGTATGAGGGACAATCTGCATATGCATAGTTGTGGGTTTTTATATAGTGAATCTAATCTTTGCTACTACTCTTTCTTACAGAATGAATGCTTCATGATCCTTGAGTTTAAAATGTGTGAAACTATAATGTGTGGTGTTAAAAATACTAAATATAACTATTGTATCATGTCATATTGTTTGACTATTAGCACTAAAATCAAATTATATCTATTGAGCATTTATGCATCATGTAATAAGTAAGGATGCTTTAGGGATATTTAAGAAATAAATTAATATATTTTTTTAAAAATGGTTTAGATATAATTAATAATTAATAATTTACATTAGAAAGTCAAATCACCACGTTTAACCATCTTCTTCATTTATCTCATTCTTTCCCTCTACTTCCCCCACCGCTTTCTCAATCTCAATCTCTCTCTCTCTCTCGGTCTCCTGTAGACTGCCACCACCACCATCTGACCACCGGTCACTGCCATCACCATCTCACCGTCAATGCGCGCATCGTGATCCACCACTTTCGCTATGCATATATTGATGAATAAATGTATTCTGACGGTTGCCTGTAAACCACAACCACCTAATCGCCGGTGGTCGCCAACAGCAGACCACCCACTAAATAGTTGTACACCAATCTCTCTTTCAATTTCTCTCTCGGCCTTCGCAGACCCTCCACCCCCACCACTTGACCGGCAGTCACCGCCACTACCAGGCCACTGCCAACTCCGATGGTGTGTCAAACAGGTGCATCAAAGATGTAGACGATGTCGATGATGGTGATGAACACTAGTGCTAGATCAAAGATGATGAAGGTGGTGGTGAACACAAGTATGAATCAATCGAAAAAATGCATCACGATGAAAAAGATAAGTTCATGATGGTTATGAATAATGGTGCATCATTGGAAGTAACGGTGCATAATGGTGCTAGATTAAAGATGATGGTGCATCATTGGAAGTAATTCTAATACAATGGATCACTGTTAATAGTTTGATTATGATGAACACATGCATCACGATGAGTTGATGATGGTAATGAATAATGTCGTTAGATCAAAGACGAATGTGATGAACGATTATGCATCTCAGTTTGATTGCGATGAACAATGAAGATGGGAAATTTTAAATTTGTTTTAATTTTTTTTTTCAATTGAATAGTATGAAAGATGATGCATCTCAGTTCAAATTCAATTTGTTTTAATTTTGGAAGTAATTTATTTAATTATATTTTATATTTAATGGTTGATTTATTGTATGAAATATTCCATTTATATAAAATTTGAAATTCATTTGACTAGATATATAATTTTAAGATTTTCCTGGACTACCCTTCACGGGATGCATATGATATCTTGCATCACGAGATGCATGGGTATGTTGCATCACTTGCATACACTTTTAATGCACCAAATCTAACGGCTATAAAGTGGTTCCCCCGTACATTGATGCATAATCAATTGAGCCCGACTCCCTCCCTCTCTCTCTCTCTCTCTCTCTCTCTCTCTCTCTCTCTCTCTCTCTCTCTCTCTCTCTCTCTCTCTCTCTCTCTCTCTCTCTGTGTGTGTGTGTGTGTGTGTGTGTGTGTATATATATATATATATATATATATATATATATATATATATATATATATATATATATATATATATATATATATATATAGACACACACACACACAATAGTAGTTTACCCGTGCAAAGCGACGGTGACAACAAAATTTCACTTAAGTTGTTTGTTTTATAACACATATTTCTACGATATGCCTGAAAAGAAAAAGAAAAGGTTGTTTGTTAGCAACATATTATTATCAGATAGATATACTTATTATGTTATGCATAAACTGGAAATCCAACTTATCACTTTTGGATGTACTTAATCTAATTAATTTGTATGTTGCAACCGTGTGAAACTTTTTATGTACTATATACAGTTTCAAATTACACATTTAGTAAACTTATGAGTTGCTTTGAGCCCTTTAGTCGTTAGCAAGTGGATAGTTTATAGGGTGATCGCTCGCCACAAACCTTGCCCACTAATTATCGCGTGTTAAAAATCCATCTAATTATAGGTCGAGAATGATAACGTAAAATTCTATTTTCACCGAGAAATGACGTGAAATTCAAATTTTTGGCAAAAAAGATAGTTAAATGTTTTTTAATACCAAAAATGGGACTTAAACATAAAAAAAAACCTTGTTAAATAGTCATCAATGCCATTTTTTTTTTCAATATTGAATATATGTTACCTTTCCTCGTCAAAAAATTACCTTTATTGTTAATTTTTATATTTTTATGTTACATTTCTTGGTAATTAACCCTATAATAAATATGGCATCACATCTATTTTTTTTTTTTTTAAATTGTTCTTTTATGACAACACATTCTTTTACTAATAATCAATTAAAACATAAATTGACGTAGCACAATTCAACTTAATTAATTTGTGAGACATACACATACGTGCATTTACACATGTTAAACACAAAAACCAATAAAATAGAATTATAATAACATTGCTATTTCGCTATATTTTCCCTACATGGATCGGTTGTTATGGTTGAAAATTGAATGGAAAACAAAGCCAAAGCCTTTACCTAAATTTTTGGCTTTATACTAAGCTACACAATTTTTGCTCCAACAGTATGTCAAAGAGAGGGGATGAAAAATGTCTCTAAACAATATGGTCTTCATCAAGTTGGGCCTTAAGCTTCAACTAACTCATGGACCTAACACCTTCAAAGCTATCAAAGAAAATTTTCCAACTACAACATGAGCATGGTTCACCATGACCTATCATAGCAACATATAGATTATACACTGAGCTTTACAAACCTAAAACACTTCGAAGGAGTCAAAAGATTTCCATAAGTTGAGCAAGTAGAAAGTCAAATGGTAGAGTGTGGTGATTATGTCCCGGTCATATACGTTTAAGTAAACCTAGCATTATGAGTTTTCATTAAGGAATTACGTGTCGGTCATATGCGTTTACATTTTCTTCATTTTGTACAATTTACCCACATTTTACATAGGATCCTTCAATGATCGAAAACGTTTTCGACTATATTTTTTCTAAAATTTTGTAGCGCTTTTAAGCTATTTAAGAACCAAAGTTGGTAGCTAATTTATATAATTGTAATTACGAAAATCTAGCTGCCGATTTGTAGCGTTTTGAAATCAACTTTATTTGAAGTTCCTACCTTGTATTGAAACAACCGGCACAAAATCAGGTTAGCATTTATAGCTAAATCAATGATCATCAGTAATTAATCAAAGTGATTAACAATTTTCATAAGAAAATTCATTACAATTATAAACAATTTCATCGGTGAGATGAAGCGACAAAGTAATTAGTCCGATCGATTTACGACATGACGGATTAATTCAACTAAGTGCATAATTAAATTAAGATTAGTGATATTAATCATGCATTAACAAACTTACATAACTTTAATTATGCAAGACTAAAACAAGTACACAAAACTAGTATATTCATAAGTACTTATAAAATTACATAAAAAGGAAAATACAAAAATACATTTTAAATACTTTTATACAAAAAAATACCTCATAAATACCACCTACATGGCCGGCCAAGGGTACTACAAAACTAGAGGTTTAATCATTTTATGTATTACATAAGATTGTTACTTCACCATCGCCCTCAATCATGAACCGTTAATTAATTCGTAAACGTGAATATTGTGGATAGATTTATTTGGGTTGACGCCCGCATCCGGGTTAGTCGCACCAATTCTAAGAGGATGCATAATTATTTGACAATTCTTGGTATTATGGTGTTGGATACCACAAGTGCACTCAAAAATTAAGTTTCGGGGTCATAAGGCTTATGATAATACTTAAACTATATGATTCGCTTTTGTTTTACAACTCATTGTAATCTTGTGTTTTCCATACAATGTCTTACTTATCGAGTAAACCTATGAGCTCACCAACTTTATGTTGACGTATTTAACATGTTTTTCTCAGGTGCATAAACGCTAAGGTATCATGTTCATGGCACGTTTACAAGATTATTGAGTTTTTAGAGTCTTCGGGCATTCCAAACATTGCGGAGATTACTTTTCGTAACTTAAACTTTTGTCATGTATTTTAATCTCCGCACTAGTGACTTTTTATTTCGTGATGTTTGTAAAACGCTATTTATATTTTTATGCATTTTCGAAAACGTCTCATTTAGAGGTCGTTCATTGTGATTATGACTTTGTTTCCGCGACGTCACGCCTCGTTGCCAAGCGGGGTATCGGGGTGTGACAGATTGGTATCAGAGTCATAGTTTTAATGAACTAGGTTGCATTAGTACCCTAGACTATAACTGCTACAACTAAACTTTGTTGATTCAAGAGACTAAGACATTTTGTAACTAACTAAGAAAACTATAAATGGACCCTGATTACAGAAACATGTCGGGAAACACCATCATTATCCTATCCGATTCTGAAGATGAGTACACCCCAATGGATCAAGGGGACACAGAGATCTTCGATGAATCAGAAAACCCTTCCGAAGAAGAGCCAATGGAGGAAGAAGAACCTTCCGACGGATGGGGAGAAGCATCTGATGAAGATCCACCATCTCCGGTGGCCCTTCATACATACCCTACCACCCCCAAGTCCCCTCACATAAAGCATACCATCCACACCCCAATGGCCCACTCATGAAATTCACCGCAAGGAAAAGGGTGAGGATATCACCACGGGAGTCTATCCCGGTCCCCGTTTCCCAGCCAAGCCCGCTGCAACGGCGATGGGTGTACGCGAGGCGTTGGGGATGAATGCCGGACACCCTCAGGAATGGAGGCAAGAGGAGGGAATCCCCTCCCACCTTGAGACCAGGGGACCATCCTCCGAGTAGACACTACTCCTCACCCAAGAACCCGCCACCCGAACTATACCTCTACTAGTGGCAAGGACCGCAAGCCGTGATCCTCGACTGAGGCAACTCAGTCAAGAGGTCGGAGAGATGATGACTCAGCTTGAGCAGGAGAAACTGCAGAACACAAACATCTATTGGGCTAACCAACACGTACAATCAGTCCATCAGGACGGAACGGACGAACTCCGACAACGTCTGGCGGAGTACGAGGCACGTAATGCCACACTAGCACGGCGGTTCAACGCTCTGGAGCACGGAGAAACCCCCAAGACGTCTCACACCTAGTGCTTACTTATTATTATATTTGTAGTATTTTGCAACTTAGTGTATATTCTAGTTAAGTTAAGGCTTGAAATTTTTCGGGGAAACCCCGACCCCATGTTGTAAAAGGTTATGTATCAAGCAACGTTTGATGAAAAATTAAGTTTATCTATTAATATGTGTTGATGATATGTAGTATGACTATCTGCCTTAGAAAAGTTCAAACCCATAGACTTATCTTCTTACACCTTGTTAATTTTCTCTGAACTTCAAGATCATGCCACCACGAAGGATGAACACCAAGGAAATCGAGCGACTAGTAGCTCAAAGGGTAGCTGATGCCATTACAGCTCTCGAGAGTAACCACCAAAATGGATCTGGAAGTAGTGGAGTTACTGTAGGGGCAGAAAATAACCCGCGGGGTTGCAACATCAAAGGCTTCTTAGGATGCTAACCCAGATATTTCAATGGCACGGAAGGTGCTGTTGGTCTTACTCGATGGTTAGAGAAACTGGAGTCCGTTTTCCGGGTCAGCAACTGCACTGAAGAAAACAAGGTAAAGTTCACCACACACATGCTACAGGATGGAGCCCTTACTTGGTGGAACTCTTATGTGTTCAATCAGTGGGAATTGATATGGTTTATCAACTCCCCTGGGCAGAGTTAAAACAAATGATGACATATAAGTACTGTCCACGGAGCGAGCTCCAAAAGATGGAGTCTGAGTTTTGGAATTTGACAATGAAAGGAACGAATGCTGCTAGGTATACAAACCGTTTCCATGAGCTGAGCTTACTGTGCCCTGGAATGGTCACCTCGGAGTACAAAAGAGTGGAACGATACATCTGGGGACTCTCTCCACAGATCGCAGGGAACGTCACCTCCTCTAACCCAACGACAATCCAAAATGCCATCCGTATGACAAACAATCTGATGGAGCAAGTAGTACGCCAAGGGGCGGCGACTGCCAAAAGTTCGGACAACAAGCGGAAATGGGAAGACCGCTCAGGAAAGCATTCAAGGAATCAGCAAAAGAAGCAAGAGACAATCAAGGCCTACGTAGCTGGGTCTGAGTCAAAGAAAAGCTACAATGGCAACAAACCCTATTGCAGTAAGTGCAATTATCATCACAACGGCCCGTGAATGAATCCCCGTGGCAAGTGTAAGAGACAACGTCATCTGAACAAGGATTGTAGAGCTTCCAACCCCGGCACCAACAACGGATCTCAAAAAGGGTGCTTTGAGTGTGGGGTTGCTGGGCATTTCAAGAAGGACTGCCCAAAATTGAAGAATGTCGGAGGAGCTCAGGGACGAGCTTTTGTTATGGGAAGTGGGGAAGCAAGGCAGAATCCCGATGTGGTCACAGGACGTTCCTTCTCAACAACAATTATGATTTTATACTATTTGACACCGGTGCTGATAGGAGCTTTATATCCACTAAGTTTAGTAAGCAGATAAATGCCACTCTTACTCCTTTAAGTGCCACTTATGATATAGAGGTTGCTGACGGTAGACACTGAAAACAAACAACATAATTCGAGGATGCTCCTTAGAATTAGTAGGTAAACTATTTGAAATAGATTTATTGCCCGACAAACTGGGGAGTTTTGACGTGGTTATAGGCATGGACTGGTTATCAAAAAATCGTGCGGAAATCGTGTGCGATAAGAAGACTGAACGCATACCCTTGACCAACAAGAAGGTCTTAACTATCCAAGGCGAACGGAGAAACACCAAAGTAAGCATCATCTCATGTCTTAGGACCCTGAAGTGTTTGCAGAAGGGTTGTCAAGCAATCCTAGTCCACATGACGGAGAAGGAGCCGAAGGAGAAGTGGCTCGAAGATAATCCTATAGTCCGTGATTACCCCAACGTCTTTCTAGAAGACCTTCCTGGACTCCCACCATCAAGACAAGTCGAATTCCAAATCGACTTAGTGCCAGGAGCGTCACAAGTAGCTCGAGCTCCATACCGTTTTGCCCCATTAGAGATGCAAGTATTGTCTAATCAGCTGCAGAAGCTTTTGGATAAAGGATTTATCAGACCAAGTTCCTCACCCTGGGGAGCACCGGTTTTGTTTGTAAAGAAGAAGGACAGAACTTTTAGGGTGTGTATCGATTATCTGGAACTAAATAAGCTGACCATAAAGAACCAGTACCCTCTCCCAAGGATCGATGACCTATTTGACCATCTCCAAGGGTCAAGCTTCTATTCGAAGATTGATCGGGGGTCTGGTTATCACCAAGTCAGAGTTCGCGAGGAGGATATTCCAAAGACAACTTTCAGAACCCGGTACGACCATTATGAATTCCAAGTGATGCCAAGTTTAAGATCAAGTATTCTACTCATTTTCATTGTTTTACTTCATCAACGTAAGTAAATACTAACTTATTACTCCCTATATTTCTGTTAATATAAGTCTTGCATAATATATATAATCACTAACAACAAGTTTCATTAAAAGTCAAGTTTATAAACAACTAGTTTTGTTTTAAAGTTTGTTTCTTCAAATGTTGGTTTTAAAATATATAAATACATAATGTAAGCATGAATATTATGATAACAATGCGCTATAAATTTGTTTCTAACTCTTTTTTATATCGATGTTCCGTTTGTAATTAATATCACACATAGAACACGAGTTATTTCCGAAGAGTTATGAAATTCGGATTTCTCGGTAGATATATTACATCAACCTTGGAAAAAAAATTCCCATAAGTAATTCAAAACTTAACGAAATCAGTTGATTCTTATTTCACAATTAAGATCTATGTTTTAACTAAATATTTGGAGGTTTTCATAATTTAATTCGGAGTTTTGAACCCCCAAATACTGTTTGGGAACAGAAAGGTCTAACAGCTCAAATATGTCCCACATAGGGTTTTTTTACCGCGCATTTTCCCTAGCTAAACATCCTCGAAAGAATAGACCATTCTTACCTTGAAAAAATCATGTATATCAGTTTAGTTTTTGGACTATGAATATAACACAGCCCAAATCATTTTGGAGCTTGGTCAAACAACAGCCACCCACGTAGGCCGAAAAAACCTCGAATAAAAACCTGGAATCATCTATATCTTCTAAACTTGACCTCTTATAAGGGGGTCTTTATTTATGACCATCGTTAATTAGCGATTTTAAAAGCTAAAAACCCTCTTCCATGTATTTATCATTGGGGTGGGAATTACTAAGTCCCCTCATATCATTTTTAAACTTGGTTTTAAATACCTCACGCTTCATCACTATCTCCGTTTTTACGCCCTTTCACCCATCCACTTTTCCGGTGAGTTTTCCTAGCCTCATTTATAAATTGTTCCGTCATACTTCGGGGGTGAGATATACATGCCTCAACTTTTTATTTTATATGGACCACAAGTTACTGCATCATTTTATGTATTACAATAAGATTGTTACCTTCTCCCCCTGCCATTCCATCATCACCGCTTAATTACTACGTAATACGTGAATATTGTGGAAGATCTATTGTGTTGACGCCCCATCCAGGTTGAGTCTCACCATTGTAAACGGATGTATAATTATTGCAATTCTTTGTTATGGTGTTGGATACAGAAGGACACTCAACAGATAGTTTTCTGGGTCATGAGGCTTATGTTAATACTTTTAACTATATGATTCGCTTTTGTTTTACAACTCATTGTAATCTTGTGTTTTCCATACACATGTCTTAACTTATCGAGTACCCTATGAGCTCACCAACTTTTGTTGACGTATTTACATGTTTTTCTCAGTGCACTAAACGCTAAGGTATCATGTTCATGGCACGTTACAAGTATATCAAGTTTTTAAAGTCTTCGGGCATTCCAAACGTTGCGAGGATTACTTTTCATAACTTAAACTTTTGTCATGTATTTTAATCTCCGCACTAGTGACTTTGTATTTTGTGATGCTTGTAAAACTCTATTTATATTTTTATGCATTTTCGAAAACGTCCCATTTAGAGGTCGTTCATTGTGATTATTACTTTGTTTCCGCGACGTCACGACTCGATGCCAAGCGGGGTATCAGGGTGTGACAATATTGTCATAAAAAGTTATTGTGTTTTGTTGTTGTGATAATAACTTTTCCAACTATTGTATTTTGCTATTGTAATCATCATTTTATAGCCATGATTTCATGTTATGCATATGCAATTTATGGTGTGACTTTGCTTGGATAGATAATCAAAAGAGAGGAATTAACTTCATTTAGGATTCCATATTCTCCACTTCTCCATTTACAATTCCATAACAAAACTTCTTAGATGGTTGTAACATTCGACAACATTAACCGATTTTATGGCCATCAACATAATAAATTCATTTACAAAAACTATTGATTAATTTCAAGAGGATCGGGAATGGGAACATACAGATAGTTGTAGAATTGCAAGATCACCTAAGATTGGCTTATATGAGCAATAGCAATAATGAAACTTAACTGTTGTTAAATAGGATTTATGTTCTCTTTGCTCTCTTTGTATAGTGTAGGGTCCCAATGTGTAATATCTGTGGTTATATATTGTTGAGTAATCCAATGCAACCCTGACGGGGTTTTCCACATAACATGGTATCATGCTTAACGACCAAACTTTCCTATGTACCCTAACCCTTTCTTCTCTGACAGTGTACCCACCATCAGAAACCCTAATTTTCTGTGCCCCAACAATCAGATACCAGAGATTAGTGCCTCTCCCCTCTTAGTTTTGTCTCTATCGTCGCTGCATCTTCCTCTTTGACCAGAGACCGCCGCTGACCGCCGCTGTGACTGCCTCTTTGACCGGCACTGCCGCCCCTTGTTCTCTGCGATCAGATCAGCGTCGCTCCCTCTCCCTGTCTGTGCGCTGCTCTTATGGTCCTTGGATCTGCGCCGCTCTCTCCCTCTCCCAGTCGGTGTGTGTGTCGTGCGTAGCTCTTCTGGTTCGACTGCTGCTTCACACGCCACTTGAATCTGGTCCTTGGATCTACTGGTTCGATTGCTGCTTAAATCTGGCCCTTGGATCTGCACCTTGTTCTGGTTCTGTTCCAAGTTCCGATTTGGCTTCCGATGTCCCTCTCTTCTTATCGTTTACATTGGATCTTGCCGCCTCTTGCCGCTCTATTTCTAGTTCCAGCACTTTGTCGCTGCTTGTTTTACTATCATTGTTCGCCACCATGGGTTACGACATCTCTAACATTATATTCCATCTTTTATAAGTGAGTATTAGTCTATTGTCTTTTACATTTCAATGCACTCATTCTTTCTTTGCTTTTGACATCATGTCGGGGGTGCCTCCTGTGATAACCTCCCCACTGCCAGTCAACTGGTTTATGCACTCACCAATGTCTATTCTCAATTAAGTTTCAAACTTTCTGTTGATGGCTCTCGTTATAAACTATGGCATCGTATTTATCTAGATATTTTTAAAGGCGCAAAAGACTTAGGTCACATCACAGGTGACTCTAAACCCTCTTCTATTGTGGATGAAGATTGGGAATCCATTGATTCTCGCATCAAATCCTGGTTTTATTCGACTTGTGAACCTAATCTCTTACAAATCATATCCAGTGACACATGTACTGCTAAAGACTTATGGGACAAACTTGATGAATTCTTTCTTAATAATAAAATGCCTAGTATGTTACAACTCCAAGATCAGTTTCGTAATAATGTAAAAGGTTCCAACTCCATCACTGAATTTTCTCACACTCTAAAGAACCTTGCTGATGCACTAGCTGATGTTGAGTCTCCTGTTAGTGATGTTGAACTAGTCATGCAGATCCTTCAAAAATTACCTCCATCTGATTCTAGCAACGTAGATGTCATCACTAATACTGCTCCCTTCCCCACCTTTATAAAAGCGGTAAAATATGTTACTTTTGCACGAATCTCATGAAGCTTTAGTCAATACTCATCTGACACATCAATTCACCCATCCACTGCCCTATACTCAAACACCACTAACACTGGCAAAACAAAGAATTAGTGGAATAAGGGTAAAAACAATAGTCTTAATGCTCCCAAAGAGGGTGGTAATTCTTATGTTATTGGTGCTACCAACCCCTCTCTTGCAGGAACACCACAATCAGGCTCACATTTTTCTGCAGGTAATGATATTTTTACTTCTTGCGCACACTTTGATGGTCAACCATCTGGTGCCCCCTCTGCTTCACTACTTGGACCGTACTAGCCTCTTGCTTCAGCACGACCACCACTTTCACTGCTTCCGCAACCTTCTCCTTATCAATAGATGTCGCACCATATACCACCTATTGGCACTATTCCAACTACTTCAAATGTTCAAGGACAACACATTCTACAAGCACACTCTGCTCTTGGATTCACTTACCAATAGAACGCATATTTTGGGTTTCAGCACCATCCTTTGCCGGTCATGCAACCTCCGGACCACAACAGTTTACAGATTAAGCCTCTGTATACCGGTCAATGTCCGCTCAGCATGCTCAAGACCTAAATTTCTACATGGATTCTAGTGCAAGCTCCCACTTGTCCTTCAACCAAGGTAACATTCACTCTCTAACTCCATGTAATTCTAAGTTCATTATGGTTGGTAATGATGCTTTACTACCGGTTAATGCTACTGGTCACTCATTTTTTCCTCCCTCTAATAATCATCTTCACTAAAACAACATTCTTGTCTCCGATCACATGGTCAAAAAATTAATTTTTATCCATCAATTTACTATTGATAATTCTATTTCACTTGAATTTGACCCATTTGGTTTTTCTTTTAAGGATCTTGAAACAGGTCACATTCTCCAGCGGTGTGATAGTGTGGGTGATCTTTATCCTGTTCTTCCGTCTGTCTCCTCTCCTGCTACTGCTCTTGTCACTGTTTCGGCCTCCACTTGGCATCGACGATTAGGCCACCCTGGCACATCGGTTTTGTCGTTTTTAAAAACTCGTAATTTTATTTCATATTTAACCAATAATGTGTCGCTCTGTCATGCGTGTCAACTTGGCAAACACTGTCACTTATTGTTTTCTTCATCTAGCTTTATATCAACTATGTTATTTGAATTAATCCATTCTGATTTGTGGACCTCTCTAATTTTAAGCAATATTGGTTTCAAATAATATATATTGTTTTTAGATTATAATTCTCATTTTTGTGG
This sequence comes from Centrapalus pauciflorus, assembly GCA_020465985.1. Taxonomy (NCBI): domain Eukaryota; kingdom Viridiplantae; phylum Streptophyta; class Magnoliopsida; order Asterales; family Asteraceae; genus Centrapalus; species Centrapalus pauciflorus. The sequence goes on from JAANYP010007283.1 coordinate 117,651, forward strand.
CTGTTTCCATTGCGTGCTAAAAGTGATGTTTTTCAAACATTTTGTCAGTTTAGAGCTTATGTGAATAATCAATTCAAAACTGATATAAAGAGTTTTCAATGCGATAATGGACGAGAATTTGATAACACCAACTTTCACCAACTTTTCCAAACTGCTGGAATACAGGCCCGTTTTTCCTGTCCATATACATCCCAACAAAATGGGAAGCCTGAAAGATCAATTCGCACCATCAATAACATTATTTGCACATCACTAATCGAAGCTCGTCTACCCACTTATTTTTGGATTGAATCCTTATACAACGCGTTCACACTATCAACTTGCTACCGACAATCTCACTTAACTTTAAAACCCCCTTCAAGCTCGTGTTTGGTTTCTTCCCCTCTTATAATCATCTTCGTGTCTTTGGTTGCCTATGTTATCCAAATACCTCATCCACTAACCCTCACAAGCTTTCTCCCCGCTCCTCTGCTTGTGTCTACTTAGGCCTATCTTCAGATCATTGTGGCTATCAATGTCTGGACCTCTTAACTCAGAAAGTGATTATCTCTAGTCATGTCACATTTGATGAAGATCACTTTCCCTTTGCTGACTTTCACACTCCCCCTCAATCCACTGATTTTGATGCCCTCACCGATGAATCCCCTCCATTAACTTCATCATTCCCCTCCGGCTCATCTGCTCCCAATCCGGTTGAGCTTCCATCACCACCTCCAACTATCTCTCGTGACTCGTCATTTACCTCACCTCCGATAGCCCCAACTTCGTCGGATCCATCCACCTCACCTTCAGAACCATGCTCCACACTGCCTCTTCAACCAACCCACACCATGGTTACTCGGTCCCAAACTGGTAACTTAAGACCTCGTCAGATTCTTAGTCTCTCAGCAACTTCTAACGTTTCTCCAATTCCTCGCTCTACTGCACAGGCCATGTGTGATCCTCATTGAAAATCTTACATGGATACAGAAATGTCTGCTCTTTTATCTAATAGAACTTGGGTTCTTGTTCCTCCACCGCCTGGTGTCAACATTGTTGGCTGTGGATGGCTCTATCGACACAAATTTGACAGTCATGGAAAACTTGTTAGATACAAGGGTCGTCATGTGGCTCAAGGCTTCTCTCAACAACCAGGTCTAGACTTTGATGAAACCTTTAGTCTTTTTGTCAAACCTGTCACTATCCGCACTGTTCTTAGTATAGCCATCTCATGTCAGTGGCCCATTCATCAATTAGATGTCAAGAATGCATTTCTACATGGTGATCTCACTAAGGAAGTGTATATGAAACAGCCACCCGGCTATGTTCATCCTCAACCCTAACTATATTTTTCGCCTTCTCAAAGCTCTCTACGGTCTCAAGCAAGCTCCACGCGCTTGGTATCATTGATTTGCTGTCTATATCATCTATCTGGGTTTTGTTAGTAGGAAATCGGACCCCTCTCTATTCACCTTTCATCGTGGTTTAGATACTATTTTTCAACTCTTGTATGTTGACGATATTATCCTAACAGTTTCCTCCCCGTCTCTTGTGTCCAAATTCATCTCTCTTATGTCATCTGAATTTTCCATGACTGATCTTGGACCTCTCTCCTTTTTTCTTGGTGTTGCCGCCAAGCGCGACTCATCCGATTTGTTTCTCACTCAGACTGCCTTTGCTCGCGACATTCTGACTCAAGCAAACATAACCACATGCAACCCCTGTTCTACTCCCGCGGACACGAAAACCAAACTGTCCTCTGCAGGAAAGCCAGTCGATGATCCTACTCTATATCAAAGTCTGGCTGGTGCTTTACAATATTTGACATTCACTTGTCCAGATATTCAATATGCGGTTCAACAATTTTGTCTTTACATGCATGACCCCGTGAACCTCATCTCAATGCTCTAAAACGGATTCTTCGCTACCTAAATGGTACTCTTACTCTTGGTCTTCATCTCCGTCCCTCTACTGTAGACCGTTTAGTTTCTTACTCTGATGCTGACTAGGCTGGCTGTCTTGATAAACGTCGGCCCACTTCTGGTTTTTGTGTCTTTCTTGGTGACAATCTCATCTATTGGTCCTCTAAGAGACAGCCAGTTGTATCGCGCTCTAGCGCTGAAGCCGAATACCGAGGGGTGGTTAATGTTGTTGATGTGGATGCTTGGCTTCGTAATCTGTAACATCCGGCATTAAACCAGGTTAGCAACAATGATCTAATCTGTATTTAATAGCCAATTATAATCTAATCAGTGGTCATTAGAAATTAATCAAAGTGATTAACAATGCTCATTTGAAAATTCAACTCAATTAGAATCAAATTCATCGGTGCGATGAATCGGGAAATCAATTAATCCGATCAATATACGTTATGAAGGATTAGTTCAACAAAGTACATAATTAAATTATGATTAGTGACACTAATCAAACACAAATACAATTACTTAACATTAATTATGCAAGACTAAAACAATTCATTAAAACAATGCATCCATAAGTATTTATGAATTTATAAGAAAAGGGAAATACAAGAATACATTTCTAAATACTTTTATACAAAAAAAATAAAAATACATGTATAATACATGTATGGCCAGCCATAGACATGTGATGTATTAGAGGTTGACTTCTATTTTTTTAATATTACTTTAAACACAATCATTTTGTTTAAAAGTGCACTCTACCTTTTCATCCATGCCTTTCATCATTTGAAAGACCAAACACTTTGCCTATAAATAAGACCTCATTTCTCACTTCTTTTCCACACTTCAAACATCAAAAATCTCTCCTTTCTTCTCTAAAAACCGGATCTATACACACACACACATCACAAACCCTTTCATTCAAGTGTTCTTCAAGAAATTCAAGTGTTTTTGGGGCATATCTTGCAAGGATTTCAACTTCTACTCAAAATCATATTCTAAACACTTCAATGGAAGTAAATACTAAATTATTTCATCATACATTTATGTTTATATAAGTCTTGCATAATATATATAATCACCAACAACAACAAGTTTCATAAAAACCCAAGTTTATAAGTTTCTAGTTTTTATTTTTAAGTTGTTTCTTTAAATGTGCTTATGAATATATGAACACATCATAAAAGTGTTAACATTATGAAAACAAGTGATATATATGTGTTTTATAACTTTTATAACTTTTATACAAGTAGTCTTTGAATAAACAACAAGAATCATAGGTTATTTCAAGTTTATAAACTGAGGATTTTCGGCAGAAAATTTATATCGACTTTGAAAAATCATAACTTATCGAAATGAGTTGATTCTTGTCTCAAAATATTGATCTATGTCTTAACTATAGATCTGGAAGTTTTCATAATTTATTTTGGAGTTTAAGACCTCCAGAAATTATTTGGAAAACCGAAAGTTTGACAGCTCAAAAATGGCCAACATAGGGTTTTCAACGAGCTTTTTCACTAACCTAAACATATCGAAAAATGGCCATTCTTGATTCTAAAAATCCTTTGTATATAGTAGTTTAATGTCCTAAAAAACCAAAGTCTAAAACATAGTGGAGCTTGGTCAAAAACAGCCTCAAAGTAGGCCGAAAAACCTCCGAAAAAGCTGGAAAATTATATGTATATAAACTTGATGTTTTAAGCGGGTTTTATTTATAAACTTGTAATGTTGGGTGATTTAAGACATAAAAATCTATAAATATATATATCATCATATATTAGAGATATTAAGTCCTTATTATCGTTTAGGACTCGATTAAACTGACTCGACGCATCATCCATCCAATTATGCTAAATAACTTTTTACGCTCGTATTTGCCATCGCAATCTTGGTGAGTCTTCATAGCCCCTATTTACACTATCTATTGGGGTGGAAATACATGCACTGTTTTCATATGAACACCAAAACTGTTTATTTCTTATATGTATTACATGTTTGGATCCATCAGCCCTCAAATCATGAACCGTTAATTGCATTTATTTGTAAGCGCGAATATATTGTGGATAGATCTATCGGGAGTCATGTCCCCCATTCGGGTTAGTTCGGGTCGGCTAACAGCGAGTGCATATATATTCAACACACGGTATTACGTATGGGAATACTGCACAAGGCAAACTCATTTTAATTAAGCTTTGGTTGCATGATGGTTTATGTAATACATACACGGAATTTATGATTTTATAAATTCAACTCATCTGATAATGTCCATACAACTAGTCTTTTCGCGTAAACCTATGAGCTCACCAACAATTTGTTGACGTATTTTAGCATGTATTTTCAGGTGTTTAAGACATGCACATTCCTCGAAAGTATTCCAAGGCTTCCGTTCATTTTGGAGTCTCATCATTTTTCAAACTCGGAGATTTACATGCATCTTTCAGGATAAACTAAATCGTGTATTTAAATCTTGGTATTTTAAGAACTATTTCGTTGTATTTTGGTTATGTAAAACAATATTTATATTTGAAGTTAAATCAATGTATCTATGAAAACGTCCATATAGTGGTCGTTCGTTATGATTATGGTTACGCTTCCACGACGTCACTCTTCGTTGCCAACTGGGGTAACGGGGTGTGACATAATCTCCTTCTTGAACTTCGTTGCCCCTTAATCGTGCCATCGTTTTCTGCTGTGATAATGCCAGTGCAATGTATTTAGCCTCTAACCCAGTTCAGCACCAACGTACTAAACATGTGGAAATATATTTACATTTTGTTAGGGAACGTGTTGCCATTGGCCATGTTTGTGTGTTTCATGTATCATCTGCTCCTCAATTTGCAGATATATTCACTAAACGCTTACCTACACAACTATTTTTTGATTTAGAAACAGTTTGAGCATTTGTGAACCACACGCTCCAACTGCGGGGGTGTGTTAAATAGGTTTTATGTTTTATTTGCTCTCTTTGTATGATGTAGGGTCCCATTGTGTAAAATCTGTGTTTATATATTGCTGAGTAATGCAATGCAACCCTGACAAAGTTTTCCACATAACAACTGTCACTCTAGTTATCATCTTCTCCATCATCACTTTCTACACCCTAACAAGTTTAATAAACATAGATTTCACTAAGCTAATTCGGATAATCAAAGCGGAAGCAATGCAATTACCATAGTTTAGCAGTCAGGATGATGGTTTCGTTTTTCTTCGCTTGTCTATTTTCTATGGTTTTCTTCCTTTAAAACGGAGTCTTCCTTTTTAAACTACTATTAGACGCAGGCCAGCCTTGCTCCCAATATATGATAATAATCCTAGCAATCGGATGTAGAAAATTGTTGAACTATGAAAATATTGTTTGTTAGATTTTTTTGCGGTAACATTAATTTGTTTATGAATGTTGATCCTAACCACAAGGAGGGGAGAGAGAGAGCGAGAAGGAGAGGGAGAAACCTGGCGGTTGCATTTGCCTTTTCAGGAATCGGAGTGACTTTAACACCAGAAGGACTAGTTGGTGTAATAGTTAGCCGATTTGTTAAAGTACATCTTTATTTCAACAACTGCCAACCATACAAATGTGAGTTAACATGTTAATTCTGTATGTGCATATGAAAGATGAACTATCAATAGATAAAAAGTACAGAGTTTTGTTTGCCACTTATGGTACATTGCTTGATCATTGCGAACATCTAAAAGACTTGGGTTTCATAGGTTCTACAGGAAATATCAAGTAATCATATTTGAAATATAGTATGAAAATCAGAATCAGAAATTTGTTTTACAGTGTTAATTTAAAGTGTGATATACGATTTTAACTTATATTTTGCTCATGTTTTCTCTTTGATCAGGACTATCAATTTTTATTTAATAAAATTGTCAATTATTATTTCACAGTAAATATTTGTAATGTGTGATATTTGATTTTCAATTACCTGACTTCTTTTTTATATATGCTAACCAATATAATCATCTCCCACTTTGTTTCTGGTGGTTGCTGTCATTTTTGTTGAATTTTGTGAGTTTTAGCATTGGATTTTTCTAATTGGAATATTCCTAGGTCTATGATTTTGAATATGGGATGACACCTAGGGCTTAGTTTTATATGGCTCTGTATTGATAACCCTGAAAATTTTCCTTTCATTAATAAATATCTTGAATTACATTTGACAATTTTTTTTAAAAGTGTATTTTTTGATTTGGGCATTATATTTGATTAAAGGAAATGTGATAAGTCTGACCTTTAGCAGCACCAGCTACTTGATACATGATTGATTATTTGTGTTTCCTAAACTATAGCAAAATGTTTCATGACCCTAAAATTTAGCAAAATATTTTTCTTGCTTGTGTGTTGTGTGGAGCCCTGACTCTAAAGATTTTGGTTAGTATGTATTTGTCCTATTTTATTCATTTTGCTTTAGTTTTAGGTTTTTGGCTTTTATTAATATTGCTTGTATGTTTGTTGTATTGTCCAGATTCTGAGGATGAAGAAGGGGATCTTCAACTTCCCCTTCTTATTGGTGTTTTCCTGCATTTTTCCAATCAGATTTACCATCATATGATGCTTTCAAAGGCGAAGAGGCTACGCCAAAGTTAAAGGTGAAAAGTATCAGTTCTACACTCCATCTTAACTCTCTTTATTCATTAGTTGATCCATCAGGTATATTTAAGATCCATCAGGTAATTCCCCATGGAGATGTTGTAATGAGAATATGATATTTGGATTGTTAGTTGTATACTTGTATGACCTCTACATAAATAAAATATACATAATGAAAAATTGAACGATTTTGGAACTGTAAACTATGTTAGATGTTAGTCTAGAAAGTTTATGTGTTGATTATAGTAAACATCATAATTCTTGATATAGTTACTTTGAAATATGGAAAATGGGATTGAATTGAAAATTAAGATGTTTAATGTCTGCACAAAAAAAGAAAGATTAAAATAACATTTGCTGATTTCTCAGGTTTGTTATTATCTTGACGAAGCAACACGGTGGGGACTGGAGATCTCTGAACTCAAGAAGCAGTAAGACAAAAGGGTATCACAGTTAGAGCATTGGTTGTAATTAATCTAGGGAACCCAACAGGGAAGATATATATAAAATTTGGCTGTAACAAGTGATGTATTTTCTTTAGTGCATCATTTGTACCTTTCAGGTTTCAGTCAATTTACTTGTTGATACCTTGTAGGTACCAATGACAAATTATGGACTTCTGCAAGAAAGAAGGCTTGGTTCTTTTAGCAAATGGTTTGTGAGTCTAGAATTCGTCAATTTAGGATATCTTCTGTATTGTTGAGCGGCCTGGTTGTGTTGTTACTTGTTACGTTTTCCAATTCTATCAATCTATCATGATAGTTACTACCTTACGTGAACAACATGCTCAGAAGCAGTGTCCTGTAGATCTTGCTGAACTCATACTTAAAGTTGTGTCATGTACTTTGCAACTAAGACATAACATAATTAATGTTATATATGGGATTTCATGTTTATCTTACCTTCAACTTGGGATTTGGCAAGTGTATGTTTGCTGATTTATTTTCTTAAAAAGCTATAGGGCTTTAATCATACATTCTTATAAGGATCTTTAAAAAATTTTAGGGACTTTGTTTAAAGTACAACATATCAATGCTTAATCTTGATTTTTAAGACATATTATTCTATAAAGCAGAGGGTACAAATTTCTTATGCATTTATCAGAAGAATCATCATTGCAACCTCTTCCACTTCCCAATCTTCACGTGAAAAACTCAGCAAAATCAAAGCTTATCTTCATGTGACCAGTGTGAAAGAAATTTAATTTCATTTTGTGTGTTACGATTGAGATTAATCTCTTGAAGAATCTGATTCCGACAAATTCAGATGCTCTTTCTCTTCACAGCAGCAAATACATATTAGTGCAAGCCACTCTTCCATATTTGCACTCAAGAAATCAGAAAACAGATGCTCATGATGTTTTATTTTATACTCTTTCTGTTCGATTTAGGGTTTAATATAAAAAAACCAACATATTTTTCACGTTTTTACGGTTTAATCCCTCCGTGTTATTTTTTTACCAATAAAATCTTTAAGTAATATATTTGTTTTTGATTATTGTAATTTTTCTTTATTTTTTCAAAAAAAGTCTTCAAGTTTGTGGACTTTTCGGAGAAAAATAGTGAAAACATGTTGATTTTTTGTGGAAAAAGTCTGGGTTGATTATGAAAAAAAAAACAAAACTTTTCCAAAAAGCTGATTGAAAACAATAAGTTGAAGACTTTGTTAGGAAAAAATAACACGAATGAAGCACTTCGCAAAAAACATGAAAACATGTTTTTTTAAATATTAAACACTTTGATTTATGGCTCAAAAAAGAATTGGTTTTTCTAACGAATGGATCTGTTGATGGTTTGTGCTCATGATCAAAATATGGTCATGCTATCTGTTTTGTCCATGATCTTGCTATAGGGATGTCTCCTTCAATTCAATAACAGGGAATGTGCCCAATAATTTCCCCAAAATTGCATTATCAATGTGAGTTCAATAATCCTTAAACGCATATGAAATGACCAAAACATGCATAAAGTTAATAGTTCTTCTACAGGAATGTTATATGAACTTTTATAAATGGGGACGACTTACTAAATGGGTAAACCTCATATCATAAAGTTATATGATGTTATTGATACATATCTTAGTCCCATTAAAAGTCTGACTTTTTTATTCAAATTTTGATGCAGAAAGACACCTGAGATCTCTGATTGCCTGCTAAGCGATTACAAGTGCACAAAAAAGGTAAGTTACACTGTAAAACTGGAACGCATTTTATGTAAATTCCTATTTTTGGGGATTGTACTTCATAATACAAACATTTAGGGGTCTCAAACTTTTAATGCGAACATTGTATGAAAATTCACTTTTCATGCAATTCATTCATAATCAAACAATCATATATGAACAATTATAATAATCACAGAATATCAAATGCTTGAATTAATGAGAGAAGAAATATTACATTGGGGTTCTTGACTTGCTAAGCAATTCTTCTCTCTCTACTGTTCAACATGCAATCGTATGTGCATATGTGTAATCTGAGATTCGTTTTTCAACAGTGCACATACCATTCCTATTTATACTTAATACACAAGTATTAAGTATTTACACAAACAACCCTTAAACTATTGAGTATTTACAAACATATACAATATAATTGTTTCATCTCTATTATTTATTCCCAACATTCTCCCCCTTAGAGATGAACACACTTATTAAAAGTAAAATTCATTTCAACTCTACAAATATTGTCCCTAACAATCTCTTCCTTCGAGATGAAATCAATTTTCGATGAAAGATAATTTCATTTCGTGAATCTTCTTCTTTTCTTTGATCTCTGAATCTTCTTTTTTTTTTTTTTATTTGTCTCTGTCAGATCTTCACATCTCTTCTTCTTTGATATTCTCTTTTCTTGTATTTTCGTGTAAGTACACCCCCCCTTGAATCATGAATAGCTTTCTATTCTCTCCCTTTATCAATTGTCTTGATATGATGTAGCAATTGTCTTCAGTTGACTTCAAACTACTCAACAGTTGTCTCTAAACTTTAGCTTTTCTCCCCCTCATGATCATCATAAGACATATGAACATCATGCAAAATCTTCAGAGACATTAATTCATTGAAGTTTACAACAAATCTATCTCACTCCCCCTCAAAAATTTCACTCCCCCTCGAATTGATACTATTTCTTTTCAGAACAAAAAACAAAGCTTTTCAACTCTGGGGAAAATGAAACACATTAATTTTGTGAAATAACGAGTCCAGGTCCACATAGGATTCCTGTTTGCACAATAGACATAATCTATGTGACCTACTCTCAGCGCTGACGTGATATTAACACTAGTAGGTATTCCAAATAGTCATTGTGAAATCCTTTATCATTAAAGAATCACTCTTATTTGTTCCGACTTACTCACTTTGGACTAGCAGTTTATAGTCACACAGACTGTTAGACTCGATGTGTCCTAAAAAGTGTATATAATCAGCTATAGACACAGTGTGCATCAAATGAAGTGGGAGACCGGAGCAAATGTCTTCCTTGTTTCAATATCAATAATATCCAAATGATATATCGGTAGAAATATGGTATAACTCCGTGATTATTGAAACAGAAATCTTTTGAGAGATAACTGAGTAGTTGGTGGGGTTAAGTGCATGCGTCACTGGGTCCATGACGTCTTTTTCAATATCAAGTCGCCTAGGGCTTGATAGATTATGTGGTTTACCCAGCAGACACAGTGTAGGTAGGATGTTCTTTTCTTTAAATCCTTTCTCAACTCTCAGCTCTCAGGATTTTTCAACTAAGCTCCCTCCGTCTCACTTTTGAGTAATAAATTTAGTCAGCTTTATAACGAAAGCATGATCTGATGCACCACCATTTCCTTTTAATATCCCTCTCATTTACATTTTACCTCTGCTCCACCCTGTCAGTATCCTGTGATAACTGACACTTCTTAACTAATAAACCTAAAGAACCCTCACCCACACAAACTATAGATGGTTTGCTCCTTGGGTAGGTCTTCCGGTTCTGGTTAGACCATAGAAAAGATATTTATGTCTATCAATTAGATTGTTGCATAATCGAAGTCAGCAGAAAGATTTTCAGCTTTGAAGCTCAAGGGATATCGGAGAGATTATATTCAGATAATATGGGAGATATCAGAATGAAATAGAAAATATGATATATGATATGAAAAGAACTAAATTTTCTTGAAAGAATTAGCACTTGGGAGATAACGGGAGAATCCAATATAAAATGGAAGCATTGTAACAAAGAGAATCTCAGAAGAAATGAGATTATGAACATCTAAGAGATTAGATCAATTAATCTCAATGAGAGATTCAGAGAATCCGAAGATTATGAAAATATTTTGCTTTTCAGCTCAAAAATGTTTTTATATGTGCATAAGATTTGTTCGTGAAAATTTCACACAGTTTTTGAAAAAAAAAAGTCTTCATCAAAGTTCGTTCGAAACTCCCCCTGGAAATAAGCACACTAAGTTAGTCAACACAAAGAGAATTAATCAGGAGCAAAAAATAAAAAAATAAAACTCCCTCTAAATCAATGCAGCTTCAGAGTTGAATTCAGGGCAGGAATTCCAGAAAGATTTGTCTTTCATACTCAGGTTCTAATCTGAAGTGATTAGAAGCCATTTGTCGCAGAAGCTTGGGTTTCAGTCTGAAGTAATTGAAAACCATTAGCTTGGGTTCTAAACTGAAAAGTACAAAATCCAATTTCAGTGAAGATCGGGTTCTACTCTGTTGTGAGTAGGAGCCACTTGAGATGAAGTCCGAGTTCTAGTCTGATATGACTAAAAACCTTCTTGAGTTGAAGCACGGGTCTTGATCTAAATTAATCAAGAACCTATAAGAACTTAAGAATGGGTTCCAGTCTGAAATGATCTGAAAACCTATCACCTGCAAAATTTAAGATGTCTTTGGTATCCAAACAGATTTGGATACAGACTTGTTAGCACTTTTGGGTACCCATTTCAAAACGGGTTTTGGTACCCACTCGTACTTGGGTTTAGGTGCCCACTTGTACTTGGATTTAGGTACCCATTGCAAGTTATACCTATTAGCTTCTCCCTCAAAAGTAGAAAACAAATTTCTTCAAGTATGAGAAAATTGAATATCTGAAATTCTAAAGAAACTTAAATTTGTATGATCAGACTTTTGCGAACTCTTCTTTTTGAAAAATTGTCCGGTTCTTGCCTGTTTTTGATAATACTTGGTATTTTTCTGTGAAAATGTTTTCTGATTAGAATGACCAGTATTTTCAGAAACTTTAGGAAAATTTGACTTCGAAGATTCACCGGTGTAAATCTTGACCGGAAGTTGTTCAATAACTTTATCTTTGCCTCTGTGTATCTTTAACAGATACTTGAGTTTAAGATCTGAAGAAGAATCAAATTTAGAAAATTCAGTTGGATTCTTTTCACTTTATGTAGATAAATCAGATTCATCAACTTTAGATTTTGAACAAATTGACGGATCTTTAACCTCTGATTCTTTTGAAGAACGAAATTCATTGAATTGTTTAGAAAGATGAAGTATCTGTTCTTCTATTCCTTTGACAATGACCAAATAAGAATTTTTGTCATTATAAAATGATTGGTAGTCAGTTTTAAAAGATTGTTCTTTGATCAAAAACATCTTTCTTTCATCTTCAAAAATTTAGATTTAGCTTTAAAATCTTGTTCTTTCAGTAAGAACTCATGTCTTTCCTTCTCAATTGAATCTTTAGTTAAAGACAACTCGTTTTCAAGAGCAAAAAATTCTTCATATTTGTTTAAAACACAACTTTGATCAGTATTATTTGTTTTGGAAAGTAATTCTTCAAGATATTTAACTTTCTTGTAAAGATCGGATCTTCAGGCAAAAGATATTTCAGTTGAGTTGCATTCTGAAAATTTGCTCGTTTCGAATCGTCAAGTTCTTTTGATAATTCAGATATTTTCAATTTAAGAGCAGTACTCTCAGAATTTTGTTTGACTTTTAAGCTCTGAATTTTTTCTTTCAGAATTGATACATCACGTAAAGCCAAAGCTTTATCTGTATAAATTTGAACAAGAATGTCGTAATTGTTCTTACGAATCTTTTCAGATTCAGTAAGTTTTTCAATTAGCTCAGACTTAGAGAATTTTTCATATTCCATTATGAATTGCAGAAAAATGAACTTCCAAGATCTTTTATGGACTTATGAAATTTGAATGAATCTTGATTGAAGAAAAATGAATCTTGAATGATTGATTTGTTAAAAATCAGCTCTGATTTGACTTTTTGACGTTGAAATTTGAGATTTTCTGCAGAAAATGGCCGTAACTTTTTTTCTGGAGTGGAATGGGGCCTCAAAATGTAGATCTCTTTTCAAGCTTCGATTTGACGTATGGTAGGCCTTCTAACAATGTTCCAGTCAAAAGTTATGGTCAATTTAAGCAGCAAAGGTCAAATAGTCAAAACTCGAATGATATAGATTGAAACTCGAATGATATACAATGAAACTCGAATAAATAAGAATCAAACTCGATTGATGAAGAATTAAACTCGAATGTTTAAGTGTGAAACTTGATTGAAACACTATCAAACTCGATTGAAGGAGAATGAAACTCGAATAAGCTTAATGAAACTCGAATGATGAAGCTTGAAACTCGAATGTAGTTATGTTAAACTCGAATGAACTTATGTTCAACTCGAAGCACCCTTGAACTTTCTCGAATGAAATAGAAATCAACTCGAATTACAAAGAAGTTAAACTCGATCAAAGCTTTATGAAACTCGGTCAATGAAGTATGAAACTCGAATCACAAGGGATCAAACTCGGTCAAAGCATTGATAAAACTCGGTCAAAGCTTCATAAAACTCGAATAAAGCTTTCATAAAACTCGAATAAAGCTTTAATAAAACTCGAATAAAGCTTTCATAAAACTCGAATAACACTAAGAATGCAGTTTTGCCCGAGATTCAACCGTTTTTGACAGATTCAAGTCAAAATCCATAAAATCTTCCAAAAATTTCACAAATTGATCTACAAATCACAACGAAGGCTCGTTATGATAGCAGATACAACTTTTGTGAAACAACATTATCCAATTTTCGATTAAAAACCAACAATCGATCAAAATATCTCAAGAACACACACTTTTTTAAAAATTCAGAAAAATCAAAATTAAAAATTGTGTGTTTGAAGTTATGATTTGACACTTAAATCCTCAGATTCGTCTTTAAAAACTTTACACTCGATCCAAAAATCAAACACTTTCATCGACAACATCAAAAACCATTTTGAATTTTCTGATTTTTGAACAAAAAAAAATGTAACATTGTTTTTCAAATTTTCGAATTTCAGATTTTAATTCATTCAAAATCACTCAAAAATCAGCCATATTAGGCTCTGATACCAATTGTGAATTCACTTTTCATGCAATTCATTCATAATCAAACAATCATATATGAACAATTATAATAATCACAGAATGTCGAATGCCTGAATTAATGAGAGAAGAAATATTACATTGGGGTTCTTGACTTACTAAGCAATTCTTCTATCTCTACTGTTCAACATGAAATCGTATGTGCATATGTGTAATCTGAGATTCGTTTTTCAACAGTGCACATACCATTCCTATTTATACTTAATACACAAGTATTAAGTATTTACACAAACAACCCCTAAACTATTGAGTATTTACAAACATATACAATATAATTGTTTCATCTCTATTATTTATTCCCAACATTGTAGGGTACAAGAAACCAACATTTAATAGAGTCAAAATTTCTATAACCTAATTTTTTGGACTCTATAATGTTTTTTTAAAGTTCATGATTCATAATTGTTGGTTTTGAATGTATTATCCCCAAAACAAAAATTTACATAAAGCATGTCCCTTTTATACAATTTTTCCTTCAAATATTGCTAAAATTGCAAGGTTTCTTAATGGTTTTAGTTTTGACTCGATGTGTTCTAGTAACTAAAGCATGCTTCCCTTTTGGTTTTGCAGGCAGGATACACACTGCATGATCGAATCATACGACCTGCTGAAGTTGGTGAGACTGTACCTGCAGATGTCGGATCCAGATATATTGCCTTTACATGATGATGTAAAATTTTGAATCTTGTCACGTTAGTAAAGGGAAAAAGTATTTTCAATCTGTATTTCAAGTTTTCAATTGATCTTGCCTTTCAATTTACTTCATTTTTGTATCAACTGTAATAAAATTGGTTACATTTAAGTCTCCTTAAGAGTATATGGATATCCAGTTATCTACCATGGATTGATGTCATGGCTAAACCAGATTTTGTTTGTGCTTTATCCCATTTGTATGGTTAGATTGATTTAACTACTTCACTATTAAATAAAGTTGACAAATACTCGTTAAGCATCTTATCCAGCATACACATATCAACAAGAATACCAGAGAGATCAACCGGGGTAATTTGATCTAAAAAAGTTGAGGAGATAATGTTACTACACAGTGAAAGATTAATTACAAGAGTCAGGTTTGTACAACAAACACAAAGGCCTACAAAGTGCATGTGTCTTCATGGAAGAAGATAGATACTCAAAAAACATGTTACCAAATGAAAAATAAAATTTCCTATGTCAAAACTAACCATTTGAGTATTGAATTATTTAATTAATGCAAGTTATAGCATGATGTTTGTGTTGCAAATAAAAGATGGTTAGTGGAGGGACTTATATTGTCAATTGGTGATAGTTGGAGGGTTGGGGGTGGTCAAAGGCCAAGCTCCCTCCTCTTTTCTCTTCACCATCGTCCTCCACCACAAACACAAACACACACACACATTCACATTTTTATTTCCTTTAGCAAGAAAAAGAAGAGAGAAAAGAAAGAAAAGCTAGCGTTTTTTGAGTTTGATGAGTTAAGGTGGGGAGTGAAGCTCAAAAACTCAGATTTTGTATCTTCATTAAAGGTATAATCATCTTCTTCATTCTCTTCTTCATTTCTCTTCATTTCTCCATTTTTGGAGAATGGAGCCCTACATGGATTTGTTGGATACCGGGTTATAATTTTAGCGGATGAATTATATATTTGGGATCAAGGGATTAAATGGGTTAAAAGGGTATTAATATTGAAAAAGTGATATCCGGTTCGGGACCGGCCGAAATAGAAATATGTGTGCGTGTGCCTTCCTTTTCTATCTTCATTCCTAAGAAAACCTAAAAGGTGTAGTGTGTGTATGTGTGTGAGGCCTTCCAGCTGAAAGAAAGGTTCCAAAGGTGAGGATTAGTTGATACAAGGATTAGTTGATACAAGTAAGAGTAATCATCTTCATCTGCCTCTCTTGAGTTTTGGAGGTTGCAAGGGTAAGTAACCTATGATTTAATCTTGATTTTGTGATATGTGTTGTTGTTACTGATTTTGGGTGGTTTTGTGGGTGAAATCGTGTATGGGAGGAGTTAAAATTCCTGGACTGAACTGGAATCGCAGAGCAGGGATGGAGTTCTTCGCGCTGTCGCGGCGCGACCTACAGGGGGCTAGCGGCGCGAACAGGGGCCTGCTGGGGAATTTCGGTTGGGGTCTTATAAGAGGCTTTTGGGTCGAATTCGAGTCGGGTTCCTTCGGGATTATTTTGGGTCGGATTTTTTTGAGTTCGGGGTTCGGTTGGGATTTCGAGTCGGGTTTCTTTTTTGGTTGTCGAGTCCGGTTCCGTTAAAGTGTCGTTTGGGGTTTTTGTCGGTTACGGGTTGTTATGATTCTGTGGTATGTGCTAATTGGAATTGGGATTAATGGTTCGACTCCGTGTGTTACAGGGACGAGGGGACAACGAACCGGGTTTGATTAGGGAGGCCAGAGTTCTGTGAACCAGTCAGCTGAGTACTCGAGACTTTTCCAAAACGCGCGCTTTCTTTTGAGTATTTAGCGGTGTCGCTATTATTTGTGCGTGTTATATATATGAGATAGGGTGGTGAACCTCAGGATTATTTCTATCCTTTATACGTGTTGTGTATGAGGTATGAGATCGATTCCAGGGGTCCGTGATGAGTTCCATACGGACAATGAGTCACGATAAGGGGTCGTGCGGGTTGACTGTCCCTAACAGTCCTCGGGGCGTATATATATGGCAGGGCCTGTAGCCGGGTCGCTCCTGTGCTACATGGTATTTTCTAATCACTGCTGTGTGCGGTGGGTTAGCCGTGGAAAGGTCCCCACAGGGATAGTGCTGGTGCTCAGATCTCATATTCGTGTTATCATACCTGAGATGCGTGTTGGGCAACAGGGATAGGGACAGGGATTATGTGTGCTATGTGCTATGTGTTTATGTGCAGTGTGTAACCCTCGCATGCTCATGGGCTTTATAGCTCACGTCTTCGAGTCTAACATGTTCAGGGAATCAGAAGGGATCTCAGCAACAACCGCCGAGATAGAGCTGGGATTGACTTGAAGACTTGATGTTTGTTTTGTGTAATCTTGGACTGTATGTGATAGTTGTTTAGGGATATTGTATTAGTATGTTATCTGATGATCAGGGATGTTATGTTAGTTTAATCTGGGATTGCGAATGTACCGAATTGCGTTTAACTTTTTGTGTAAAGTTTTAAATTGTAAGTGATCCGCATTATCCCATGACACATGTGTTATAGATTTTCTGCATTATTGCCACTTATGATATTTTGTTGACGTGACATTTCTGGGATCGGGAGGGGTGTTACATATTTGAATTTATGGATAGATTATATAATTTATGATTTTTTTAATTTTATATATAGATTAACTAAAAGATTAATAAATGTTAAATAGATAATAATGACAAATAATATTATTGGATAATGTTAAATAATGGATATAGGTAATTATTTTTATTTTAAATTAAAAATAATATAGTGTATTTATCTTTCCTAGATGTTATTTAATAATATTTTATTTTTTTCATTAAAGTATAGTCTTGTTTATTTTAATATTTTATTTGAATATTATTGATAAATCACATAATTTTAAGATTTTTTATTTTATTTAGAGTTTAGAATTAGATTAAATAAAAATTAACGAATGTCAAATAGATAAGGATTATAAATAATATTATAGATAATGTCAAATTGGATAGAATTAATTATTTATTAATGTTTATAGATGTTAGAAATAATAAATTGTATGTAGTTTTTTTATTATTTTATTTTAAAAATAATAAATTGTATTTATCTTTTTAGGTGGAACGTGGTGACGCCATGTGGCGTTTTGTGTTCTCCTTTATTATATATATAGATTATATTAAATTAAAACTACTATAATATAAAGGGTTAAAGTTATTTTTGACCATTAATTCAACTTTCATATTTGTTCCATTTAACCATTAAACTATTTTTTATACACATTTAGCCATTAAACTTTAGTTTAATGGTATTTTGGGATAATGATTAAAAGTAGTGGTTAAATGTGTACAAAGTATGATAGTTTAATGGTCAAATGTGTATAATTTATGATAGTTTAATGGTCAAATGTGTACAAATTGTGATAGTTTAGTGTGACCAAATGTATATAATTTCAGTGGTCAAATATGGACAAAAATAATTTAATTGTAAAATGTGTACATAAAACCAAGTTTAACGGCTAAATGTGTAAAATAATAGTTTAGTAGTTAAATGAGACAAATATAAAAATTGGATGATCAAAATGACCATAACTCTATTATAAAATATGTGAAAACTGAAAGTAAGCAAGTAAGCAACCTTTTGGATACATGTGGTTGATTGTGAAGCAGAAGCACCACTGTGACTCTAATTTGTCGAAATTAATTGAGAATTGGTGGTAAACTTTAAGGGGAAAAAGAACGAGAAGCAAAACAAGAAATAAATAAATAAAGGATTTTTAGCATATTCTAAGTTTCAAAAAATGGATGAAAGGGGAGAAATTTCATTTTTCTAATCAAATATACCCAGCTGGGATGGCTCATGATCCAATGACACCCACAAAGTAGAACCAATCAGGTTCAAATTTGATCCAAAATGACTGGCTCAAAACTAAGTTTGATGATGATGTTATTCGAAACATCTTCAAGAGTTTCCGTTTCAGGGAGGGCAATTTGGGGTCAAAAAGCAAGCGTGGGCAGTTTTAGGTTCGTTACCGAGGAAACCAAAAATAAAACGAAAGCGAATCCATTTAAAACCAAACCATATCTAAAATCAGATTTTGGTTTGGTTTTAGACTAAACCGATTATGAAACTCAGTTTTTGGATTGATTTCTAGTGTAGCTGATAGCGGACCAAACCAAATCGAATTACCGAATACACACACACATATACATATACATATACATATACATATACATATACATATACATATACATACATATATATATATATATATATGTATATATTATAGGATACCAGAAGTACCAAGTTTGAACGTTCGATGAATAATATTAATGGTTTAAAATTCAACGATTTAAAAATAATTAGAAAAATATTTTAGGATTAATTTATTTGACATAAAGTATTTTATGTTTCTTTAATTTGATATTTTGGGATTGCTTACTTTATTTTTGACTATTTGAGATACTAGAAAGTTTTATGTTTATAGTTTGAAATTTGGTTGTTTATAGTTTGTTTTGCATATTGAATATTTGGTTTCTTTGATTTATAAACCAAACCAAACCAAACCGAATTCATATTTGGTTAATGTAGCTCTAAATTTGGTTTGGTTTGGTTTGAGATGAAAAAATTTCAAACCGAGGAAACCAAACCGAAGAAACCAACGACCTTATAAACCAAACCGTCGATCACCTCTGTCAACAAGTCCAATGTATGATTTCAATGGCGGAATGTATAATCAGTTTTTAATGGCTGATGTGGAAACATGGAGCAGAATTCCTTGTAAAGATTTGCTTGCACTTGCAGATACTACTGCTAGAAAAGGTTATGACAGTGGTGGTCAGTCGAAAAGAGGCAAAATTTCTTGTAAAGATTTGCTTGCACTTAGAGAAGGTCAGTCGAAAAGAGGAAAAAGGTCTGCAACCCCAAAGGTGGATGGTTCCTCAACAGGAAAGAGGAAATATGTTAGGAGAAAGGGGATTGAAAAACCCACAAAAACTTCAATTTCTTTGTGTATATGCAAGCCCCATTTCTCACCTTGAACTGATGTGATCCAATCTACAGCAATACAAACAACTCGTTACACATATAACAGATACCAGAAGTACCAAGTTTAACGTTTGATGAATAATATTAATGGTTTAAAATTCAACGATTTAAAAAGTTAATTAGAAAGAATATCACCTTAACTTTAAACCAATAATTTTATATATTTGATGGTCAATATTGGTACTTCTGCTACCTTAGACATTTGTGGTATTAATTTGAACAAAAAACTATATATGCACTTAGTATATTTATAAATTTTAGGATTAATTTCTTTGACATAAAATATTTTATGTTTCCATAATTTGATATTTTGGGATTCCTTACTTACTTTTTGACTATTTGAGATACTAGAAAGTTTTATGTTTGTAGTTTGATATTTGGTTGTTTGTTGTTTGTTTTGCATATTGAATATTTGGTTTCTTTGGTTCATAAACCAAACCAAACCGAATTCAAATTTGGTTTATGGTTTGGTTTATGTAGCTCTAAATGTGGTTCAGTTCGGTTTGGAAAAAAAAAAATTCAAACCGAAGAAACCAACGAACCCATAAACCAAACCGTTGATTACCTCTGTCAACAAGTCCAATGTATGATTTCAATGGTGGAATGTCTAATCAGTTTTTATGGATGATATGGAAACATGGTGCAGAATTCCTTGTAACGATTTGCTTGCACTTGCAGACGCTACTGCTAGAAAAGGTTATGATGGTGGTGGTGGTGGTGCTGTGGCAACAGAAGTGGTACTACCGTCGATATAAGCTTACATTTAGGGTTGAATTATCATGGCATGAGTAACGTCGTTGATACACTATCACAACAATGATGCTTCTTTCTTGGATTGAGCAAAAACAAATGATGATACCAAACAAGGATGGAAGAACGAATGTGGTAGCTTACAACAACAAAGATTTTGGTGAACAACCACAACTTATTATCGAAAAACCACGTGCAGATATTTTTACATATGAGGAGATAAATCAATACATCAAAAGGGATTGATTAAACAAACCAATTTGAATGAAACACCATAACCGAAACAAAGAAGAAGAAAACACAAACCGAAAGTGGTTAGAGAAGGTTAGCCGAAAAGAGGCAAAAGGTCTGCAACCCCAATGGTGGATGGTTCCTCAATAGGAAAGAGCAAATATGTTTGGAGAAAGGGGATTGAAAAATCCACAAAAACTTCAATTTCTCTGTGTATATGCAAGCCCCATTTCTGAAGTTGAACTGATGTGATCCAATCTAAAACAATACAAACAACTCGTTACACTTATACAATCATTAATAAGCACATCTTTGTTTGACACCATAATAGGATTACAGGACAATGCATGTACTCCTTGCCTTTATGGTCAAGTGTATGGAATAGTCACCACTCTAATTAGTTGAACAAAGCTATTTAAGAAAAGAGACAACTGATGCCAATATAACAAGTGCAACATCAATTCAATTTGCAGAGTCATAGTAATTTGTATGATTTTTTGATAATCCTTACCAAGATAAATAAACATAAAGAAACACAAGAAAAATATCAATTTTCAAAATAACGCTTACAATGTGCATAGAGTAGCAAGGTTAGATGCGTAGATAACTTGATTTTAAAACTAAACTCCTAATCTTTATTGAACTAAAGATCATAAAACCACATCGTGTCTCTCTAATCATACCTCCAAAATCAACCAAAAATAAGTTCTTTAAAGTAAAAACCACCTTCTCATCAAACTGCCCAGTTCAAAATATGCATCTAGAATTACCTTATTAATGAGAACCATAGTCGTTGACCACCGTCTCAGGCACTACACTAATGCTCTTCTAGACTAACACATTTCCCTCATCTTTAACCCTGCCATTACCTTGATCATTACCATTACCCTTCCATTCCAAATCGTTATCCACCAGTTCTACGTTTAACACCGATGGATCACAAATCAATTGATCAGACGTCAATAAATTTCCATTTCCAGCGTTGTTTCTAGAATCTTCCTCATCCGATTCCTTTTTCGTCTTACCAATCGACGCCATGGATGAAATTAAAATAGAAATACACACAAAAAGTCTAACAAAACTACAAAGTTGTATGAATATCAAATCAGAGTGATTGGGTCTCCAGGTTCTAGATTTGTGTTTCAAATGTCTACATTATCTTTCTTTTTTTAGTCAAACCATTACGATACATGTAACACTGCATTTTTACATGTAATATTGTATACTGTACTTATGTAATTGAATCTATGAAACATGTAATACAAACTATTACACATGTAATACATACCATTACACATGCCATATGAACTATTACACATGTAATACATACTATTACACATGTGATATCTACTATTACACATGTAATATATACTATTACACATGTAATATGAACTGTAACACCTCAAATAATTATAAGTAATGGCATTAACATAAACTTAATAACTTATAAATGGTTAGTTATTTAATATGGAATTGTGCGCAAATAGGCAACGTACTTTTATTATCATAGAATTGAAAGATTAAATATGTAGTGGAAGGGTGTGTTGTGTAATAGTGAGATAGTTGGAGGATTAGGGGTGGCCAAAAGCCAAACCTCCTCCCTCTTTCTCTTAAAACCGTCCATTTTGGACAACACACACACAATTTGTGTTTTACAAAGAAAAGAAGAAAGAATGAAAAACCAAAGGCTAGGGTTTTGATGGGGTTTGAAGATTTTAGAAGATTATAGCAAAGTATTAGTGATTTCAGCTTTATTGGAGGTATATATTGTTGTAGTGTCTCCCAAATGGGTTTTATGTTAGATGATCATAAATGGCTCCAATCTTTAAAAAAATTGTTGTAGTATGTTAGTTGATCAAAATGGAGCCATAATATGTACCTATATGATTTGGTTAGATTGAGTTGAAAACTTAAATTGGGATCAAATTGAGCCATGGATGAATCGGTTGTATTGAGTGTGTTTTAGAAGCTCAAAATGAGCTTAAAAGTGTTAAAATATGTTATGTGATCGATCCCAAGTTTTAGTATTGGGTTTGTTTGGGTTTTTAGATTTTGGGTGTAAAACTTGTAACATTTTATTGCGGACCTGTATAAGCTCGTCATGCTTAATTATAAGCACTCTAGACTTATTTATGAGCACGCCATGCTCATCTGGGAATGATTTTATAAGTCTCGGAAAGTCTGACGTGCTTTTCTAAGCTTGCCATGCTCATGTTAAGTAAGCCATGGTTGTCAGCATGCTCTTTCAAAATGCTGGCATGCTTTATAGAGCAATTACTCTATGACATGCTTCCCTATTTGATATAATAACATACTTTTGAGTATTATGGACTACATTTAAGGGTGTTGTAAAGGTCATCATTCTACCCTAATTCTGCAAGCATTATTACATTAATTATTGTTAATTACACTTAAATATGTATTATTGTTGTATAGGTGTTTCAATTTGTTATCAGAGACGTGATTCATCAAATGAGTATAGTGCACGATACTCAACCTTGAACCCTTGGATGATGCTTATATTGACCACCTAGGAAAATATTATGATAACAAACATAGGTTTGAACTTTGGCCTTGGATGAGGAAACATTGGGCAAACTTATGCTAATATTGACATTATCATTTGAAAAAAGGGTATGTGTGTGAATGAGATGCTATGAGAGTAAAATACGGATAAATGTACCCTAGTTGTTGGGTATAAGATAATTTGAATGCGTATGTACCCACGTCTGTGTATTGAACCCTTATAGAATAGGAATAACAACCAACTAGGTCCACTTATGATAAGAAATAAGGGTGGGTAATTATTGGTCCGTCACCGAGGAAATCAAAAACCAAACCAAATTGAATCCATTTTAAACAAAACCAAATTAAAATTCGGTTTTCCATCTGGTTTAGACCAAGTGGATTATGAAACTGGATGTATAGATTGATTTCTGGTCTAGCTGATAGCGGACCAAATCAAACTAAATTACCATATATACATACATTGTCAGAACGAATTTTAACTTGATGAAATAAATAAGTCTAGGGTAGTTTTTGTGAATATAGCATAGTTGAATTTACATATAAATAGAAATATTTCTTTTGTAAAGGTACGGATCTGAAATCATTTTGTCATTGCACGGAAATTGTAAAAAGCAGCTAGGGCTACAGTGTAGTTCGTTGGTCATCTCTATAATCAATCTTTTGATAATACAATCATTCAGTTAGTCTTTGAATCTTGTTCTTAATTTTTTTTTATGTTAATTGTTTGATTAATTAACTGGAATAACAATTGGTATCAGAGCATGGAAATGATTTCTTGATTGAATTTTAGAAAAGTTTTCACCGTTTCATCGCTTTTTTTGGTAAAATTGAAAAAATCTCGTAGGGTTTTTGATTCAGTGAATAATTGATTGGGATATTATGATGAAGGAAAAGGTGTTAAAAACGATCAGATTGATTACAGTTTCAATCTGTAATTCATAACATTCATACAGATTCATTGATTTTTATGATTTTTTGAAAAACCCACTGTTCTTCACTGTTCATCTGAAAAACAAGGCATTTGATCTGAAATAAATCAAAGAGTTTTCCGAATAAGTGTTTATAAGAGAAAACCTCACCTTCGATTTCAGTTTGGGATAAAAATAAGCATTTTCAGTGAAAAGATTAAATTCTAGACTTGGATTTTCTTAAAACTCATAAAACTCGAATATTACAATGTTCATATGTTTATCGAGTTGAAAAGTTCTTTTAATTGAGTTGAGAAGTGTTTTATTCAAGTTGAAAGATAATTTCAATCGAGTTGACTTGACATTTCAATCGAGTTGGCTTGAAATTTCAATCGAGTTGACTTAAAAGTTCAATCGAGTTGACATGAAAGTTCAATCGAGTTGACTTGAAATTTCTATCGAGTTGAAATCAAATTTAATCAAGTTTAACAGAAGAGGCAATCGAGTTGAACTACCTTCCATTCAAGTTGGGAGCATGTTGTATTCGATTTTTATAAAACAACTTAAGTTTAATCAATCATCAGTCAATTTGATTTGAGTTCCTTCTCACTTCATTCGAGTTCTACAGAAGCTTTAGTCGAGTTGAATGTTCTTTGCATTCGAGTTGCCTTATTAATCTGTTGATTGATTTCTTTTAGATTCGAGTTTCCATCTTTACAATTCGAGTTGATTCGATTCATTGTTCGAGTTTTCTCATTCATTGATCGAGTTTCATTCAATACTCATTCGAGTTTGATCAACTTACATTCAAGTTTGATCAATTTTTCAATTTCAATCAAATTTTCATTTAAAAATCCTGGAAGATTCCTGTTAATCAGTCAAAATGTCCAAAGATGCATTAGCAATGGGGTCGGAAACAAAACCTCCAATTCTATACAGAGGAGAATACATACAATGGAGGGAAAGATTCCTTGAGTTTATAAGTTTCTATGACCTGTCCGATGAAATGCTGAAATCACTCAGACGGACCATCTGTTTTCCTTGAGACAATACCTGCTGTACCCATCGGCAACCGTCCTATACCTGACAGAACAATTGAGGTCACAAACCTAACTGAAGCACAAAAGGGCAGAAAACTGGGGGACAAGACAACTAGAAAAATGTTGCTGATATCTATACCCAATGATATATATACCTGTCTGTCTAATACCAAAACAGCCATATCCATCTGGGATGAGGTCTTTAAATTGATGAGGGGTTCAGACAGAGCAGCAACAGAGAGAGCCCGAAACAGTTTAATGACATTTGAGAACTTCAGAGCAAGAGAAGGAGAACTGCTGGAGAGTACGTATCTGAGGTTTGTCTGGTCAGTGAAATGAAGAGAAATGGTGTCACAAAGTCAAATTTAGACATCAATGTCAAATTCCTGAATGTACTGAATCCGAAGTGGGACAAGTACGCAATGATAATTCAACAAACCAAAGATATTGAAGACATGGACTTTCACATGGTATTTGAAAACCTTAACAACTACCAGGAAGTTGTTTTAAGGAAGATGTCAGGAAAGAAGAAGGCTGAAAAGGAAACCGTTGATCCTTTAGCTCTGTTGGCAGATAAGAAGTACAAATACAAGCTAAAGAAGGAGAAACGGGTAGTAATGAGCAGCAGTTCATCAGAGTCAGACTCATCGAATTCCTCAACTGCTTCTGAAATTGAAGAGATGAAGAAACAAATGGCCTTACTGACGAAGGCATTTCAGAAGAAGTTTTGCCAGAAACCAACTAACAACAAGATGAGGTACAAAACAGCACAGAATTTTGAAAAGGACATATATGAAAAATCAGGAGAGAGCAGTGGCAAGAAAGCTGACAGATATGAAAAATCTGATAAGCCTGCCAAGAAGGATTCTGAGCGAAAGTGCTATAACTGTGGCAAGCCAGTCCATTATGCTAGAGAATGTAGATTGCCTGTAGTTCAGAATTCAAAATACTACACTCGTAAGGCACTACTAGCATAGGAAAAGGAGGCCGGTAAAGCTTTGATTGCTGAAGATGATCACTGGCTCCAATTATATGAAGACGAAGATATTTTAGATGAAGATGCACACATCTGTCTGAATATGAAGTCTTTAATGATTTAGAACTTAGTGAGTCTGCGATGATAGATGAAGATGAAGTTTGGATGGGTTTGACGGATGAGGAGACTGAAGAGAAAGAAGAGTCCGATGATGATAAGGAACTGACTGGAGAGTTAGCACTGATGGCAACAGGAGATGCTGGATGCAGCAAGGATAAGGATAATGATGAATCAGATTCAGATACATCAGAAAGTTAAGAGACACTTGAGGTACAAACTAACTTTGATTTCGATAATGATTACTCCTGTATGCTAGAACAAAAACTGACGCAAATGGCTTACATGTTAAAGAAATTTGAAAAATCTTAAAAATCTGAAAAGAAAAATGTCCATTCCTTGGAAAATAAATTAAGTCAAGAACATGCGTTAGTGTTAGATTTTTCCAAGGATAAGGCATTAGCGTTCAGAGCTGTATCAGATCTACAAGATAAAGCAAATGATCTTCAAAGTCAAATTCAAAAACTGAATAGCAATATATCTGACCTAACAGAAAAACTGAATTTTGCTGAATTAGAAGCGTCAAGTTATTCAGTGATGAATGAACGAAACTTTATGAGAAAATTAAATTTTTGGAAGATGAGTTTATAAAATGAGGTCAAACAGATCAAACAATATATTTAAATCAACCTAAAGATACCGAATTTTATAATTCAAAATCAGGTATAGGTTGGACTAATCCTAAATATCTGACCAAAGCAATTTCAAATTCACCTACTTTATATGATGTCAGATATATGAATTTAGGATTACAAATGGTTTCTATGAAAGCTTCGGATGAAGTAGAATCAAGTGAAGATTCAAAAAGGTTGAGATCAGATAAAATGCAGAATATTGTCGATTATAACAAATTCAATGAATCTTATCAAAATTCTTGCATTTATGAGGAGTATATTCAGACTTATTCTGATAAGGAATTATCTGAAAATACCACTAATTCTCATAATCCATATTTACCAAATTCAATTCTTGAGAAGATAAACTCTGATCTTGAATTGAAATCAAAACTTTTGAGTCTGAAAATCAAAATCTTAAGGCTGAAATTAAATCTTTGGAATTAAAGCTGCAAGATCAGCCTGAAAACAAATCTCAACCAGATCAAAAACATTCAATTCAACTTGATTCTATTAATTCTGAATTAGATTTTGATCTGTATATGAACTCGAATTTCAACTCATTGGAGGAAATGTTTGTAAAAATAGATGAGTTTTTTAAACCATTACATGACAAACAAATTGAAAAACCTAAAGAACTTGTAAGTATTCTGAAAAGAATATCTACAGATTCCAAGGATACATAAAAAAAATCACCAGTTTTACAACTGAAAAAGGAGAAAACAAAAGTTCATTTTGTAACTCTTATATATGAAAAAGGTGAATCATCTTCCTCAAAGGATTCTATTGCACAGAAGGTCCATACTTCCAAAGGTAAGAGAATTTTATAGGATAAACATATTTCTAAAATGAAGAATTCTCGTGTTTCTATTATGTCAGATTGTGAAAAGTTCCCGGAAGAAAGAATGGAGCAAGGAGGAAGGAGCAAGGAGAAACGAAAAACAAGAGTTTAAGACAAGAGTGGAGAGTCAAAGAAAATTTTGTTACTGATAGGATTAGTCATTTTGATAATTCTATCTGTAATAAATTTACTGATAAACAATGTAATAAATACTCTCGAACTGATTTAATTGCTTTAAATTCTGCTCGTTGTAATATAATGCATGCTAAATCTGATAAGCTGGTTTGGTTACCAAAGGAAAAAGGTTCCTTCTTTTAAACAGACTAAGGTTTCAAAGAAGAATATTTCAAAATCAGTTCCACACCGAATTGTAGAAATATGGATACGTAAACGTACTGTTAAAAAGTGGGTTCCTAAATTGACAGCACAATCTGTTGAGATGAATAATAACATACCACATGATTTACCAAAATCCAAAGTACCCAACTATAAGTGGGTACCTCACGTCTTTTTTCATCTTATAGGTAAATCATGTGTGGTACCTTGACTCCGGCTGCTCAAAGCATATGACCGGACAGAGAGAAACTCTCACAAACTTTGTTGATAAATTCTGTGGGACGGTTCGTTTCGAAAATGATCAATTCTGTCAGATCAAAGGATATGGGAGTCTTGAGTACGACTAGATTACAATACAAAAAGTCTTCTACGTTGACGGTCCAGGTCACAATATTCAACATTGGACAACTATGCGACAAAGGATTAGAGGTCAATTTTAAAGCGAATCGGTGCATCATTAGATCTGGAGAAGGGAAGGAGATACTTGCAGGAAATAGAAAAACAAATTTGTACCCCATAGATCTAGCCTCAATAAATCTAAAGAAAGATTTTTGCTTATTATCCAAAGCGACATCTAAAGTATCTTGGCTATGGCATCGACGTCTTTCACACTTGAATTTCAAAGAGTTAACCAACCTTGCAAAAGGTGGGTTAGTCAAAGGGCTTCCAACTCTCATATTTCAAAAGGAGCAGTTGTGTGCAGCTTGTGAAAAAGGAAAGATGGTTCGAGCGTCTCACAAGTCAAAAGCCGAACACTTTTCAACGAGAGCATTAGAACTTCTTCATATGGACTTGTGTGGGCCAATGCGAGTACAGAGCATAAACAAAAAGAGATATGTGTTGGTAATAGTTGATGACTACTCTAGATACACATGGGTATTCTTCCTTAGATCCAAGTCCGATGCTACCGAAATCATAATCGACCTCATTCGCAGAATTCAGGTCAAGTTGAAACTTTCAGTGCAAACCATTAAATCTGATAATGGGATAGAATTCAAGAACAAGTCACTCGAGACGTTTGTATTTTTCTGTGGGAATAACTCATCAATTCTCAGCAGCTCGCACTCCACAACAGAACGGTGTAGTCGAACGAAGGAATTGCACCCTTGTGGAATCTGCAAGAACGATGCTCGCTTATTCAAACCTCCCGTTATTCCTTTGGGCTGACGCTGTAGCAACGACTAATGTTTTACACCGAACAGATCTATAATCAACAAGAGATTCGGAAAGGCTTCGTATGAATTAATAAATAAACGAGTCCCTAGTGTCAAATTTTTTCATGTCTTTGGATGCAGGTGTTTTATATTAAACGACAAAGACAATTTGGGAAAGTTTAGTTAGAAAGCGGATGAAGGCATCTTCATTGGCTATTCAAAAGAGTCTGTAGCCTTCCGAGTCTACAATAAGAGGACAAAGGCTATTAACGAAAGCGTCAATGTTAAATTTGATGAATGCGCTGTAATGGCTTCTGAACATACCAGTTCAGGACCCAATCTTAAACAGCCGACTTCTATGAAGTCATCTGAACAGAGTGCAGAAAATAATGATTTAAATAAACTGTTCGAGAATTTCTATGAAGACTACTTTGAACAGACCAAACCTAACGTTTTAAATTTGGAGCCTGACAGGATTATTGAAGATCCAGTCGTAGTCTCAGTTTATTCTCACCAACCAATTTCAGAAGAAACTGGAGAGGTTTCAACGACAGACGTACACTTACCTATTGACAGTGTAGAACCTATCCAAGCTTCGATATCTTTTGAAACCCCATTTCCTTCTGAAACTTCAGAAACCCCGATCTCAGTTGATATACCATCAACTTCAAAAGCAAATCCCCAAATTCTCTATCTGGACTTAAACCCCAATCAAGACCAACTTCAACCTTACCCATATACCTTTAAATGGACAAGGAATCGCAAAACTGAAAACATAATAGGTGATCCTCCAGCTTCAGTTAAAACTAGAAGAGCAACCATGAACGAGTGCTTATTTTCAAATTTTCTGAGTAAAATTTAGCCAAAGAATGTGAAAGAAGCTCTCCTGGATGCTGACTGGATCGTGGTTATGCAAGAAGAGCTAAATCAATTTGAAAGATTGAAGGTCTGGAGATTAGTGGAGCGACCAAAAGACAAATCCATCATTGGCACGAAGTGGATATTCAAGAATAAGAAGGATGAACACGGTGTCATCATTCGAAACAAGGCTCGCCTGGTTGCCAAAGGATATAGCCAGCAAGAGGGAAATGATTATGCTGAAACATTCGCTCCAGTTGCTAGGATAGAAGCTATTAGGATGTTTTTAGCATTTGCGGCTAATAAAAACTTTACCGCTTATCAAATGGATGTAAAAATCAGCGTTTTTAAATGGGGAACTGACAGACGAAGTATATACATATCAGCTCGAAGGGTTTACTGATCCTTCGAAGCCTGACCATGTATATATTTTGGATAAAACCCTGTATGGCCTTAAACAAGCTCCTCGTGCTTGCGATGATGCACTTTCAAATTATCTTTTGAAATGTGGATTCAACAAAGGTGCAATGGATACAACCCTGTTTATAAAAAGCCAGGGTCCAGATATTAAAGTTATTCAAATATATGTAGATGGTATAATATTTGGGTCTACAAATCCAGAGTTTTGCAAAATTTTGCTTTCTTAATGTCCCAAAAATTTGAAATGAGCATGATGAGAGAAATCAATTTTTTCTTGGGTTTACAAGTGAAACAACTGACTGATGGTATTTTCATCAATCAGTCCAAATATATACAGGACATGTTAAAGAAATTTAACATGGTAAATAGTACTCCTATGAAAACTCCCATGGCTCTGGATTCCAAATCAAAAATCGATGAGGACATTTCAGGGAAACCTGTAGATGTAACTCATTATCGAGGCATAATTGGGTCATTAATGTATATAACTGCAAGTAGACCTGATATTATGTTTGCTACATGTGTTTGTGCTAGATAGCAGGCACATTCTAAAGAATCACATTTGGCTGCTGCCAAATGAAATTTAAGATATCTAAAGGGAACAACAAACTTAGGTTTGTGGTATCCCCAGGAATCCTCATTTACATTAACTGCCTTCTCGGATGCTGATCACGCAAGAGAAAAAATGGATCGAAAAAAGAACATCAGGAGCAGTACAATTCCTAGGTGACAAACCCGTCTGCTGGTCATCCAAGAAACAACATTGTGTTTCTCTGTCAATAGCCGAAGCTGAATACGTTGCCGTATCGTCGTGTTGTTTATAAGTGTTGTGGATGAAGAGTCAACTCAGAGACTACGGGTTTACACCGCAAAAGATTCCCATTTGATTGTGATTCTCAAAGTGCCATAGCCATAGCTTCAAATCCGGTGCAACATTCTAAAACCAAACACATTGACATCCGGTATCATTTTTTAAAACATCATGTAGAAAATGATAATATAGAATTATATTTTATACCCGCTGAATATCAATTAGCTGACTTGTTTATGAAAGCCTTAGATGAAAAATGATTTAATTTTTTGGTATACAAGTTGGGTATGTTGAATCGTTAGATTTAAACATTCAGTAGTTACAAATTATACTTTTAAATTTACATTTTTTATTTGATTTAATATGATGTTAATCTCATGTGACTTTCAAATTTTAAATTTTTTAGATTTTAACAGATTCAGATTGTCATGTGTAGGGGGAGCAGAAAGATATTTTTATCTGATTCTTAAAAAAAATCTGATAAATTTTTATCTGATTTTTTGTAAGGGGAGCTGTCATTTAAAGATATATTCATCTGAGGGGGAGCTTAACTGCAAAAATCAAGGGGGAGCAATTTTTTAGCTAGTTTAATATTTTTTAGTTTAATTTTTTTTTAGTTCTTTAATTTTTTTAGTTCAAATTTTTTTACTTTCATTTTTTTCGTTGTTTCCGTTTTATGTGTGTGTGAAATTTTTTTTAAATGGGTTTCAAATGACAAAGAGAGAATGGGCCGGGTATTTAAAATCCAAAGATATTTTTTCAAAATCTCGGCTACTGTTCCATCTCCTTCTCCGACTTTACTCACTCATTTTCCTTAATCACGAAGAAACTCTTTCAAATTCAGATTTTCAACATCAGTGATTAACATTGTAAGTCCATTTAATGTTTTTCCTATTATTTGTTTAGTTTCAGATTGTGTATTTGAGTTTTATTCATATAGAATACTCTGTGTGTGTGTTCGTGTTTGCTTAGTGTGTGTTTATGGGTTTTAGTGATTTGTGGTTTATAATCTGAAATTGATTGTGTGTTAGTATGCAGAATCTTAATATGAACTTGAATATTAAATTTCAAGTTTCATTGCCAATCACACAAACATTAATTTTGATTTTTCATTGTTAAAAGTTTTTTCGAGTTTTTGAAACTGATAAGTGAATTTTTTGGACTGAAACTGTTGTTTCTGGACAATGTTCAGTAAACAAATATTGTTTAAAATTCATTTTCGAGTAGGAAGTAACTCTTGGATAGGTCATTGAAATGAAAATTTTGAAATTATCAGTGGTTCTGGACTTAGAAAAGTTTTTAAACGTTTTTCTCGATAAACACTTCATTCGAGAATTTTTCAATTTTGATCGAGTTGGATGAAGTTACACTCGAGAAACCTTTAGTTTCATTCGAGTTGTATACTTCATGATTCGAGAAAAGTATATTTGTTTAACAAGTTGATTAATTTGAAGGACATAGAAAAATATTTCCATCATTCTCGATAACTAGTATGATTCGAGTACACTCATGTATAATTCGAGTTGGTCTCATAGATTGTTCGAGGAATTTTTATTGTTATTCGAGTTGAGCAGCTTTAGGAATTAGAAAGTTTTTCTATCAAGTCTCGATAAACAATTCCATTCGAGAATACAACAATTCCATTCGAGTTGTCTTCTGTGTCTTTCGAGAAAACATCAATATCATTCGGGTTGGTCCATAACTTCATTCGAGAAAGTCTTTATTCATTCGAGTTTCATACTTATGACATTCGAGTTGGGTCATGAGTCATCCGAGAAACATCATGTTTCATTCTCAATTTTCCAAAATTTTACTAAGTGTTGAGGAAATTTAATTTTTCAAAAAAATTTCACATTTTTCAAGAAATTTTTTAAAATCTGTGTTTTTCTAACATTGGTCTCTTAACGATTGACTTTGGAATCCTAACAATAATATTTTAATATTATTGTCTGGAATCTCGATGCTTTAAACAGAGAAACACATATTTTTCTAGTTTCTAGCAAAATGTTTTATTTTTCTATTTGCAGGATTTCATTTGATTATCTGCTGAGTCTAACATGTCTATTATTTTTCACAGGTTTCAAATGGCTTCCCCAGCTCAATCCCAACCTTCAAATTCATCTGATTCACATTCATCTTCAAATCAAACATTGGTATCCAAACCAATGAAATCCGCTTCTGCCACCCGACCTTCACCTTCCACACCCATACCAGATGCTCAGTTAGTGAAACCCAAACATTGCTTACCCTTTCATGACAACAACCACCATCTTGATCAAAAAATAATAAAAGTCAGCCATCCAATCATCGTAGACATTCTTAAAGGACATCCTTTAGGATATCAACCTCAATATAAACCCTCAATCCCCCAAGTGTACTTACAGCAGTTTTGGCATACAATAAAGTTTGTCCCAACTGATGGTAATCATCACTTCAAGGTTACCATTGGTCAATTCAAGACAAAGATTACACTATCCAGGCTCAGACATAATCTATTTCTACTGCGTCGCATCGATACTGTGAACTTTACAGAGCTAGCAGACTTCCAAGATTTTGTATCCGATGAAGAGCAAGTCCATGATTTGATATGCTTAGGATACTCTAAGCCTCTTCCGAAAAGCTCTAAGTTTCATAGAAATGGTCTTAATGGAGAATGGACACGCTTTTTGGCACTATAAACCGATGCATGACGTCCAAGCATACCGGTAACGATAGGTGCAACATCCATTGTCTTAGAAATTTTCATGGGATTGCTTTTAACGAGCATTATGACTACGCTCAATGTAATTGGGAGGACATGAAGGAGGTGGTGTTGGCAAAAACGACGAATTGAGCAAGGAAGTTTGTACATCTTCAAAGATTCATTCAAATATTGATAAGGGGCATATTAAGGGTCAATGAACAGATTTGTAAACGATCAAATGCTCAGTGATGCCCTAACTATGTGATGTTGAGACTGCATGGGGTACAGGATTCGCCGGACGCGAATATAATGCCAATTCCAGAAGCTTTGTTAAAGTATGCAGATCAAGAGAGTGAGCACATGAAGTTATATACAATAGATCATGCTCCTGTAGAAGCCTGTGAACAAGGTTTTCTTAACCAAGGAGCTATAGGTGAGCAGGAACATCAGCATGGGGCTAATGTTCAGGGTAGCCAATCAAACACTGAGGGTGTACAGGTGTAGGAGAGGGGAGGTGAGAGCAGTTCCAACTCTGAACGAATATTATCGAATATTGCTGAGGGAGCTGCGGAATGGAATGATGATGATGATGATGATGATGAGGATGGACATGATAAAAATGAGGGAGATGCAGGAATGATTGCAATTTCTATAGCTCAAAGTATCCCAGAGATAGATATCATTGAAATAGCGAGGGAGAGTGTGAGGGAGATTCCTAGCCCAAACAGCCGGGATATAAACACATTTGCTGTTGGTTCCCAAATGGGAGTCAACATTGAATTAGTCAGTATCCCACTGATGACTGTACACCTCCAGCCACTCATTTTCCTCTCAACAGGAAGATGGATCATGTTCTCACCAGGATGAAGCACAAAATCTATCCGAAAATCCTTTCGATTTTATGGATATTGAATATAGTACACATCCGCCCGGGTGTACAACTTCAATTCTTTCACATACAATAGAACCCATACACACTAGGACACTCGAGTCCACTTCATGTGTTGAAGTAAGTGCGGTTGAACTTTGTGTTGCTGCCGAAACAACCTTAGTAATGGAAGCATTTGTTGCTCCGTCACTTGAAGAGGTTGGAAGTCCAGTCAGAGCTACTACATTGCCATCTTTGAGCACTGGCCACACAGACGTTCTTTTAACAAGTTCGACTGTTGTGGCAACTGGAAGTCTAAGTGACCAAGTAGTTAGTCTTTCCCCGTTTGTTACTGAAACTAAATTAAACGAAGCCTTGAATGCAGCAGTTGCTGGAGTCACTAATCAAATGACAAGCCAATTCTCAGAAATGATGGATCAGATGGCTAACATTCATAAACTATTAAAGGGTAAGAATGTGGCTGAAGAAGAAGTGAAACAAAAAGATCCAAATCAAGCTATTGAAGAGCTCAGAGAGTTTGTATATATCGGTTTGACGAGATGTAAAACGGATGATTGGACTGCATAGCACGGTAATAACAGCATTAGGAGACATGTCTGAAAGGATATCTGGTGTTGAACAAACATGTAAGGCTCAAGCTTCTGCTCCAAAGAGAAAGCATGATGAGCACGATGAAGACTCCGATGATGCTCCTCATGAGGGGGAGAAGAGGAGGAAGCTTGATGAGCAAGGTATTGGCCTTTTAATGATAATATATCCAGAGAAAGAGAAAGAAACAAAAGGTCAAGAGAA
Organism: Centrapalus pauciflorus; assembly: GCA_020465985.1. Classification (NCBI taxonomy): domain Eukaryota; kingdom Viridiplantae; phylum Streptophyta; class Magnoliopsida; order Asterales; family Asteraceae; genus Centrapalus; species Centrapalus pauciflorus. The sequence goes on from JAANYP010007283.1 coordinate 153,135, forward strand.
GGGTGAAGCTGGAAGCTCCAAAGAAAAATCTGTTGATGCTCAAAGCGGGCTGGAATTGATTCTTTATGAAGATGTTCCAGTTCCTTTAAGTTTTCAATCAGATATTTACAATTTTGATGAATATGATGATTCTGATGATAAAGTTCAAGAACAGACTCTAATGCTTAATGAAGTTGAGAAAGAAGTGAAGATTGAATTGTCTGAAGATGATGACGTGATTGAGTTAACTAATGTAGCTGTGAGAGCGGATAGAATTGAAGAAGTAGAGGTTCTAGTTCAGGAGATTATGAAAGATGATATACCAACACCGACGGTTGAAAAGCCTGAGGTTATGGTTAATGTTAAAGAAGAAGTAATAGAACCATTTCATGTGGAGAATGTTATGCCACAAGTGGTTACAGAGTTGAATGAAGTTGAAATAATGGACAGATTCTTCATTGAATATATCTGAGCTGATGAATCGCAAGAACAACGTCGATTAAGATTTGAAGCTCAGCAGATTGTCCAAAGCGAAATAAGAGATATATTGACTCTACTCAATGAAGAAAAGATAAGTAAGAAGAAGAAAAGGGGTTGGAGTTGTCTTCTAAGAAATCTGCAGAGTATATCAGAAAGAGGAATAAACTACCATATCTTGAAGATCATTTGGAGAAGAAATTTTTCTATAAGAAGCAAGCTCTATGTACGTTTTTGAAGCTATTCAGTGTTCTGGAGCCTAATATGCCAAACTTAGCAAATTATGCGAGCTTCTTGCAGAATAAAGGTCAGCCCGTGGATAAAGTTAGAAGTGAATTTAGGATATTTGATTTAGTCAAGATTGAAAAAGGTCGTTTTGTAAGATCTTCTATCCTACCTTCACTGTGACAAGAGCTGTTGGAAACACTTATAAATTTACTGAAGCTGACATGTTCTAGATGCATCTAGTTGACATTAAAGATTTATTCGATGAATTGTGTCGAAATAAGAGGAATGAGCATTGTAGGTTTGCACTAAAGAGACTTTTTCACTTCATGCACACCAAATTGGTGCTTATGTCTGTGCAAGATCTACAGATCAGAGTTGAAAGGGGAATGAGAAAGATAAATGTTACCGCGCCAAATCGGTTTATCAAGTTTGCGGAAGATTTGAAAGAATATCAAGTTATTATGGTAAGGCATCCTGCTGTTATGTATAAATACAAAGATAGAAAGCTGAGAGCTATGCGAAGCATTGAACTGAATAAATTATGTGATGGAACGCTTCAGAAGGTGATGAATGGATTGAAAGGAAAGTTGGCTGCCGATAAGAAAAGAAAGACGAAGAGGGGAGCATTGAGTGTAAACGATAAAAATCTTATGGTCGAATTCATATCTAAAATTAATTGGAAGCTATATAACCGAAAGCGCATCAGGCACTTTGTGATGAAGTAGGGGCTTTCAAAATGAAGACTGAGTTTATTTTATCAAAGGGGAGAATGATAGAACCAATTTTAACCTGATGAAATAAATAAGTCTAGGATAGTTTTTGTAAATATAGCATAATTGAATTTACATATAAATAGAAATATTTCTTTTGTAAAGGTACGGATCTGAAATCATTTTGTCATTGCACGGAAATTGTAAAAAGCAGCTAGGGCTACAATGTAGTTCATTGGTCATCTCTGTAATCAATCTTTTGATAATACAATCATTCGGTTAGTCTTTGAATCTTGTTCTTAAACGTATTATGTTAATTCTTTGATTGATTTAACTGGAATAACATACATATATATACATACATATATATATATATATATATATATATATCTATATATATATATATATATATATATATATATATATATATATATATATATATATATATATATATATATGTATATGTATATATATACCGGAAGTACCAACTTTGAACGTTGGATGAATAATATTAACGGTTTAAAATTCAAGGATTTAAAAAATTAATCAAAAAATTGTCACATTGAATTTAAACCATTAATTTTATAGATCCTATGGTCAATATTGATACTTCTGGTATTTGTGGTATCAATTTGAACCCAAACTATATATGTACTTAATATATTTAAAAATTTTAGGATTAATTTCTTTGACATAAATTATTTTATGTTTCTTTAACTTGATATTTTTGGATTGCATAGTTAATTTTTGGCTATTTGAGATGCTTGACAGTTTTATGTTTGTAATTTGGTATTTGGTTGTTTATAGTTTGTTTTGCATATGGAATATTTGGTTTCTTTGGTTTATAAACCAAACCAAACCGAATTAAAATTTGGTTTATGGTTTAGTTTATGTAGCTCTGAATTTTGTTTGGTTTAGGATAAAAAAATTCAATCCGAGAAAACCAAACCGAAGAAACCAACGAACCCATAAACCAAACCAAACTGTTGATCACCCTTAATAAGAAACATGACTTGAGAGTCTTGTGGTAGTTATGTGAGCCTAATGTGATCACATAGGTTGTCATTAAAACATTCTCATTGGGTGGGCTATGATATTGATGTCAAATAATCTTTCAAAAATTGTGATATTCTTCCTGCGAGTGTGTTGTGAAGTGTGCTTGACTCCGCTTATATGAATTTTCTTGTGACGATCCTGAGGTCCATTCCTCAAAGGGAGCTATGACTGAAGTTCCTAATGATATAGTTCGACCGTTACATGTGGTTTATGATCGGGTTATATGCAATCGTATTTATAAAGCGTAAAAGGGTACTTTTGAAATAAAAATATGCTTTGGAATGTAAAACTATTGATGAACTTTATTATGTAGGTAAGGAATCAACTCAAGCAAATACAAGCGAATTTGAGCTCAATCGGGGCCTTGTAACATCCCTAATTTGATTTACATATAATAAACAACTAAGACCCAAATTATGTATTGATGGATTGATATATCAATTAAATAAAATTCCACTTCATGAATTTAAAAATGATAAAATAATGATGAAAAATCATCATTGTTGTTTTTTGAGCAACAATAATGATGAGGAACCATCACTGTTAAGATGATCACCTAACGATTTTAAAAATGATAATTAATGATGAGAAATCATCATTATTGTTTTTTGAGCGACAATAATGATGAGAACCCGTCATGGTTGTTCAAACCAAATTTCAAAGTATGGATATTTAAAAGTTGAACACTGAATGGAAATAGTTAAGGAATAAAAAGGTTATAATGAGAAAGTATAAGTTGAAGGGGGTATTTTGAAAATATGGAAAAATTGAAACAATAAAAGGTGGTTGTGTGACCGTTCCCACCTCATCTTATCAAGAATTCAAGATCTCTCTCTTTCTCTCTCTCTAAACTCACGGTTCTCACCTTCAACAAATCAAAAATACAAAATCGCTGGAATCAAAGGCTGAAATTCTGGATTTGGATTGCTAGGAAGGAACTATAACCACCGCAACCATAGGATTGGTACAAAAGTAAATTTCAAAAATGAAAGAATCTGCTAAGTATGAATTTCGGGTCTGATGTACAACCACACGAACTTCGGTCATATCCGAAGTTCGGGTCTAAGGAACTTCAGTATATAATTTGAGTGAAAACTTTTTAAGTCAATAAACAAACTTCGGTTCACTGGACAACCGAACTTCAGGTCTAATGGGCACCCGAACTTCGGGTGATTTATCAGAAAACATAGGAAATTGAGAAAATTTTAAGGGCAAAACTTCAAGCCATCTAAAGTTCGAGTCCAACCGAACTTCGGGTGTGACTGACCCTCGGGCCCAAGCGAACTCGGGTCTATTGAAATGAAATGATAAGTTAAGTTTTATGGATCATTTTGAAAAGTACAAATACTGATACACACGTATACCATGATATAACAAGACCCTAGTGGTGTATTTGTGCACATATTGATAAAAATAAAAAGTAAGCGGTGAAAGTCCGGTTCGGAAAAGAAAGACATAACTGATTGTGTAAGACCTTCTGGTATCATTCCAGGGAATCCTTGCTAAGTAAAACCAATGTGAGTGATAGATTATCATACAAACATTTAGTGTCTTTGCATTCATATACTTATTGGCATGTTCTTGTTGCTCATAAAATATCATTTGGCACTCTGATAAGATTTATTATTATTGATACACACTCGTACTTGACATGTTATTAACATGAAGCCTGCATTCATTTGAAAGTGCATCATGTAGTACACTGTCGGGGACTGATCATCCCATATACTCATATCATCCCTTATACTCATTCCATCTTGGTTGTACATCCCCGATCGATGATTGAACTGCCATGGACACTTATGTCTCGAAATCCATGATTCCTAACATGATGAAAACATGTTATCCGTGCCCTCCGCACGAAGGGGCATATATTGCTCGTATTCACATTTTGTTTGTAAAGAAATATTTTTTGATTGTTTAATCTATTAACTCACCAAGCTTATAGCTTACCATTGAATTTGAATGTTTTCAGGCAAATGTAAAGATATCGTTGGGACTTCTTCTCTGGTTATCATCTAGCCTTCCGGTGATCCATAGAAGTTATTTGGTAAATTTGAAAAGAATGTAGGTTTGGGATTGGGTACTGGTGATGTTGTAATAAACAATGATGTTGTAATAGTTAGATCATGACCCTGTTGACTTATAAATATTCTGTGCTTTAGTGATGATGTAAATACACACTTGTCCTATGTTCGAAACAATATATATATTTTAAATATTGGGTTTGCATGTTGATCTTGGAAGGTTAAATTTTGTTTACAATGGACGATGTTTCAGTTTGGTATCAGAGCATTAGTTTGAGGTCTCAAGTGTCTGTGAGGACTTGGACTCAAACTCAGGTTATGATATAAGAATGGACTCCTTGGAAAGGATCTGAACTAAGATAGGATTGATAAGAACAACGGGAAAGGATAAAGGGTAACTGTGAATAAATAGGACTAAGGATAAATATTCTAAATATTATGTGTTATGTTTCAGAACATGTCTGGAGATGATATGACTCCTCAACTGTTGGTACACCCAGTGTGATGACAGCAGTCTAGTTTTGTAATAAATAGTCTTTCGTAATAGATAGGGCCTTATTAATTCAAGTCATGATTATATGTTCATGTTTATGTCTTAAGTTCATGATTGTGTATTGTGTTCATGTTTACATGTTAAGTTCATGATTGCTAGATAAGTTCATGAGACATGAACTTGTGAGGATAAGTTCATGAGGCATGAACTACTGAGGATAAGTTCATGAGGCATGAACTTATGAGGATGAGTTCATGAGGTATGAACTTAGGAAGATAAGTTCATGGGATACGAACTTATGCCTTATAAGTTCGTATGAAATTAGCCCTGATAAGTTCATACGAACTTATCTGCATGGGCTTGAACCATTAACTTCGTGGGCTTGGGCCATGCACGAACTTAAGGGTTATATCATGGACTTATTAGTTCGGCTAGCATCGGGTTTTGCTCCTTGTTCCCATGTGTGTGTGTTCGTGAGCGATCCGTTAGCGTTAAACGAGGATTCCACACTTGTTTGACGTCGTCACGACATGATAGATCTGATAGGGGAGGACCTTACAAGTGGTATCAGAGCTTTTCTTGAGTGTTTTTCGTGTTCGTCGTGTTTCATTGAACAGTCAAAGGTTTCTTGGCGTTTTTCCAGATAATTCACGTTCTGATATGTTCTTATAGCCTATAATCATCTTAGTTCATATATTTAGTGGAATTCATTGTTTTTAGCCTTAAAAACATTGAATTAATCTAAATTTTTGAAAAATTAGAGTTTTAGGCTCCGTCACAAACTTGCGGCACACGAACTTAGTGGCATTTTAGGGCATCACGAACTTGTCAATGATAGGCTCATCCACGAACTTGCGGCTCACGGACTTGTCTGTTTTTAGGGTTCTACGAACTTAGCTCTAAGTTCGTAAGAACTTAAACCTTGGACTTGTCAGAAACGAAGTTGGGATTCATGAACTTGTGGTCTCACGAACTTAATCTCAAACGAACTTACTTTTGTAAAACGAATTTAGTTGTAACTTCGCACGAACTTATCACAAGTCCGTACGAACATACTTAAAATTTATTTTAAAAATTTATTCAAATTAAGTTTGTGAAACAAAAGTCTTCGAGAATGTCTAGTTTACATAGATTCATGGAAATGGATCAGGAGGTGGGTAAATCGAACTCCCCACCAAAGCTTATGAGGATTGAAGATTACTACTGGTGGAAGGATAGATTTGCAGACTTCACAAGGTATAATGACATGCGTATGTGTACGTTCCTCCTACTCAGGAAATCGAAGGCCGGATGAAATTTCGATCCTACCAACAAATGAAGGATGAGGATAAGAAAATTTATGAGGCAGAGAATCGAGCCCTATGTTCCATCAAGATGTCATTACCTCTGGAAATTCTACATACCTTCAAACCTCACCGATCCTCAAAAGTACTCTGGGAGGCATTGGAGAAAAGGTATTAGGGAAATCCTTAAGTGAGGAAGGGGAGAACAGATCTGTTAAAACAACAGTTTGCGATTTTCAAGAGTTTGAAGAATGAGAGTTTAGATGAAGTGATAATTCTATTTTATCATCTCTTGACTGAACTAGATAATCACCAATTTGAGTATCAAGAATCTGAGAAAGTGGATAAGTTTCTGGATGCTTTACCGTCTAAGTGGGAGATGTACACCACTTTATTGAAGCATGATCAAGAGAAGTTGGACACTTTGTCTCTTGAAGAAAGTTACCGGGATGCTACGAGCTCATAACTTCAAGTGACAGAAGAAGGAGATGGAATATGATCAGGTACAAGATCCTGATATGTACTTCGGTAAATCTAAGTCATCAACTTCTAGTGTATCTAAGTCTGGAGCTACAACATTTTATTCTGGAGAACAAGAGGGCATACCAGTAGAAGCAGAAGAATCAAATGGTAGGGCCTTTCTGGGTTTCTCAAAGCCAGATGAACAACCACAGAGTTATCCTTCAGGATCATCATCTTAGGGATACACAAAAATGTCAATGAGTGCTAAAACTGCAGAGGAGAAACTCAGGCTTCTAGCATCATATGTACCAGCTTAAGGGAACTGTATTCAAGGGAAGATCAATGATCTAGCACTATGGGAGGAAGACTATGATCAGGTTGATCCCGATGATTTTGAACAGATGGACCTACAATGACTACTGGCCATGGTCACATAGAGGGTCAAGAGGTTCATGAAAAGAACAGGAAGGAATCTAAGTGTGAACAATGTAGGATTCGATAAATCGAAGGTCAAGTGCTATAATTGTTCGGGGTTAGGACACTTTGTGAGAGAGTGTCAAAGACTCAAGATGGATAATTATCAAAACTCGGGACGTCAGACAGCTACCGGTTCAGGGAATCAAGCGTAAGTGGCTGGGTTACTGACAAACGTATCCTCTAACAAACAGTTAGATGGTACATATGATTGGAATTCACATCCTGAGATATACACTAGAGCGTTCATGGCTGAAGTCACATAAGTGGATAATGGAGAAGAAGAAGTGGGAAAGGAGGACACCCAGCAGTCCGACTCAAATCCATTGGAACTGGAAGAAGCTGAGAAGCATACTACATTAGAGTTTGCAGCTCAGATGGCCAATGTCGAATCAGACAAGAAAAAGGTAATCCTTAATTTCTCTACTTTACATGATTTATGTGTTTTATGTACTACTTTGAATGATAAATTGAATATAGTACTAGAGACACATACTTCAACGACTGCTTAAATACAATCTCTAAAATCTGATAATGCGAGTCTATTAGACATTAAGGAAGATCATAAGGCTAAGATGAAAGTTGATGCTCAGGATATGATAGTTCTAAAAGGCAAATTAAGTGAACAATCTGTCAGGAATGAACTAATTTATGAGCATATAGAGTCACTAACCAAAGAGATCTCCCTGAAAGATAAAGAATTAGTAGACGCTAGGGTTAGGGTGGCTGAGGCGAATAGCATGATTGAAAAGTTTAGAATTCGTCCTTGACCTTAGGCAAAGTCATAGATTCCCAGAGACAGTCCCAGAAGCCGACTGGTCTAGGTTATCAAGATGTGCCTCCACCCTTTAATAGCAACTATGTACCTACTCCTCAGGATGAGACTATGGAATCAGTTAAATCAGAGGAAGTTAAGGTAAATGAGCCAGCTATAGTGTCAACACCCAATCCTCAGGTTAATAAATCAATACACTTTGTGGAGTCTAGTAGTATGCCAAAACTAGATAAAGCTAAAACTGTAATTAATAAGAAATAAGAGGAGAAGGGCAAGGAAGTTGATATGAACAATCAGGATACTAGTGAGACACCTAAGACAAAAGGTGCTTATAAGAAATCTATTAATAAGATGTCTTGCTTTTAAGTGTCACGAAAAAGGTCATGTTGCATCAGGTTGTCCTTATAAGAAACTTGAGTTTACACTAAATAAAGGGAAACAAGAACAACAAACCGTAAAAACAATGCCTAGTGATATTAGCAAGTGAAGTTCTCAAAATTCAGAGAAAAACTCAAGTATGATCTCACGTTTTGGTAATTCTGCGAATAGATTCCCAAGTCAATCAAGGTTTGGCCCCCAAGTTGTCCTTAGGAGTCATACACCAAAGAGGAGTCACACTCCAGTTAGGTCTCACACTCCTAATAGACATCAGACACTAGGTAGAACCCAAATTTATCATAATGAAATGTACTATAACATAAATTATTTTAGGGCTGAACAACAAAGACCAAACCAAAGGCCAAGAGTAGATATAAATCACTCAAATCCACAACCTGTTCCTGAACAAAAACCCAAGTCACCTGAAAGGAGAGATGGGTATTTGAAGGAATTCACGTTTGTGAATGAGAATGGTATTACCAAGTCAGTCATGGCTTGGGTTCCCCGTGATAAATGATTTGTTTTGTTTCATGTGCAGGAGTCAGCTACCGGTCTAAACAACAAATGGTTTGTGGATAGTGGTTGCTCTCGACACATGACAGGGGAAAGAAGTGTACTGACAGACTTCAAAAGGTGATATAAAGGATTTGTCTCATTTGCTTGGAATAAAGGAGGTGGTATCACTAGATTAGGAACATTCACTAATGGGAAAATCACTCTCGAGCAGGTCTACTATGTAGATAAGCTTGATCACAATCTCATTAGTGTCTCTCAAATCTATGATAGACATCATTCAATACTCTTAACTGAAAAGGAAGCGCTAGTGCTAAAGCCTGGATTTAAGATTCCTGAAGAATGAATAATGATGAGGCCTCCAAGGAAGAATGATATGTGTATGATGGACATGTCCATAGCAGAATGTTCGATGGGGTCTACATTTTTGCTATCCAAGGCTTCAGAGTCAGAATCTTTGTTGTGGCACAGACGAATGGCTCACTTACACTTAAGGAAGACGAATTACATCACTAAAAATGGGCTTGTGCAAGGTGTTCCAATGAAGAGCTTCCAATTTGAAGACAAGTGTGTGCCTTGCAAAAAAGGGAAACAACACAAGAAGGCACAGAAATCAAAGACTCAAAACTCTATCTCCTCCACCTTTGATCTGCTGCATATGGATCTTTTTGGTCCAATCAACAAATGGAGTATAGGTGGGAGTTGGTATTGTTTAGTTATTACTAATGATTACTCACATTTTTCTTAGGTTTTCTTTTTAGGTACAAAGGACGAAATAGCAGGCACGCTGATTGGGTTCTTAGACCAACACTAGTACAAATATGACCTATGGTCACGGTTTTGTCCAAACTGCCTGGCCACAGTTTTTGTTATTGACGTGGCTAAAGGGTCATAAATGAACTTCTATAATTATGGTAGCCACAGTTTATCTCAATAACTGTGACCATTGCAAATCGCATTCAAACCTTAAGCCACAGTTTAACATAAGGATCGTGACAAATACTTGTCACGGGTTGCCACATTGTTACCAAATGTCATTGTTTGTCACAGTTATTTGTTTGATGTCTATAATAATCTTGTGATGGTTATTAACTTTGACGATAAATATGTATATGGTCACAGAAATCTCTTTCGGTGACCAAAGGGACACCCTGAAGTCTAATTGTATGAGTCTAAATTATATTGTGAAATTCGTCACATGAATAAACTGTGACAGAAGGCTAACTTATATGGTTACGAAATCGCTTTGTGTGACCAAAGGGTGGAGTTCATTAGCCACGTATGGTAAAAGAAAAACATTGTGACTATAAGTGTTTAATGATCATGATTTAGTTGATTAAGTGTGTCCAAAAGTAAACAATTGTCATGAAATAAGAATATTATTGTGACTATAAGTATTTTACGGTCACGGTTTAGTTTCTTATGTGTGTCTAAAAGTATGCAATATTCATGATAAAAGAGAAAAATGTGACTAAGTATTTTTTTTGTCATGATTTAATTTCTTTTATGTATATAAAAGTAATTAATAATCACGGTTTAAGAAAAAACATATCACCATAATTATGTTATGGTTACAGTTTAACACACACAAGCATGTGACTAATAATATTTAAAGGTGACAGATTAAGTTTTTATGTGTGTCTAGATGTAAACAATAGTAATAGTAAAATGAAAAAGATATGATTATAAGTATATTCAAGTCACGATTTAATTTGTTTTGTGACTAAAAGCAAACAATCTCACACATTAAAAAAAATTTCAATATAAGGAATTTTTTGTCACGGATTAAACAAATTTGTGACTATTAATACTTAAAGGTGACGGTTTATTGTTTTTATGTAACGAAAAGTAAACAATAGTCATGGTAAAAAAATGTTGTGACTATATTTTTTTAATGATCATGGTTTAGTTAATTTCTTATTAGTGTGTAAAACTAACAGTTTTCATGATAAAAGAAAAAAACAGTGACTATAAGTATTTTATGGTCACACGAAGAATTGGTTTGTGTGACTAAAAGTAATCAGTGGTCACGGTTTAAGTGAAAAAAATGTCTCTATAAGTATTTTTGTCACGGTTTATAAAAAGCAAACAAGTAACCATTAATAGTTAAACAATTAAACATGACGACTAGATTTATTATATGTGTCTAAAGGTAAACCATAGTCATGGTTAAAAAAGAATATGTGACAATAAGTATTTTATGTCTACGACTTAATTTTTTTTGTTTGGTTAAACGTAATAATTGGTCACAATTTTAAAAAAGCATGTCAAAATAAGTAGTTTTTGTCACGGTTTGAAAAAGCGAACATGACTACTAGTATTCAATATTTACAAATTAATTTTTTGAAATCTCTAAAAGTAAACAATAGTCATGGTAAAATAAAAACATTATGACTAGAATAATTTAGTTTCTTATGAATGTCTAAAAGTAAACAACATTCATCACAAAGAAAAAAAATGTAACTATAAATTTAGTAAAATCCGTTGAGTTATTGAATGAGTTACTTAGCTTAGCGATAATGCCCATTATCTTTGCCCCCGAGATCATGGGTTCAAATCCTTTTAGGGGTTTTTGTTTGTACATTTTGGTTATTTATTTTAATTAAATATTAAAATAAATACCTTTACTTAATTTTATAGTGTGTAAAAGTAACAATTTTCATAATTTAATAGTTTAATATTTATTTTGATTAAACATGATTTAACGGTAACTAAATTGTCATTTGTCATCTTCTCATGATGCCAAGTGACATCTTCTACTAATAACACATGTTAATTAGTACTAAGATTAAATTAATAATTTTAAGTCAAATTAATTTTATAGTCTACTTTTTTATTTGTCTATATGGTACGTGTACTTCAATTTTCTGTATCGATATGGTGATTCTACATAATAGAGCCCGGTTTTTAGACACGAAATAGGGTTTTAATGGTATGAAAAACAGGGTTCTATTACAAATATGGTCATATCGGTATGAATAATTGAAGTACAGGTACTGTATCGATATTTAAAAAAGTAGACGTACCATATTGATAAATTTTTAAAAGTAGGCTACTATTGTATGACTTTACCCCTAACCTTTAAGATAAGATCATGATTAGATCCTTAAATCCTACAAAATAACAACAAAAAATATTTAAAAGATTTTTTTGATTAATAATTATAATAATAAAATTAATCTATATTCATTAATAAAAGAAAACCTCTCATGCCACGTGTCATTTCCCCATCCCTCTAAATTTTTGATTTCCCGCCTTTTTTCTATAATTAGATTATAATTTTACTAATTCATTATTAAGAAAATTTATGCAATCTAATTCAAATACTTTCATCTTTAATCCATATAGTTAAAAAAAGGAAATATTTTAAATATTCTAATATTAATCTAAATTTATTTTTACACAAAAATGATCATAATTTGATGTCTAATATTTAATTAAAACATACAATTTTTTTTTATCTTATATGACATTTTCTTGGTATAAAACATACATAACTGTACGTGAATTATTTTAATTAAAAGTTACTGTTTATGTTAGTGGTTTTTATAAAATGGAATTAATTACATATTTTGGGTTTTTCTTATTCAGAAAAAATATGATCTTATTGTATTTATAATTAGATAAAACTAGATTCTTATGAATTTTATGTAAATCGAGCACACACAATTTTTTATTTTTTTAGATTAAACTGATCTCACATTCGTATAAAAAAATGAATTATATTTGAGTTAAAAGTTTATGGTTAATTTTTTTTATGACGTATATTGATAGTGTACAAAATATTATTGAGAAACATTATAAATGTTTAAGTTGAATTGAATTTTTGATAAACTAAATATATGCTTGTATCACATGTATAGAATATAATCATATATTTGTTTATAAGTTCATATTATTAAAAAATAATTAATATATATATATATATATATATATATATATATATATATATATATATATATATATATATATCTTTTCTTTACTACTTAATAAAGCATTTAGGTTAAGACAACTATAACTGCATAAGGTACAATCATTTGACGCAGATTCTTGAATTTTAAGACGTACAAGAGAATAAAGCAGATGGTACAACTCGTTGTTGCATTCAAATAGAAAAAGAAGTTTAATTTTCTAGGCACGCTTCGTCCAGAACCATGAGTGCAGTTGGGGAAACAAACCGACTTGAACCAGGCGTGCATCTGTGGGAAACAAACCGACTCTTCGGATTCAAAAGTCGTCAAATTCAAGAGTTGGTGGTCATCGTCACCTCCTTCCGCTGCCTGAAGCCCAAAAAATGACGACTCGTCCTCCTCCTCCCCGTAACCCTACTCCCACCTCCACTTCTGATCAATCTCAGTCCACAGAAGCTCCTACCAAAACGCTAAATTATATGAACAAGACTCTTATGGGTCCTCCATTTCTGAAACACCCTGTCCCCCCAAACGCCGAACCAGAGAAATCCCTACAACCTGAAGAACCACCGCTCCCTGTGGACGCTGCTGCCGATTCCACCACCGGTGAAGAGGATAGTTTTTCAGAGACTAAGAAGAAAGAGCAGAAACCATCAAGCAATATTGGCGGTGCAGTACCTATTCCATATGAGGTTTCTCCATGTGCCATAATTATGTTTAAGCGGGGGTTTGGGTGTGCTTCTAAACAGAATATTCTTGCAACGATCAGTTTAAAATGTTTGACATTACATATCTATATTTTTGAAGAGGTGAATGAAAATTGATACTTTCGTATTTTGTTATTTTTCAGGTTGAGTCTGTCCCATGAAAAAAACATAGCCAAAACACATCATCACTACTGTGGAGTGATTCGAGTCTCTCTTTACCACCACACACAACTTCAGTAACTCTCTCTCTCTCTCTCTCTCTCTCTCTCTCTCTCTCTCTCTCTCTGTATGTATGTTTGTCGATTTCCGCCTCTTCTGGTGTTCAATCTCGCCAAAGACACACATGCATTTTGTATTTGTTTGTGTTAGAGTTTTAGTATATATCCATTCCCATATAGCTTTGCTTTAGTTTGATTTCACTTACAATTTGTAAATGATATTCTTCTACTTATTAGTATTTTTCCGCTGTTTATGTTTATTTGCTACAGGTAAGTCTCCACTAAAAATTTGTTCCAACAACATTTAGTTCTAATAGATGACCATCTGATCTGGAAATTGAAGTTTAAGGTGCTTAAATAAATTGAGGTAAAATAAGCTTTAACTATTTATGTTCGTATATTGGTCGTTGATGTGATTTTTTTATAAATTTCAACGATTATGGGTCTATATATGTATGTTGGCTGCTCATCTTGAAATTAAGCAACTAAATCTTCATGGTGTCATGTGGTTCTTGGGAATCTGCACACTCAAATGTCAAAATATACTTCTTGAAAATTTGTTTTATTTTAATATATCTCTACTTTAACTTCATCCATATACTCTTTGGAAGAAGGTAAATAACTAAGAGACAGAGTATATATTCTTGTTTAATTCAATCTACATGCTAATTTTGTGCAGCAAGTTACGTAATATGAATGGAGGTAAAAAAAACATTCAGAAGCATCTTCGCTAAGTGACAACTGACAAGATTGTTTTTAGTAAGGTGAAGTATCAAATTACAGGAGCCTGAGTATCTTTTCATTCATTTTCAGCTTGTGTATTTAACATGTTACTTGTGGCGTGACTCATTATATCTTGTTTCTGCAGGTTAAGTAGGGGTTAGGAGGGAATGTACGCTTCATTTTGTCTGGAGCTGCTTCTTTAGCTTCACATGTAGAAGGTTTCTTGAAAGTGGTTGTGTGCTTTCATGTTCTTTAAGGATACAATATACTTTTTCTTCGACAATATGCTTTTTTGAAGTTTTAATTAATGTTGGAACAAGTTGTAGCCTCTGCTACTTTTATTTGTTTTATGTTAAGTGCATAACATTGATCGATTCTTGACCTCCACATTATTATTTCTGTTGCTGCAATGTAGGGCTGACCGAAACCTTTGCCGGAATATTTGTGTCGTTGCCAAATGAAATGGTTTTGCTGGGCACAGTGGGTCCTCCAGTACCAAGTTTGGATGCTCGATTGGAATCTTTCCAGAGATGAATTATGATGCCTTTTCAAGCAAACCACAGGGAGAAATATGCATAAGAGGGGATGTTCTGTTTTCTGTTTCCAGTCTGATTTGCTTTGCCTTCGATGTTGGCCCTCCGGTAGGTTAGTGTTTTTCCCCGCCGTTGTTGCTTATTTTGCTTCGCCGCCGTTTTTAATTAATCATTGTCATATGTTACTGATTTTGTTTTCGTGTATCTTTTTATTATGAATACATTCCGTTGTGAGTTTTATGATTGAAATGTGTGTGCAAGCGCAGAGATTTGTGAAATTCACTTGTTTTATGGTTGAATTGTCCTTTGCTCTTGGGAATCTCTTTAACTGAATAGTTAGACATGGTTGAATTGTCCTTTGTATACACATGTAAGTTTTGAAAACAACGATAAATTATTAAATTAATGGTTGGTGATACTATTTGAATTTCGCTTAACAAGAATGACCAAGATGTAACTGCATAAAAGCATACATGCATTTACGTGATGGTAGAGTGACTGCAGTAACATATAAAAGGAGGAGGGGAAATAAGTACAGATGAATACATATTTATGCCTGATAAGAAGAGTGATGATAAAGTTATTAAAATAATTGTTTTACCTAAAGAAAGAGCCTCATAAAACAGATGGCAAAGATTATGGATCATTAGAATTTTCAGGAGAGATAATGTTGTTGTCCTTTCAGAATATACAATGGACAAAATGGATTTATAAAGTTGTGTTCAGAACAACATTATTATCGTCTTTCATGTGTTTTGACTTAAGACATTGACATTACTTCAATTAACCACCTCTAATTGATCCTACAATACATACAAGGAAACAAGATTCCGAAACTAAAGGAGAATCAATCATCTTTAACTATAGCAGAGAATCAATTAAAATCTTTAATTACAAATAATCAAATCTATACAAATAATTCAGCACAACCAGAGGGATTTCTACAGTTCTAAATATAAATTTAATTGACAAAGGCCTCAACTCATTCTTTTAATGTTTGGAAAATTATTCCTCAGCAATCTATTAGTAGATCTACTTAATAGTCAAAAATATTTTGTTGAGGACTTGAGGCTTTTATACTTTGTTGATACACTCTTTGTCACTTTTCTAGACGTCCTGCCATGTACTCTGTAGGTGACTATTTATTTACAGATTTTGTATACTTTTACTAGGCTTAAAAACCGGGTTCTAACTTGGTTAAATTGTGAGATTGTGCATTAGATTAATGTTTGTATCATGTCGTTGTTCCTTCCAAAATCCAGGTATGTCAGATAACAGACGATCGTTACTTATAATGTTTTTTGTGTATTCAAAAAAGTGAAACTATTGTTGTTCTTCAGATTCTTTAAGCTAACCAGGGAGGTTTTCTCCTATTCATTTTAATCACAGTATATTTTTTAATTTCATAAAAGAAATACAAGCTGCTAGCTACTAAGTATCATTAGAATGCAAGAAAATATTCCCGGTGATTTGCTTTCATGGGATAATACCTAGCAAGCACTTACAGTTTAAGCATCTGTGACAGTGCTTCACGTCGTAGTGTTTCAATATAATCAGTACCTCTATATACCTTACATTAAAAATGGAGAATCCATGGCTTTTCTTCCGGTCAAACCCTTACCTCTATTTAAGGCATTGGCTTTCAACTACTGACAATGCCCTAAAGGAACTTAACATTGCCGCCATTTGTGCTAATAGCTTGTTAAGGTCTGGATCGACCGCTGTGTTCCCTAATAAGTTCATGCTGAGTTGTGATGTAGACTTCTAGCATCCGTGACTTTTATAATCTACTCGTGGTAGGATCATTTTGTGTAACAAATGGTAATATGCTATGATTTTGCAAGGCATCCAATATCCTGGTTGATAGTTGCACGTACATATACATAGAAATACTGCTTGTAGATTTGTCTTTTGCATATAAATTAGTTATAATTGACATGACATTTATTATGTAGTTTCAACTTGTAAAAATTAAATATGGTGCTCTCCATGCTCTGGACTTTATCTTTGTCAACTTTTAGCAGTCACTATTGTCAATATGGATCTTTTATTCTATTACAACTGTCTGTGGTAGGTGATGCTATATCAATTTTTTCAGGAAAGTCAATGAGAAGATGGTGTTAGAGGGTCAGGAGATAACCAGGAAAGCTTTTGATTTTATGCTGAGTTATGTTGGTTTGTTTTCTTTCCTTGTCCTATGGGACTCTGGTATTTTTTAGGGTTTTGATTCTCGCATATGTGGTTTTTAAATCTCATCATTTTGTTACTTCCAATGTTCAGTTTAGTATTGTTGATTGCCAGAGGCTCATAGCTGACCATGTCAATTCTTTATGCAGACATGGTGGAACTACTCAAGGTCACCAGTGCGTTCACGCTTTCCTCGTTGTCGTCGAAACCAGAGTCCAAGTTACGCTAAAGCCCCAGCGACAAGTAACATTGCTTTCTATGCTTCGTAAAACATTGCATGAACACAGCCTCACTGGTGATGATGGTACTGCAGTTGAGGGAAGCCCGGTTGATGATGATGGTCCTGCAGCACAGGGTAGCCCAGTTGATGAAGAGGGTTCCTTCTCCTCAAGTTCCTTCTCTTTGGTACAAATCAAGGCCCTCTTTCTCCTCAAGTTCCTTTTCTTTTCAGCTACAGTCCATCGAAATCGTGGGGCTAGAAGTGGTACTGACCGAGACAATAATAAAATGTTCATTTAATGAACAATGTCTCCACGACCATCTAACACTTTTATTTGATTTTACAGCTTGAGAAGTATGCAAAAACTGAAGAAGCGAAGGTTGAAGAGCTCATCAAAGAAGTTGCAGACTCGGGTGCATAGGTCAGTAAGTGGAGCAGTAGTTGGAGAGACGGCTCTGCACTTTTGTGAGTGTTACAAGTATGCTCAATCCCAACTATTTACTAATTTCATGTTAGAGCTACATTTAATATTTTAAATCTCAAATGGTTTGTATATTTGATTTTTAGTTGATGTTTATTAATGTGTATTCTACTCTATTTGCTGGTGGTTCAAAACTTGACCTATTGTTTGTTAACATTTATTATTTAATTACAGGATCATGGTCTTCAAAATTGGCTCCAAATTTGAACTCCACCCTTTTTATTGCACAACTGGTGCAGTTGCTCAAGTAAGCACATTTTTGTGCAATTGAATATCATCATAGGAAGGTTTACAATTGCTTGTTAATAACAATTTGAATAATAATACTCACAGTTGAAGCTTGGTGTTGTTAATCTTGATGATCTTGGATATGTAGACTCCATTTCAGTTGAGGAGATTGGTTACGGTCTTTATCAATTATTTGGTCTGGTCTCAAAGTTGGGGAAGACCGGGAACTTGAAATAGCTCCATCACAGTCGGTTTTCATTCTAACTTTCTGTTTTGCTTCGGACACCCTAATTTTTGTATAGATTTCACTTTTTATTTGGACTTTTCGTTGCCAAAGACAATCTATTCTTTATTCTTGTTTCAGGCATTATGCAGACACAAAAGAATTGTACAGTAGATTTGTACCGGGAGCAGCTGCAACTAAATTGATTTAGACAGAAGATTAAATGAATTTTCCTTTACAGAGACGGGATATTGTAACCTCCACTTCAATGTTTGAATAATATGTAACATTATCTTATTTTGAATGAAATAAAATTGACTTGTTTTATTTTCTCAAATATCATCCCATTTACAGATTAGGTCAGTAGGCTATTGCAAAGTTTGCTGAGAGATTTGAAATGATACTCAAAACGTTGGATGAGAATGCCGGTCTTAATGTCATGTAAATCATATCTACTTTATTAGCGGAACATGCATATGGAAATGTCAAAGTTGGTATAGACTTGGAAGATAGAACATTCAAGGACGTCTTTACATCAAATATATGGGATCTTTATGTCACCAAGTAATCAGAAGCTCCATAAATTATAGATTTAGTTTGTGTTTATGTATGTTTCAAATGTTTTATGACGCGATCTTATTGTGACCCAACCACTTCGTTAGGTAACAAAACTTGGGTGACCTAAGAATAAATCTAAATACACCAACAAAGCACTTCATCTACGAGCTTGTTTTTCATGGGTTCTATTATTTAATTGTTGTTGTTACGATGGTTTTATTATCTGGTGTTGTAAGACTAAAATCTCATCCACTTTCTGCTAAAATATCTTTCGAAGAATGATGCGTTATTGAAAAAAATGTCAACTGAAAAATTAAATTGTTGTCGCCGCCGCTTTGCGCGGGTACACTGCTATACATATATATATATATATATATATATATATATATATATATATATATATATATATATATATATATATATATATATATATATATATATATATGTATATGTATGTGTGTGTGTGTGTAAAAGAAAATGTCTAGCATCACGTGTCGTTTCTTCGGTTAATAAAAATTATTTTTTCCCACATAATTTTCCATATAGGATTCTTCTTAATTAGTTATCTAATTTAATTATAAAATTATTAAAAAAAATATAATTTAGGACTATCTAATTTAACTACTATATATATAAAAAACAATTTTTTTAATTGATTTAAATAACTTTCAGATTTAACTACTATTAGCTAACTACATATTATTTTATATATTTAAAAAGAGAAAATAATGCAATATTGAAAATGAGTTGTTTTATAATTTTTTTAATCTTAAAATTTTTTAAATTTTATTTTATGTAAAAAGTAAATTTTTAGTTTTTTATTTATACATCAAAATCTAAAATAAAAAGTTTTAAAAAATGAGGCACAATAAATACTATTCATACATATTTAAAAATAGAAAATTTTTAATTATCCTTAAAAACAAAAGATAATACTATTTTTCGTATTTTTTTAGAAAAAAACTAAACATTTTTTTATGTAATTGACGTTTTGTGTAGATTTTTAGTAAACATTTATTTATAAAATATACACGTGATACGTGGGTTAATACCTGGTACTAATAATAAACTTTAACGTAATTAATGATTAGTTTTTTTTTATTTAATGATTTGTACATAAATTAATTATACTAAGATATATTAAATATTATTAGTATTAAAAGTTTGAATATTATTTTTTAATTTTAAGTTTATATAGATTTAAGTATAAATTTATTAAAGTTATTCGTGTAAAACACGAGTTAATAAACTAGCTTTAATAAAAATACGTTTATTATTGATAAAAAAAATAAAAAAATAAAAGTTATAAATGCAATATATTGGTGATACTAGTTTATTACACATGTATTACATGGGTTGGATTTTAGGAAAGTTAATAATATGTTTTTTAGTTAAAGTATTAAATTTATAATAATAGGCGATGATTATAGTTAAATAGTGATAAATTCAATTATTAATTTTTAATTTTTAAAATTGGAAGACTGTTATAAATTGAATGGTTACAATTTATAAATTTAAGATGTAGAAAATGACAACTTACTTCTTTTAACAAACGTCAAATTCAAATTTTACTTACCTGTTTATTAGTATTTATATAGACTAGTCTATGACCCACATATTACGTGAATATTTTTAATATAACTTATTTATATTAAATATATATAAGTAAAAACAAAAACACACAACTATTACTTATTTAAATTAATATAAGAATAATATTATTATTTATCATAAATGTTACTTTTTTAACTTTATAAATGATAAATTGATATAAATAGTAGTTGTTTTTTTAATGATTTTATAAAACTTTTATTTTTAATCTAATATATTTCATCATATTATAAAAACTTAAGAAAATTTTGTAATATTTCTGATAATGTTAATTTTAAAACAATATTTTTATTGCAATATTTTAGTTCATATACAATATAATACTTATATATTTTATTGCAAGTTAGGATTCTTGAATTACATATATAAATTATCTATTAATTCTCAAGTTGGATCAATATACAAGATAAAAATCTATTCTTTCATTTCTCTAGCAATTGTGAAGAAATAAGTATAAACTAAAATTAGAGAAAGAGAATTATAACCACCATATGGTTAGTGCACTTTCAACTTTGATAGTATAAAAAATCATTGATTTTATACTTAATTCTTTTCTCTATAATCGTCAACCTTAGGATATTATCGTCATTACTCATTCCAAGAAGGCTATCAGGAAACTTTTGGAGAGAGAAAGGGCAGAGATGGATACAGCTCGGTGCTCGGTCTGTCTCTAACTGTGTGTGTGAACAGTGAACTTCAGCCTCTGTCGGTGCTGTGTGTGACAGCGGTGATCGGATCATCCGGTGATCCGTTGAAGCCAAACTATTTGCAACCACAAACCCTACCATAGCATTGTCGTTGATTGTTTCATAATTTCATCGTTTATACCATCGATTTTCGATCAGAGTTTATAATTTTTTTAGCTTTTTGATTTGATTTGGATACACCGTCTATCAATTGTTGACTTGTCGTCTACCTGAAGCCCTAATTATTCCAGAAGAAGTCGTAGAAAATTCGAAGTTTGTTTAGTTTGACTAGTACAAAATATGTCATTCGTTACGCTAAAAAACCGTTGCCATAGACTTTTGGCCACAGTTTTATTTTTCATTTAAATCGTGACCAAAGGTCGCATCACTTTTGGTACCTTATGGCTACATTTAATATTCGTGACTAAATCATATGTAAAACTGTGGCCATAGCCTAAAACCGTGACTATATGGTAACAATTTCTATATAGTTGAGGTCTATATTTTTTAGTAACCGTGACCATAAAATACTTTTAGTCACAATTTCTTTTAACACCATGACAGTTGGATACATTTAGACACACATAAACAATTAATCTGTGGCGTTAACATTTTTACAGACACGCATAAACAAATAAACCGTGGCCACCTGGTATATTTAAAGGCGTACAAATTTTTAATTGTGACTTTTGGATAAATTTATACACACATAATCAGCTAAACAGTAACTATTTGAGACATTTAAACACACCCCATGAATGAAACCGTGACAATTGGTTATATTTTGACGCACATAAACTATTAAGTGTGACCATTGGTACATTTAGACATGCATAAACAATTAAACCGTGACCGTCGGGTACACTTAGACACATATAATTAATTAAAATGTGACTATTGGTTGCAATTGGACACACATAAAGTATTAAACCGTGACAATTGATACATTTTGACACAGAATAATAATTACACCGTGACCATACCATTATTCTAGCCACATAATAATTCGTTGATTCATGACAATTGTTTACTTTTAGACACATATAATAAACAATACCGCGACTATTAAAGTATTTATAGTTATTTATTTCTTCCTAATCGTGGCAATTGATAACTTTTAGACACATGCAACAATACAATTTGTGACCATTAAATACTTTTTTTTTAACGGCAAACTATCCTACTCCTACTCCTAAACTATTCATTTACCACAAGACTTACTTTCACCACCTAAATACTTGTTGTCACATTATATTTCTTTTAAAATCACTATTGTTCCTTTTAGACACGTGTAAAGAATTAAACCGTGACAATAAGTTACTTACAGCCACATATGTTTTCTTTTATCGTTATTGTTGTTTACTTTTAGACACACATAACATTTATAATAGTGACCGTAAAATATTTATAGTGTCATGTTGTTTCGTAAACGGTGATTCGTTGATTCCTTTCAGTCATACAAAATAAAATAAAGTGTGACCATAAAATACATATACTCACATTCTTTTCCTTTAATTATTACAATTAATTACTTTTAGTCACATATATTAAAATAAGACGTGACCATAAACTAGTTGTAGTCATGGTTTGTTTTCTTTTATCGTGATTAATATTTAGTTTTTGACACATATAAGACATTTAATCATGACCATAAAATACTTATACTGACACGTTGTTTTTTAAACTCTGACAATTGGTAACTGTAACCATACAAAACAAACTAAATTATGACCATAAAAAACTTATAGCTACACTTTGCATCTTTATTATGACAATTAATTACTTTTAGTCACATAAAATAAAATAAGACATGACAATAAACTTCTTGTAGTCATGGTTGTTTTCTTTAATCATAATTAATGTTTACTTTTTGACAAATATAAGACATTTAACCATGACCACAAAATACTAATAGTGATAAGTGTTTTCTTAAACTGTGACAATTAATAACCTTTCACCACACAAAACTAACTAAATCGTGACCATAAAGTAGTCATAGCCACATTTTGCTGCTTTTATTATGACAATTAATAACATTTAGCAACTGATAAAAAAATAAGTCGTGACTATAAACTACTTGTAGTCACAATATTTTTTCTTTTATCATGGTTAATGTTTAGTTTTTGACACACATAACACAATTAACCATGACTACAAAATACTCATATTAACAAGTGTTTTTTTTTAACTATGACAATTGATAACCTTTAACTACACAAAACAAAATAAATTGTGACCATAAAATACTTATAAATACATTTTTGTTCTTTTATCATGGTTAATGTTTAGTTTCAGACACAATAATATATTAAACCGTGACGATAAAATACTTATAGAGACATTTTTTCACTTAAACCATGACCACCGATTACTTTTAGTTACACAAACCAATTCTTGTGTGACCATAAAATACTAATAGTCACTTTTTTTTCTTTGATCATAAAAACTGTTACTTTTACACACTAATAAGAAATTAACTAAACCATGATCATTAAAAAAATATAGTCACAACATTTTTTTACCATGACTATTGTTTACTTTTAGTTATATAAAAACAATAAACTGTCACCTTTAAATATTAATAGTCACAAATTTGTTTAATGCGTGACAGAAAAAAACTCCTTATATTAAATTTTTTTAATGTGTGAGATTGATAGCTTTTAGTCACAAAACAAATTAAATCGTGACTTAAATATACTTATAATCATATCTTTTTCATTTTACTATTACTATTGTTTACATTTAGACACACATAAAAACTTAATCTGTCACCTTTAAATATTAATAGTCACATGTTTGTGTGTCTTAAACTGTGACCAAAACATAATTATGGTGATATGTTTTTTTCTTAAACCGTGATTATTAATTACTTTTATATACATAAAAGAAATTAAATCGTGACAAAAAAATACTTAGTCGTATTTTTCTCTTTTATCATGAATATTGTATACTTTTAGACACACATAAGAAACTAAACCGTGACTATAAAATACTTATAGTCACAATAATTTTCTTATTTCATGACAACTGTTTACTTTTGAACACACTTAATCAACTAAATCATGACAATTAAATACTTATAGTCACAATATTTTTCTTATACCATACGTGACTAATGAACTCCACCCTTTGGTCACACAAAGCGATTTCGTGACCATATAAGTTAGCCTTCTGTCACAGTTTATTCATGTGACTAAGTCCACCATATAATTTAGAGTCATACAATTAGACTTCAGGGTGTCCCCTTGGTCACCGAAAGAGATTTCCGTGACCATATACATATTTATCGCCACAGTTAATAACCATCACAAGATTAGCATAGACTTCAAATAAATAACTGTGACAAACAATGACATCTGGTAACAATGGCAACCGTGACAAGTCTTTGTCACGATTCTTATGTTAAACTATGGATAAAGGTTTGAATGTGATTTGCAATGGTCACAATTATTGAGATAAACTGTGGCTATCATAATAATACGAGTTCATATATGACCCTTTAGCCACGTCAATAACAAAAACTGTGGCTAGGTAGTTTGGACAAAACCGTGACTATAGGTCATTTTTGTACTCAACAAACCCTAATTTTTTTTGGCCGCTAATAATCTTCGATCTGAAGATGGCGGCGGCGTCGTCAAAAGCCCTAGGACTCCGGCACATTCACAAGCGGTTTCATCTCCGTGCAGTTCGATTGTACAGGGTTCACCGGTTCTTTCTCCAGATATTGTTTCTGCGGTGCCGGATTCTGTTGCTTCAGCACCGAAATTTTCATCTAATATTGAGGAGAAAACAGGTAACTTCACTTCAGATTGGTGTCCTCCTTCAACGGTGCCGGACGCAGTGAGCTCTCCGGATGATTCTGGCACCGATGGTCAGGGGTCTGATAGTGGCGGTGTTGGAGGAAGCAATGCGTCTAAGAAGCCGGTCTGGAATAAACCGTCGAACGGTGTCGTTAAGGCTGTGAGTCCTGTAATGGGTGCTGTTTCTTGGCCTGCTCTCGAGGAGTCCAATAATGCTTCCCTCAAGTCTTCCTCGTCGGAATCCTTAAAAGCTCTTAGAACATTTCTGCCTGCATTACAAGTGGTATTACCGTTAATCTACACCTTTCAAACATTCTCAACAGTTTATTATTCTTTATGTATGAAATAAGATGCTATGATAGTATGATCTAGTACATCCATACAGATGCACCGGGATATAATGACGACTTTTTATTCTATCCAGGCATTGCATGCAGGCATATGCTTGTACTTTTGTAATAATCTAAGATAACGCCCATGCTAATTATGGTCAGAAATTCCTTGATTGTCACTCTAGAGAATGCCCATTGATATTAGTGAAAGGCACTACTCTTTTTGGTTGAATGAAACTAATTAAATACTGAGCAGCTTGAAAGCATATGATTTTCAAGGCTAAATGTTTGGCCTAGACAATATTTCAATGTGGAATGATTGAGCTGTTGGAAATAATGACAAAAACATAAAGTATAGGATTTATTATGTAAATAGTTTAAGTATTGTATTGATTATGTAATTATAGAATAGTATAAGGACCTAAATATCATTTAGTAAACTTGAAAGGTTGCGTCTCTTTGAAACAATGCAACCTTTCATGAAAGGGCACCACGAACCAACATGATGGTTCGGACGCACCCGTTCACTTAGTATATATAGGAACCATATGTAAACATTTCAAAGTGTGTGTAAATTCAATAGATTGTAGTGTGAATTCAGTTTGATCAATAAAGGATGTTAGTTTGATTATTTCGATCCTGTGCAAATTCCTGTGAAAGTTTATTAGTGTTTCTCGGGACCATTTTCCCAACATTTGGTATCAGAGAACCAGGCTTAATCAAACCATTAGGTTTTCATCATTTACCGATCAAACGAATTACACCAGAAGGTGATTCAAAGGGAATCATCATCAGTACCAAGGGCGGCAGAACAGTGAATTAGTTCTACAAACACCCGGCACCAATTCATCAAGTTTTGTTCCAGATTTCAATAAGAATTGAAATCAAATTCCAACAGTAGGCAATCCACAGAACCGAAGGCAACAAAGTCAAAAGCCACGGATTTTTTCAGAAAAAAGACAGTAAGCCCCTATCGACAATACATACTGAATACCCTAGAAAATTCATATTTTCATACTGAATCGAAGGCAACAAGAATCAGAAAGATAGAACCTGATTCGAGAAGGCACCACCGCAGAAATTTCCATCGGACTAGTGCCACCATAGTAAGGAGGAAACCACGGGAAGAACAACCACCGCAGAACCACCGTAGGAAAAAAACCCACGGGCAGACCACCATCGTAGAAACACCACGGGCAGACCACCACCGTAGAAAACCCACGGACAGAACCTCCATCACAGAAACACCGCCGTAGGAGAAAACCAACGGGCAGAACCATCACCATAGAACCATAGTGAAAGCACCATTACAAAACCATCACAGAACCATCACCGTCGCAGAACCACCAATAGCCACCATCAAATAGAGGCAGCGATTAGGGTTCCTGTTTTGCCCCAAATCTGAAACACATTCGAGAAAGCCATAGCCACCGATTCAAAAGAATAACCGTCATAGGTTGCACCGATTCAAGACTAGGGTTGCATCGATTCAAGCAAAGGGAAAAGATACGCCGGTTGAGGAGAAAAGGTAGCCACCGTTTCTGTTAAGAAACGTTTCACACAAAAGAAAGTGAAAAGAGAAGAGGCAAGGGTCCAGTGAAGAAGGAGCCCAAACCCAGCCGTGAATTGCATTCAGATCCAGATCGGATCCACACTTATAACCAGCCCAACATTGTAAAGGTTAGGTATTCTTTTAATACCTTATATTTAATTTTATTAATAGAAAATAAAATTAAATAGAAATCTTAGTTTTAATTTTATTATAACGTAACTTATAATAAAATTAGGTTTCGTGATAAAATAGATTATAACGTAACTTATAATTTATTATTGGTTTATGTTTTTATAACTTATAAAAGTTATATTAAAGTGTTTTTAAGTTTAATTTGTGTGTGAGGATTGAAGCACATAAATTTAAAGTTTTAAGTATACAAGTGTTTTAAGTTTAATTTGTGTGTGAGGATTGAAGCACATAAATTTAAAGTTTTAAGTATACAAGTGTTTTTAAGTTTAATGTGTGTGTGAGGATTGAAGCACATACAAGTGGTTTATAAAGTGTTTTTAGTATATGTGAGATTTAACACATATACAAGTTTTAAAGTGTTTATATGTGTAAAGTTTGACACACATACAAGTTTTAAGAGTTTTAAGTATATGCAAGGTTTGACACATATACAAGTTTATTAAGTTTTAAAGTTTTATTTCAAGTTTTTAAAGTTTTAAAGTTTTTAAGGTTTTAAGATTCAAAGTATTTACAGTTTTATAAAGTTTAAGTTTTAAAGATATTAGTGTTCAAAGTTCTAAATTCTTATAAAAGTTTAAGTTTTTTAAGAAAAATATTATGGGAGAAAATCCAAATGGTGATCAAAGTAATCAAGTTAAGGATCCAGGATCCTTAACCATTTTTCAATGTCCATTATTAAATTCAACAAACTATACCATATGGTCCATTAGAATGAGAACCATACTACAAGCAAATAGTCTTTGGGATATGGTTGAACCTACCCCTCAAACTCAACCGGATGATAAAAGAGACAAGACTACGATTGCATATCTGTTTCAAGCTTTACCTGAAGATCTAATACTACAAGTAGCAAATTGCAAAACTGCAAAAGAAATGTGGGATACGTTGAAGATTAGAAATATCGGCATTGATCAAGTTCAAAAGGCAAGACTACAAACCCTTAGATCAGAATTTGAAGCACTACAAATGGAGGAAGAAGAGTCTATTGATTCATTCACCACAAAATTGACAAGTATTATATCAAGGATGACTAGCCTCGGAACAACAATTGATAACCAAACCCTTGTGCGGAAGATTCTAAATTCTGTACCAGAAAAGTTTGTACAAATTGTTGCATCAATCGAACAATTCTCTGATCTAGACACAATGACACTGGATGAGACTATTGGAAGATTGAAAACATTTGAAGAAAGGGTGAAATTCAAGAAAAAGAAGCATGCCGAAAGTCTAGACAAGCTCTTGTTGACACACGACAACAATACTGGCCGTAAACGTCATTACAACAGTCAAAAGCAAGGAAAACCCACGATGAAGGATTATAATGAAGAGAAGAGATCCACAAGAGACTTCAGCAAAATAAAATGCTACAACTGCAATAAATATGGACATTATGCCTCACATTGCCGTGAAGGAACTCGAAGATTTCAAAGACTAGAAGAGACAAATTTGGTTGAAGAAGATTTAGAACCAACTCTCTTATTTGCAAGTTCAAGTTTACAAGATTTTAAAGATGATGAAGAAGTACAAGAAGAAGAAGGAATCAACACTGAGTAAGATTGCTCAAGGATTACTGTTTTTGTCATTAGGGGGTGAATGTTGGAAATAATGACAAAAACATAAAGTATAGGATTTATTATGTAAATAGTTTAAGTATTGTATTGATTATGTAATTATAGAATAGTATAAGGACCTAAATATCATTTAGTAAACTTGAAAGGTTGCGTCTCTTTGAAACAATGCAACCTTTCATGAAAGGGCACCACGAACCAACATGATGGTTCGGACGCACCCGTTCACTTAGTATATATAGGAACCATATGTAAACATTTCAAAGTGTGTGTAAATTCAATAGATTGTAGTGTGAATTCAGTTTGATCAATAAAGGATGTTAGTTTGATTATTTCGATCCTGTGCAAATTCCTGTGAAAGTTTATTAGTGTTTCTCGGGACCATTTTCCCAACATGAGCTGCTACTGTTTGTTTATTCCGTAAGCTATATATGGTACGTGAGGTACCCATATGGCATATGCACTACATCTTACTTTCAGTGTGTATGCTTGGCATGATTTTTGAACATCTTGCAGATCTGCCATCTCCTGTATTCTATGTCCAAGGTCCACCACCTCCACCAGAGTCCCTCAGAGCTATGCCGCTTGTTGCACCTATCCCATCGCCAATTTACTTTGCTATTCCAGATCCCTTGTTGCATGCTAGAATAGTGAGCCAAATTAATTACTACTTCAGGTATATAATATCTGTCTGTGTGTGTATATATATGTATATATGTGTTTGTCTATATGTATGTATGTGTGTGTGTGTAATATATCAGAAAGTCGTTACGGATGATATTCTTTTGTGGCATCAACAAAAATTTAACAGCTATCACTCTTCTTCATATTCGTTACAGCAAAAAAAAAAATTAATCAAAGATACATACTTGCGGCAAAACATGGATGATCAGGGTTGGGTTCCTGTAAGCTTGATATCAGGCTTTATAAAGGTGAGTGTTTTATAATAACCAAATTAATTTATGCTCTTTCTTGTTGATGATTGATGTACGTGATTTCAATGTCTCTTTTGGCAATTCTTTACTGAATGGCACATATGCATCTTATTCAATTATATTCATGTACCGGTGGACATGTTATGTACTTACGTTTGATTGATACGATGATATGTCTAGCATACATAAGATATATGTTTAATTTTTACCTTTTTCCTAATGTTGGCATGGAAAATGTCTGGTGAGCAAAGAATTGGACTTGTAGTTTATAGGATATATCAGTATGCACCATGTTCGTTTGATTAATCCCCAATTCTGGATGAGTTCAAACTTTCATTATAGCCAGTGTTATGTCATAAAAGTACTTTTAAACTATGGCTATAAACAAACATTTGAATATTATACATGGATTCAATTATAAAATAACAATTAATTGTGAATACATGTTCCTTCCATGGCTTGTGAAGTTTTTCTTTTTCTAGAACGTACTCATTTGATGCAACCTCAAGTCCTCAACACTAAATTTTAGTGGTTCACATTCATCATCAGGCTATGATGTGAATTCAGCCAACAAACCGACGATGATAATATAATTTCTTTTTGCAAGAAGATGACATGTCACATAAACATGTGACTTGTTCCTAGGGGTTTAACCGAGCCGAGTAGTGCCAAGCTTGAGTTGGACATTGAAACTCAAGGCTCGAAACTTGATTCGAGCCTCTCAAGCTTGACACGACTCAACACTTTATTAACAAATACTTAATGATATACACATCAACAACTTAAAGCTCATTAAGTGTCACGAGCATCCCAAGTAGGACTTTGATACTCTAACTTAGATTGACTTATATTGAGTCAATATTTTGTCCGTTTTTGTTTTAGTGGGGCAATTCAGTAAGCTTGCCTTGCCGCTTTCACTATTCATGTGTCATACCCGTGGATGACTCGCCTACTTTTGGTCGTCTAAAGTTGAATTTGTATGTTGTCTAGGGTAGATAGTTATTGAACATGCTGACATTTCATAAACTCCAATGAACATAACCATAAAATTATTTGTAAACTCCATCCATTGAATATACCAAGTGACCAACTCCAAATCTTGCTTACAAATTGGACTAAAAGAGTAAAGCCATCAACAATTTATATAATTGTTGAGTTGTGGAGACTAATTGTTGCTGAAGGCAGCGCCCCATGAAATGTTTTTACTATTTTCTTAAGAATTCTATTACAATCTTCATCTTAGGAATCAGTACCAAATAGCCAACGATCTTCGTGGCTTTGCTAAAGGAGCTTGTAACATTTAAGGTATCATTGTTGCTTAAATAGTTTAGTTTTCATTAAACGAGTTGCTTTTTCTGAAAAGTTTTATTAAATAACATTATTCATATTTGTTTTGATGTTTAGATAATTTTGTTGTTACACTGCAGCTCAAGAAAAAGAAATGCGAAAGTCGAAGAAAAGGAAAAAAACAATACACAACGGTAGAGAGAATAAAAAAGCAAACAAGAAGCAATGGTCTTAAGGATAAAATATAGAAGTTTTGTTTTTCGGTAACTATGGATTTTGCATTTTTTGAGCAGTGTATGAATTTTATATTACTATTAACAACATTTCTAAGGATTTTGCATCTTTTTTGAATAGTGTATGGATTTTACATTCCTATTAACAACATTTCCCTTTTTATTACATTTTATCGTATATTTTCATTTTTGCTATATATTTTATATTAATAGTAGCTTAGTATTTGTTATTTAATTACCCATGGCTAAAATTAACAATTAGTCATGAAAAAAAAGAAAAAAATTGTCACCATAACTACTTTAAGGTCACGGTTTATTTTATTTTGTGTAACAAAAAATATTTTGTGGTCATAATTTAAAAAAAAAACATGTGATTATAAGTATTTATCGTCACGGTTTAATATATTATTGTGTTTGAAACTAAACATTAATCATGATAAAAGAACAAAAATGTAACTATAAGTATTTTATGTTCACAATTTATTTTGTTTTGTGTGGTTAAAGGTTATCAATTGTCACAGTTAAAAAACAACTTATTTTATTATCAGTTGCTAAATGTTATTAATTGTAATAGGTAAAGGAAAAGAATGTGATTATATGTATTTTATGGTCACACTTTATTTTATTTTGTATGACTAAAAGGAATAAACGATTACTGTTTACGAAACAACATGACACTATAAATATTTTATAGTCGCTATTATAAATTATAAATGTTATGTGTGTCTAAAAGTAAACAACAATCACGATTAAAGAAAACACATGTGACTGTAAGTAATTTATTGTCATGGTTTAAGTTTTTGCACATGTCTAAAAGGAACAATAGTGATTTTAAAAGAAATATAATGTGACAATAAGTATTTAATGGTCACAGATTGTATTGTTGCATGTGTCTAAAAGTTACCAATTGCCACGATTAGGAAGAAATAAGTAACTATAAATAATTTATGGTCACGGTATTGTTTATTTTATGTGTCTAAAAGTAAGTAATTGTCATGAATCAACGAATTATTATGTGACTAAAATAATGGTATGGTCACAGTGTAATTATTTTTGTGTGTCAAAATGTACCAATTGACACGGTTTAATATTTATGTATGTCCAATTGCAACGAATGGTCACATTTAATTAATTATGTGTGTCTAAGTGTACCCGACGGTCACGGTTTAATTGTTTATGCATGTCTAAATGTGCCAATGGTCACACTTAATAGTTTATGTGTGTCAAAATATAACCAATTTTCACGTTTCATTCACGGGGTGTGTTTAAATGTCTTAAATAGTTACTGTTTAGCTGATTATGTGTGTATAAATTTATCCAATGGTCACGATTAAATATTTGTGCGTCTTTAAATATACCAGGTGGCCACAGTTTATCTGTTTATGCGTGTCTGTAAGAATGTTAACGCCACAGATTAATTATTTATGTGTGTCTAAATGTATCCAACTGTCATGGTGTTACAAGAAATTGTGACTAAAAGTATCTTATGGTCACGGTTACTAAAAAAATATAGACCACAACTGTATAGGAATTGTTACCATATAGCCACGGTTTTACATATGATTTAGTCACGAATATTAAATGTAGCCATAAGGTACCAAAAGTGATGCGACCTTTGGTCACGATTTAAATGAAAAGTAAAACTGTGGCCAAAGGTCTATGACCACAGTTTTTTAGCGTGATGAATGACATATTTTGTACTAGTGTATGTAGCTTTCATCATTTCTTGTTCTTCTTGTTGTCGTTGCACAATCTCTCATATACTATCTCATTCCGTATTACTAGCATTGTTGAATGAAGGTTCCTCATTGTGGTTGTAAAGAACAAAATAATCAACACTTGACACAATCCGTAGACTCTGCCATTTCTTGACCCGACAATGTCTAGCCATAACATAGTTGTGAGAAATGAACACTCTCAATGTAATAGTTACAAGTTAATTTAAAACCAATAACATAGTTGTATACCATGAACTCTCTCAATGCATCTTCAATGTAAGAATCTTTTTTCATTTGATGAACAATGTCAAAAAAACTCAACATCATTAGGCAGTCTTTTGTTTTTCGATTTGTGTGATTAAATAGACAAAAGATAAAAAGTCAATCAACTTTGTTAGAAAAACTATGTTCATATACAAATTTGGCGTAATTACCTATTTACCTACGACAAATATTACTTTTGGGAATATATGCTTCAAAATCTGTTTTATCAATCCCATAAAAAAAGAAAAATGGAAAAGAACTGGAGGTGGTGTAGCATGTGACCTTCCTTAGAAAGGAAAAGATGGGGCAAGAAACTTTAACTCCTCTTTTTAACTTTGGCCACCCAATTGACTTGTGAACTGAATAAATTGCCACCTACTGCCTTTTCTATAGGAAAATAAAGTTTCACTTGCACCCCTAAGTTTCAATAATATCACTTATAATCCATATGACATCACTAACTTCCATCATCAACGCCCATATGTGAAATGTGTGTGCTTTAGACCCGATCATTATCTTTCATTTTAATATTTATAGTAATTTATTTAGCAGCTCATAGGGGTATTTAACGAATTGCATATGTAATAGTTCCTATTGCTTTGAACATATATTTAAATTTATACAGATTGTTAATCATGATAAATTACAAGGTATTTAATAATAATGTAACTGTGTTGACATGATTGTTTGTAATTGGACTTCTTATCTAATTGCAACAACTTTTTTTTTTTTTTGTGTCAAAATGCAGAAAACTAAAAGAGATAAACAGTTATTTGTTCTAATATTGTACAATGGCCATCTTATGTAAGAGAGAGAATTATTCTCAAGAAGAGTAGTGAAATGAGTTGACTAAAAATTTTATAATTATTTTTTTCTTATGAAATTGGAAAAAAAATATATAAAAATATAAAAAGAATGAAGCAGTTATATATAAGTTTTCATACAAAACCTATATCCATCACTATCTTTGTGTAATTATCATTAGCTAATAAAACATATAAACTTAATTAAACGATTCTATTACCTATTATCAAACACCCTTTATGCAAATGGTGGATCCTGAAGATTTTCTCAAGTGTCATTATATGTTAGGAATGTCATAGGAGTGTATCATCAAGTGGAAAAATGTCATTTAATTGCAATGTTATACTACAAAAAATATTAATATTATAACATAAAACTAGTTACGGTACAGTTATCCGGTTATCCGGTTTTATTGTTTTTCCTGAATTTTATATTGAAAATTATAAAAAATAAACCGGATGGAACCGAAACTAAAGCCAAAAAATCTATAAAATTGAAAGCGTAAACAAGAAATGAACGATATGTGTCCGGCTCTAGTTCGGTCCCGGTACGTAGAATTATCCAGTTTTCAGTTCGGAAACAATTTCTGCACGCCCCTAGTAGTGGATAACATAAGCATAAGCATAATTCTTGGAGAAAATGAAACATCAAGTGTTGAAAGTGTAAATACCCCAAATATTAGGGTCATAGAAAGAATATACAGAGAAAAAAAGATGTTTACTTTAAGTGTATAAATATACAACAGCAAACAGAGAGATAGTCTTTGAGGAGTGAATTTTGGCCATGGGAAGACCACCATGCTGTGATAAGGTTGGCATCAAGAAAGGTCCATGGACCCCTGAAGAAGACATCATTTTGGTCTCTTACATTCAAGAACATGGTCCTGGAAACTGGAGATCAGTGCCTACAAACACTGGTAAATCAGATCAATGTTCTACGCACCCTTCTTATTCCTTAATTTGTTCACAATCGTCATGCAACCTTAATTTAATTGGCGTTTTTAAAATATAACACATGAAATACCGCTACCATCATGAAAGTTGGTACATTCTATGCTTGAAAACTTGTACACGCCGTTGAATGCAATCTTTAAAAGATACAAGCTTTTTGATACTTGATTTATTGACGTATGGTTTTTTTTAACAGCAATTTTACAAAACTAGTCAGAAGCCTAGAAGCAAAGAAACATATAAAATTACAAGCTCCTCGAGGGTTAGAAACCCACATGTCGTAACCCAATCAAAATAGCTTTTTCTGCAGCTACTTGTGTTAAACAAAAACTAATTTAATCGTACATGATCAAATAATTTATCCCTTATAGTTCTAATAATTTCGTTTCTTGTGATCCAAAGAAACGAATTTAACAATTAATGAATTGGCATATGTATATCAATGATTTCGATAAATTAATTCTTGTTCTTGTCCACGTATTATTAGTTATGTGTAAACTATACGAAGTTTAAAAAACTAATAAATTTTATGATCTAAAACGTGTGCACCATGTCGAAAGCATGACACTAACAACCATTTAATTAATTTATTGACGTACGTATGCATAGGGATAATTTTGAAAACTTCTTACTTGGAGTACGTTTTAGGAATTTTTTTTTTCTAATTTTTTGAAATTGTTGAAATACACACATTCTGATGGAATATCGAGTTAATTTCTACCCACTCATTCAAAATATTAGAAGCTCGGTATACTTGCGTTTTAAAATATCGGTAATGTTTGGGAACTGAAAGTTTGATTGTTGATGAATAAATATTAAAGGCTTGTTAAGATGTAGTAAGAGTTGCAGACTGAGATGGACCAATTATCTAAGGCCTGGTATCAAAAGAGGCAACTTCACCCCACATGAAGAAGGGATGATCATTCATCTACAAGCATTAATGGGTAACAAGTAAGTTAATCTACTTATTCCTAGTCCTATTCGAGTAACTCGATAGGATTAAGTGTATATGGGTTCAAGGTTGAATGTTATATACAGGAAATTTTACACGCTTTGATTAATGAAATCAGAATCACCGTTTGGTTAGAAATGCAACGGAATTAATATAATGCAACTGAAAGGTTACTATAATAATCGGAAACAAAAATAATTATAAATACAAGACAAAATAACCCGTCTTCACTTTATGCTGACTGGTTTTTCCTTTACTTCCACAGATGGGCAGCCATAGCTTCATATCTTCCTCAAAGAACGGATAACGATATAAAAAATTACTGGAACACCCATTTGAAAAAGAAGATCAAGAAGTTGCAATCAGCATTCGACTCTCCAATGATGCCATCTGATTCGACTACAACATATCCTCCTTTATCGCTATCCAAAGAGTTCACAAGCAAAACCCACCACACAACCGCAAGCACCAGAAA
This sequence comes from Centrapalus pauciflorus, assembly GCA_020465985.1. Taxonomy (NCBI): domain Eukaryota; kingdom Viridiplantae; phylum Streptophyta; class Magnoliopsida; order Asterales; family Asteraceae; genus Centrapalus; species Centrapalus pauciflorus. Next base: position 189,338 of record JAANYP010007283.1, read on the forward strand.
CCCTCATCTGTATTCCAATATCTATGCATCGAGCACACAAAACATTTCGAGATTGTTGGAGGGTTGGATGAGATCATCGTCGTCATCATCGACTTCACAGAAAAAAATAGGTGATCAAGAAACGGTCAAAGATTGCGTTGTTAATAGTCTTGATGGAAGCATTGACTTTGAATTTGAATCTGTTCTTTTGTTCGATAATGGACGCTGGGATAAAATGATGATGAATGGTGATTACAATTATCAAAAGTACGATGACAAATCTGCATTTGATTCGCATGAGAGGAAGCTTCAGAAACAAGAAAGCTTGAACAATCCCCCATTAACTTTCTTTGAAAGATGGCTGCTGGATGAATCAGCAAGTCAACTAGAGGGCCGATAGAACAGCAAGTAAACTAGGCTTCTCTGATGTTTATTTTTTCAGGCGAATCAAATCCATTTATCACAAGAATGCTCGTCAAACCATATATCGTAACCCAAGTGCAAAAGAATGCTTTTCTTTGTTTTTATTTCCTCTAATTATTTAAAATTTTGTCCATCCAAATGTAACTTTAAGTGGTAGATCAACAATCTACCTTAATAAACACTACAATTTATAACAAGATACATCCTAGGAATGAGTACACACAAAATAGATATCTTTTTCTGACCAAATAGAAGTGTCAAAAAAAACTTATAATTTAGTAGGTAAATCCCTTTTGACCTTCTGAAAAGAATTCTGTCACTACAACTGCAGTCGCTAAAAGTATCCGCTGACAGTAATATTCAACCAGTAAAGCATTAAGAATTATGGTGACTGATATTACTGGTAGATATAGGATGTTTGGCAATTTACATGAACGTTGTTTAAAATTGTTTCAAAAAACGTTGTTTAAAATTGTTTCAAAAGCTTTAGTCAATGTAGGTTTAAAAGAAATTTTACTATAAAATTTCAGTCACTAAAACTTTAAAAGTATATTATCTATTTATTTAATTAGTAATATATGTAGGTCCCGAGAGGTTCCCAAAGTATATAGCTTTAAGCTGTAGAGGGGGGGTGAATACAACTATTTAAAAACTACACACTATTTTCTCAATGTTTGTATGTATTATCAACAATTTGTTAATTACAAACAAGCTTGAATGCGGAATAGTTCAAGCTGAGATGACAGATACAACAGTATGTTCACTAGTCTAAGACAAACTCAAACTAGTACACAATGAATACACTCACTAAGAAGCACTCACTGTGTTTACAAGACTTAAGGGAACAGCTTATGTAAAACAGCTTAGGCACACAGACACTGATTTACACAGAAGGCTTGCATGCATGAAAATCACACTTGCACGTTCACTCTTGGTTTCAGCACTTAGCTTTCTTCACTCTTCTTTCTGTCCTTAGAAGCTTCCTTTTATACCCACTCAGAGGATCTAAGAGAAACATCTTCATTGGACGAAATGAAAAAGGAGAAGTCTTGTTGAAAAGACAACATAACCTTTTCTGCACTTTTCTGAAAAGCAGACTTGTCTTCACATGTGCAGAACTTTTGTCTTTTTACTTTGTCTACTGTTGCATTGCCTTTAACTAATTTAGGAATGTCAACTTTGCGTCTTTCTTCCTTGTAAAGGCCTATTTTGATATAAGAAAAAGGTCTGTCACCCTTTTTCAAATAACCTTTTGTCTTCATGTTACAGAACAGCTTGGGCAGGCTGAGCAGTTCTGTTTTCCACTTTGTCTTCGACTTTGTAAACTGATCTTGTAGTCAAAAACAATACATGATGACTTGGAAACAATTCCATAAAGTGTTTAGCCTGTTCACAAAGAACAGGTTCTGTTCACAAAGAACAGAACACTTTAAA
>JAANYP010007284.1:0-11185 GCA_020465985.1 Centrapalus pauciflorus
AAGGGTTAAATAAAAAAATTAAGTTGATGGACCAAAATTAAAATGAACTACAAACTTGAGGGACCAAAATGTTATCAAACAAAAGGGCAAAATGGTCATTATAAAAGATATAACCATTTGATTGTTAAAGTTAACGGCAGAGGGACCATTTTTGCAAGTAAACAGTGAAAATAAGGACCATTTATGCAAAATTGAAACCACAATGACCGTATCCAAAGTTTTACGCAAACCACAGGGACCATTTCTGTAATTTACTCAACCTTAAACTTTTTGCGGTGTTGTGATTTTGTAATTTTTTTAAATAAATAATATATAAGTTATGGTTGTTTTTATTCCAATTGTCGAGACAAAAATATTTTTTAATCATCATTTTAGTAACAAGTGATTAAAATTCGTATCATAGTCATAAACAAATGTTTATTCAAAAACCTTGATAATCAAGTATTGTAATTTTTATTTTAATATATTGTTCCAAATAAAATAATAAATGTAGTTCGTATATTTTATGTATAAGAAAGATTACATGACTCTTCTGATTGTTACTGATTAAAAAATATTTATCTAATTATCATATGCTCGGAATGTCATATATGATTCAATTATTTAAATATAAAATCAGTCATAAATTTATTTATTAGACAATTACTAATAAAAAATCGTTTCATCAAAAGATAAATATGTTTTATCTCTAAAAGTCAACCTTTAAAAGTTCATAGTAGTATCACTATGTAGAAAAACTATATTTTTTCATATGAATAACAAAGTTTTATTATTTTAACCAATTTTTACTTTGTTAGAGATTTGAATTAAATTCTTTTTTTTTTCAATTTAATATATAATAATCATTAACATAAAAAATACAGGAAAAAGGTTTTAAGTTTATTCCTCTAATTTCTACTTAAAACAAATAATATATATACTTTACAATCGTTTAAAACGTAAAGTTAAGAAACTTAAATAAATTAAATATTAAAAGACGTAAACAAATGACTTTCATTTTATTGAATTAAAAGTGTGCATTTTCAAGACTATAAAATTGCTATTTATAAAAAGTTATGACTAAGTACTATATGTTGTACAATCTAAAATCATATAGTGACCCAAAAATATAATTAATCTTTAATAAGTACATAATATTTAAATCAAAAAATAAAATTACAGTCATAATTAAATTGTTTTTGGTTCGTTATCTCATTTGTGATGAATATATGTTTTCATAAAATACAAGATATTATTGCACAAAACCTTCTTAATTCATTATATCGAAGTGAACCCAATTCATCACTACTTAATTACGATTATTGAAATTATTAATGTACAACAATTTGATACGTTTCTAAGCACTTGATGTTGTTAGTATATGGTGTGTAAATATGACATTACTACTGCATCATGGCTGATTTCATAAAACACTTAAGGGTCACACCGATGAGCACAACTGAGCAGATGCAATTAAACGATTGAATAAATAATATTTGATATTGTTTATGACACGAAATGATCATTGAGATTAAATTAATGTGTGATTAATTATATCTCAAAGTACGGGGACTATAAGTGCAATATCAGATATTGTAGTGATTTATTTGTCATTGGATGATAACTAAATAATAATTATCTAGTCTTTTATTTATTATTAGATATTAAATAAAAGATGTATTTATTTGAATCGGTATTATCATCTCATTATTGGATAATTGGATGGATAATTATGAACAAATAAATAGAGATAATTATAAATAATTATCTATTCGTTTATATATTATTAGATAATATATAAAAGATAAACATTATTTAATAGATATATAATTATAGAGATAATTATATAAGGTTTAAATAATAAAGATAATTATTAAGATATATATATTATATTTATATATTAAAGTTTTAATTAATATATATAATATATATATACAAACGGCCAACACACATATATATATAAGGAATAAAAAACCTAATGTGGGGTGTGTGGTTTTGTGAGGATGCGGCACACACACACATGAAGGATGTGTGTGTGGTGTTCTTTTCTGGCCGTACCAAACACACAACCGTGTTTGGTTTTCCCGTTCTTCGTGTGTTTGATTGCATATCTGGCGCCGCTCGATCGTGTCATCACCGGTGGATACCGAAAGCATCTCATTCGTGTATTCTTGTTATCGAATACAAAGGTACGGATTTTTATTGCTTTCTCATTTACTTATCTTATGTTTTACTTGATGATCCGTGTACGGAATTCGTGATTTTAAAAAGCTTCCGTTGTGCATTAATAAGATTAATGTTTATGTTTTTATGAAAAACCATACGAATTCCCAACAGTGGTATCAGAGCCATCTCAAGTAACATAATGATAGTATTATTCGAGTATTTATGTCCAACGATCTTAAAGTTTTGATTTTTAATAATTAAAGTTGTTTAAACGGTCGAAATCAATTATTAAAATGTTTAAGGTTTTGATTTGGCTTGGAGAAAATCGACCAAAAGTTTTGGAAACCTTATGGTGATTCTCGGCTACCTTGGAGTTCCTTGGAACTCGGGATTTTGAAACCTTAGCTCGTTTTATTTAGTTGATGTTTGATTGTTTAAAAGTGTTAATTGATTAAAAGTCGGAAAATTAAACGTTTTGGTTCGCGAAATCAAACCTAGAGATTTCGGCCATGGGTTGAGACCCATGACCTCTCGGTTGTGATGTGGTAACCGAGGTGATGGAGTATTTGTTCCGTCGTGTCGTTTAATTCACGATTAAACTCGAACGATTAAATTAAATGCGTTAAAATTGAATTAACAAATCAAAAGTGTTTGGTTTTCAATATTTAAACATTTGTGACAAAATATATGTAAATATGTTTTCGATTTTATAAAATTAAAGTGGAGACTTTATCAGTTTTTTTATAAAATTCGCAAATCGGATTAAATATTATTCGATTCGATGATTAAACGATTAATTGGAATATGGAAATCGAAGTAATCAAAGTGAGTTGATTAATGGCTTCGATTAATTTCAGTCGTCAAAGGGTTTAATACCCTACTTGTTTTTCGGTTCATATGGGTTATTGAACCCGAGTATGAGTCGGTTAACTAAGTTGGTTCGTTTCCGTTTTCCGGTAATTCGTCGTTTAAATCAAATCGGTTTTAATTAAAAATTAAGTTTTAATGTTGAAATTAAAATTAATGGTAATTTTAATTTATAAACTAGATTTAGTTTATGCATTTAATATTTAGTTCCATAAAATGCATTATTAAATTAAAGAGAGTTTAATTTAAGGATTCTATTTTCAAATTGATGAAATCGTGACTTTGAGTTTCATGCTCGGTCATGGTTTAATGTTTTGAGATTTGATCTCGACATCACCATTTTTGGTAGAAATCGTTTAAAACCATAAAGAAAAGTTTTTGGTATTATTTAAAGATGGCCAATTTTCTTTAAATATTTTAAAAGAAATATTTTATTGGTAAAATTGTTTATCTAGAAAATTGACGTTTTAAATAAAGTTTAGTTATTTATTTTGAAAAGTGTTTCAATTAATTAATAGTTAATTGATAATTATTTAAAAGATGTTTAAATTATTTATCAATATTATTTGAAAATAAAACTATATTTATTAAAGGTTGTTTAATAAAAAGTTTCTTAAAATAGTATGTTTAAGTTTCAAAGGTGTTTGAATTGTTAATTGAATATTTTAAGAAAAGTATAGTTATGAATCCAAAAATAATGCAAAGATGGAATTAAATTTGAAATTTTTCGGGAAAAAGTTTCTAATTATGAAAAGTGTTCCTAAATTTCGAGTTTACGAACCGTGTTTAATTTAAGAACGGTATTGGACATATTTACTTCAATTAATGATGGATTAATTGGTTTCGGAATTATTTTCATGTCAAGATGAAAATGAATTCTGAATTATTTACAAGCTTTTCTGCTTCATTTATGTTTGTGACATAGCCGAGCCTTGAGACCCATTGTTTGTGATGGTTGTTTATTTAATCGTGATGTTTGCCATTTTTATTATTGGTTATATTTTTGGGAAGGCCTGCGTGCCATTGGAATCCCGGGTATTATGATGTAATCTGTAATAGGTTAGAAAATAGGCAAATGTATTTAGATTAAAATTATGTAATAAATCTTGGCGAAGATGTCCATCAAGAAGGAGGTCATCCATCAAGGACGCTCGGAGACATCATCGGATGCTGAGGCTAGTGGGAGCTGAAAGAGTTCAACCTTCTTGCCTTGTGTGTTGATTTTGTCCCTTAGGTTTTGACCTAATTGGTTTGTCCGTATGGCTCTCGGAAACCAATTTAGTTTCGGCAAGGCTATGTCACCGTGTGGTTGTATGTTTTATTTCTTTATGCATTATTTTATCTGCGTGGTTGTGGCAACAAAGTAGATAAATAAAAGAAATTAAAACTACAATCATTTTTGATGAAAAATTAAAGTATTTAAAAGGAAGTTTAAATTGGAAACTTTAATTATTTTGTCAGGTGTTAGATATGACATTTTTATGAAATTAGTTTTTTAAATAAATGAGATTTATTTTTAAAATGTCATATGATCAAAGAGTTGAAATTCTTAAAACTGGTACATTAACTGGATTGTTTACCAGAATAGGTGGTGTCTAGGACAGTCTTGCTCGGGCTGTGGAATTTCCGAAAGGTATAGAATCGAAAGGATCCTGCCCGCGGACTAACCTGACTGGCCACTAGTTCTTGGTAAGAGATTGGTTATAAACCCAAATTAAAAATCTGACACAGCACACCGTCCATATAGTGGCACTCACGGTGACCGGTCGTCGTAAGTAGGTTCAGCCTTCGTTGGGTGCTTACGCCGCAAACTCGGAGAGCTGTGAGGTAAGCACTGCGGATCCTAAGTGAGACTTGGGCCAGTGACTTGCAGTTGTTATATGGTGTGTCAGTGGTGGTTCCTCAGTAAGACTGTTGCCCAAGGTGTGGATGAGATTAAACATGATCAATTTAAGAAATTGAAAATCTCATAAGATCTAAGAGTTGCAAATGGGTTGTAATTGGTAATAAGTTGCCTGCCTGAGTAGCTTATTCATGTAGGTTCAGCCTCCGTTGGGTGCATGAATAAGTAAAATGGTTCTTAGGATTGATAAATCATTTTCTAAAATTTGGGTTATTGATTTATTAATGGTTAATCAAATACTGATTTTTGAAAAGTTGTTTAAGATGGTTGAAAAAGACAGAGGTAGAAGCGGTTTAATAATAACAATGACAATAACAGTAATAACAACAATGATAACGTCAAATATCCTTTTCCCACTTGAAAATCCTCCCCAAAAGCACATGTTGCTACTTTGAGGTCCATTCGGGATATGGAGAACTCAAAAGAGGCAACACCCTGAACTGGGTGTAAAATCTGACAAATGTTCTGAGTACAAGGTGAAAGTCGTATATTCTGGAAAGGGCACCAGAACCTGCTCCTGCAGAGACTGCTACAGTTGAGGAGAGAAATCTCCACAATAAGCACTCTGAGGATTCGGTCAATGTTGTCTGTCTAATGCTAGCGACCATGACATCTGAGCTGCGGACTAGCCTTATGGACGTCTCAGCTTGACAGATGTATCGACAGCTAAAGGATATGTTCCAGACTCAGGCTCGGACTGAGAAAGATATACGACAAGGGCTCTGAGCTCCTGCAGAATGGCAGAAGGAACAACTGTTAGATCCCATGCGCTGAAGATGAAAGGTTATCTGGATCATCTTAGCAGACTTGGGTTACCCGTGACACAGGACATGACCACGAATCTATTTCTCAATTCCTTATTGAAGGAATTTTAGCAATTTGTAATTTGTTACAATATGCACGGAGAAGATGATCAGTGGGCTGCATCGGATGCTATAGACTGCTGAGGGAGTGATTGAGGAGAGAATATAGGGAAAGAGACGGAAAGGAAAGTAAGTTTTCAAGCCGGAGGTTAAAGCTAACAAGTAGCTAAGACCTAGAACCAGAGAAGTCAAATCCAAGGATGACAAATTCTTTGAGTGCTAGGAAACTGGGCACTGGGAAAGGAATTGTCTCATGTACTTGGAAACGGTCAAAGTTGACCGCATTGAGATTTCGTGTATCTGAATCAGTCACTTCTATTGTTCTTGGATATGTGATACCCAATTGAACAAAGTTTAATGCATAATGTCTGCAATGATTAAAATGAAGTGAAAAGAGATGACAGATTCAGTGGGAGCATAGAGACATCTTAGAGAATACTCTGCTGGACACTATTTTCATGTCATCATTAGTTTATCATGGTGTAGTATACAATTGATTGAATTTCTTGCAAGTATTTTTGGGATAAATAAAGAATTTTTGGAGTTAAAAATTTGTTGCTTGAAATTCCTATTGTTTAAGATTACTAAACCATGATTATAAACTATTGATTCAAGTGGAACTTGAATAGTAACTTGTCAATGGAGATTGGACAAGCTAGTAGTCATATTCAGATAAAAAGGGTTACCATGTTGTTGTGTAAATTGTTCAAGTGTTCAAATGCAGTTTCATTGAACTTGTTAATTCTTGAAAGCTTGTTCAAGAGATTATATGAGTTGGATAGTCACCTGTGATTATATAGATGAAACTAATAAAATGCAGAATTAAATGTAAAGGAGTTACATGGAGGTTAATTCACTTCACTTGTCAGAATTAATTAGACTTGAGAAGTCAGGATTGTTTAGACAAGAAGTAATCGCATTTTATAAAATTACATGTGAAATGTATACAACTTGTGTGGTGGTTAGTCAAGTAATAGCATTTGACTTGTTTAAACACTCGTCGGCAAACTTGACGAAACACTACAACAAAATGTTGCCGATAACCAGGTTCTGGTGGTTATGGATACATATCACAAATGTTGAACACAATGTTATTAAAGATATTTTGTTAAGATATAGATAAACCGCATACTGTCATATTCAAGACTAAACATCTAAACGTATCACTAGTAGCAATTAATCGGAATTGCTAGAGCTCCTAAATTTTAATCCTGGTGTCTTTATGAGTGATTTACCAGTTCCTCTAAAGATAATGGATATAAATTTGTATGGAGATTCAGATTGGATCTGAATAATATTACAAGAAGTTGTAATAAAGAACTAGTGTAATTTTTCAAAGATAAACGGTAATGGAAGTTAAGTCAGTTAACTAGAGAACACTCCCACTAAGATCATGTCTGAAATTAATTTTTTGATAGATCGTGTTACCGTTACATTTGATAAAGGAACAGTAGCATTAAATTGATGGAAGTCATGTTGTGTTTATTGAGATAAAGGAGATCAACATGATATCTTTAATGTCGTTCTATTTTGCATGTTTTAGAATTCCAAGAATAAATTTGAAGTTATTCTAAAACTATTCCATAGCTGCTTGTTGTCGTGGGAACCACAACGAGAATTAAAAGGCTACTGTGGTTTTTGGTTGATATTCATGGGTGATGAATATAGCAAAGGTTGGACCAAATTCACAGGTATTTGTTGTGAACAAATATTGGATTGACCCACCGATTGAGACCACTTTGTGGATCATAGTCATGAGTCGTCTCAAAAAGGTAATCCTTAGTACCTGAGATGTCTACGTACTTTAGTGCGGGTGCTACTGTACATTTGGCCTAACCTGACGTCATCCGTAACTGGGTGATCATAACGGTTCGAGGCTGGTTGCAGTGGGAGTCGTGCTGGAGGCCTAGATAGTCAATATGAGATTTGCACCTTCTTTTAACTAAGAAGAGATATTTCTGGGCCCCTCGACGATCGATACTGAAAGAAATGCATGGCCATGCTCGGACAGAACTGATGTGTTCTACTCTGTCTGTTACAGTTCAGTATGAGATCAGGGAGTCGAGAAACATAATCGTGTTTGCTACGGTTGATCTAATCCATGCCTAGCTTTCACATTGAAATATCGCGATGCATGGGATATAACCTAAGTTTCTTTTTGGAAGGCCGTTTCAACAAGAATGCCCGAATGGGAGTCAGAGTTTTTATGACCTTGGTTGCCTAAAGTGTCTAGCCATGACCTCCTTCAGGCGCATGCTGCAGGACAGTATGTCGTCTTACACAAGTGGGAGTATGTTAGTATATGGTGTGTAAATATGACATTACTACTGCATCATGGCTGATTTCATAAAACACTTAAGGGTCACACCGATGAGCACAACTGAGCAGATGCAATTAAACGATTGAATAAATAATATTTGATATTGTTTATGACACGAAATGATCATTGAGATTAAATTAATGTGTGATTAATTATATCTCAAAGTACGGGGACTATAAGTGCAATATTAGATATTGTAGTGATTTAATTGTCATTGGATGATAATTAAATAATAATTATCTAGTCTTTTATTTATTATTAGATATTAAATAAAAGATGTATTTATTTGAATCGGTATTATAATCTCATTATTGGATAATTGGATGGATAATTATGAACAAATAAATAGAGATAATTATAAATAATTATCTATTCGTTTATATATTATTAGATAATATATAAAAGATAAACATTATTTAATAGATATATAGAGATAGAGATACTTATATCCGGTTCCCTCAGAAGCTTCTCTTAGCTATATCTCTTATCTGTCTATCGTCACGTTTCCTTCCTCGCCACTCTATATATCCACCCGGGCCCCCCCCCGATATCTCTACGGCCTCCCACACTCTGTGGGGTGTGTGGTTTTGTGAGGATGCGGCACACACACACATGAAGGATGTGTGTGTGGTGTTCTTTTCTGGCCGTACCAAACACACAACCGTGTTTGGTTTTCCCGTTCTTCGTGTGTTTGATTGCATATCTGGCGCCGCTCGATCGTGTCATCACCGGTGGATACCGAAAGCATCTCATTCGTGTATTCTTGTTATCGAATACAAAGGTACGGATTTTTATTGCTTTCTCATTTACTTATCTTATGTTTTACTTGATGATCCGTGTACGGAATTCGTGATTTTAAAAAGCTTCCGTTGTGCATTAATAAGATTAATGTTTATGTTTTTATGAAAAACCATACGAATTCCCAACAGATGTAAACCGTATTCTAACTTGATTATTTATTGATTATTATTTAACTCATTAATGTCAATAATTTCTTACATTTTCACTTATTTATATAAAGATGTAATTTAAATACTCTATTTTATTTGAAATAAATGTCATAAAGAATTACTACATAAACCATTCAAATGCCATTAAAATGCTCTATTTAATTATATACTCAATATTTAAAAATTCTTATAAGAGTTAATTACAAAAATGGTCCTTGTGGTTTGTATCAAATTTTGGATTTGGTCTCTGAACTTTCAATTTTGCAAAATCGGTCATTATCATCAAAGTTTTTTTTCAAATTAGTCCATTATCCATCAACTTTTATTGAAACGCCCATTTTGCCCTTGTTTATATTTACACTTTTAACTCTTTTAATTACAAATAATTACCAACTCTTTATTTTAATAAAAACAAATTATATAAAAAATAATAAAAATATAATTAATTAATTGGAAACAAATAAAAAATTTTTCCAGATTTTTTATTTTTTTAGTTTCAGTTTTTTATGTTATATATATATATATATATATATATATATATATATATATATATATATATATATATATATATATATATATATATATATATATATATTTTAATCGATTTGCGTCATTTTGTTTATATTATATATAGTTGTAATAAATTTTAAATTTTTAATCAATTTTATAAGTTTAAAAAGCTTTTGCAATTTTATTGTTTTTTTTTGTTCCGAAAAATAAGTTTTTATTTGGTTTGTGTAATTATATATATTCGGTTAAATTGAAATTCTAAGTTTTATAGATTAATTGATTGTTTTCTCCGTTTGCGTAATTATTTTCAAATTTTAATCAATTCGTCATTTTTTGAATTGGAAAATTTTATAGATTGATTGATTGTTTTCTCCATTTGGTTAAATTAAAAATCGGAGTTCGTATTTTTTTCGGAGCGAAAACATTTAAAATTAAAGCAGTTGGCGTTATTTTTAACGGTTAAATTTAAGATCAAAATGTTTCGTCATTTTTTGCGATCGAAAATATTTAAAACTAAAATGGTTGCCCTTTTTTCGTTTGGTTAAATTAGAAATCGAAATTTTTGATTGTTTTAATTGATAAAAAAACATTAAAACTTGATTAAGTGGTTGTTTTTTCCATTTAGTTAAATTGACAACCGAAATGGTTTGTCATTTTTTCCAAACAAAAACTTTTAAAATGAAAAAATGATGAACCATTTTAATTTTTCAAGTGAAATGATTAACTAAATGGAAAAAAAAATCAATCAATCTAATTTTAAGTGTTTTCGATGGAAAAAAGAACAACTATTTCGATTTTTAATTTAACCAAACATAATAAACAAACAATATAATTTTTAATGTTTTTAACATAAAAATGACTAACAGTTCCGATTTCCAATTTAACGAAACGGAATATGATGAACCAATTTAATTTGAAATCTTTTCGTTCAAAAAAATGATATATTATACCGTACAAAATACAAAGTATAAAATTATGCGAAACGAAATTAAAATTATTCGAAATGTTTTATTGTATTTGTTTTTTGTTTCTAATGGATTAATAACATTAATACTTTTATTATATATTTATATCTATTTGTTTTATTAAAAAAGAGTTGTTAATAATTTATAACTAAAATGCTCAAATGTATAAATATAAACAAGGGCAAAATGGGTATTTTAATAAAAGTTAATGGATAAGGGACCAATCTTGAAACTAAACTTTAACGATAATGACCATTTTTGCAAAATTAAAAGTTCAGGGACCCATGATATGTGTACACATTTAAAAGTGTTATGTTTGTTGTTTATTAATCAATCTTTGTGTTCTTATAATGGCTCCTACCCGATGTAATTCATTTTTAGCAATCTAACAACTAATCAAGTATGATCACAGGTATAAAGTTAATGACTCACACACATGCATAGGTTTCCATTGATTTTTTTTTTTCCTACAATCACTAAGAAACCCCTCACAAACTCATTAATTTTCTATTTGAATTTGTAGGTGGAACTGCTAGCGATTTCTTGGTAGTCTAGACTATAGTGACCATTTTGAGTTTCAACCCGAGGTATTTAATTTTCATATAAATTTACATACCAATTACTAGAATCAAATTATTTAGTAAGCTAATGCTTAATTTAGG
>JAANYP010007285.1:0-161173 GCA_020465985.1 Centrapalus pauciflorus
CTGTTTATTTCTTATATGTATTACATGTTCGGATTCCATCAGCCCTTATATCATGAACCGTTAATTGCATTTATTTGTAAGCGCGAGTATATTGTGGATAGATCTATTGGGAGTCATGTCCCCCATTCTTGTTAGCTCGGTTCGGCTAACAGCGAGTGCATATATATTCAACACACGGTATTACGTATGGGAATACTGCACAGGGCAAACTCATTCTAATTAAGCTTCGGTTGCATGATGGTTTATGTAATACATACACGGAATTTATGATTTTATAAATTCAACTCATCTGATAATGTCCATACAACTGGTCTTTTCGCGTAAAACTATGAGCTCACCAACAATTTTTGTTGACGTATTTTAGCATGTATTTTCAGGTAATTAAGGCAAGTATGCCTTCAGAAGTAACCACTTTCAAGCTTCCGCACTTAAGGAGTCGCATTCTTTTTCAAACCGTCGGAGATTTATTTGCATTATTTTGGATAATTTAATTATATATTCAAATCTCTGTACCTTGCGAACTACTCTTTAATATTTACGGGTTATGTAAAACATTTCTACCTTTTAAAGTTATATCGATGTATTTCTTTGAAAACGTCCATAGAGTGGTCGTTCATTATGATTATGGTCACGCTTCCGCGACGTCACGCTTCGTTGCCAATCGGGGTAGCGGGGTGTGACAGATTGGTATCAGAGCCATAGTTATAGTGAACTAGGTTGCATTAGTACCCTAGACTATAACTGCACATAAGGTTTACTGATTTTAGAAATATTTTGTAACTTATAACTAACTGAAAGACTATGCATGGACCTTGATAGCAGAAAACATGTCTCACCAAGAGATAATCATCTTGTCCGACTCAGAAGAGGAGTATACCCCTACTAGCCCATGCAATCCGGAAGTATTTTCTGAGGAGGACCCGACCGAGGAGGAAGACCCCTCGGAGGACGAGGACCTGATGGAGGAATCCGAGGAAGAACCCATGGAGGAAGAACCGATGGAGGAAGAGGATCCTTCACCACCGACGGCCCCTGCTCGCGTCCCGTATCACCCGGCCGAACCATCCTATAAGCCGTATAGGCCTTATCCTAACGGCCCAAAGATGTTGTACACACCCCGGAAACGGGTAAACATACCAAGAAGGGAGTCTATTCCTGTTCCGACTCCCCAACCCAATCCCCCGACACCACACCGACGGGTAGACGCCCGAAGATGGACTTGGATACCGGAGACCCTCCGCGAATGGAGGCAGATGGAGGGAGTTCCTCCAAACTTCGAGATCGGAGGACCATCCTCCGCACCCATCTCATCGCTCACTCAAGAGCCCGCCGATCAGACCATACCACTTTTGATCGCAAGGTCTACCAGGCATGACCACCAGATCCGGTCACTTAACCTAGATATCGGGGAGATGACCGCTCGTTTAGAGCGGGAGGAGTTGCAAAACTCCAACATATATTGGGCCAACCAGCACGCCCTTGCTATACAGCACGACGGACTGAATGAGCTCCGGCAGCAACTAGCCGAGAGCCAAGCCCGGATCGAGGAGCTGACTCCCACACTTAGTGCACATCTATCTATCTTTGTAATGGTAGGAAAATATCATTTATAGTATAGGACAAAATTTTCGGGTAATAACCCGCCCCTAATGTAAGAAAACTTCGAATGATTAATGACAATTCCAAGTTATTTATGAAATTGTGTTTGATGATTATAGTATTGTGCTTTAAGGAGAATTTACCTCTTTAAGATTCAATTTCTTACACTATGCTTTTTCTTTAAAATTTTAAGATAATGCCGCCGAAACGAACAATGAACGCTGCTGACATTGAAGAGCTAGTCGCACAAAGAGTGGCTGCCGCTATAGCCACATATGAGGCAAATAGGAATAGCTCAGCAAATGGAGATGGTGGTGCTAGCCGCACCACGGGAGGAACGGAAATCCACGCAAAAGGTTGTGGAATTAAAGGATTTTTAAGTTGCAAACCCCGGTATTTCAACGGAACTGAAGGAGCCGTTGGCTTGATACGATGGTTTGAGAAGTTAGAATCTGTCTTTCGCGTCAGCGGATGTGCTGAGGGAGATAAGGTGAAGTTTGCTACTCACACCCTACAAGATAGCGCCCTCACGTGGTGGAATTCCTATGTCCAGTCTGTAAGTATCGATGAAGCCTACCAACTCACATGGTCCGCGTTAAAACAAATGATGACGGACGAGTATTGTCCGAGGAACGAACTCCAGAAAATGGAATCGGAGTTCTGGAACCTGTCGATGAAGGGAACAGATGTGACGGGGTACACCAACCGATTTCATGAGCTAAGCATTCTGTGCCCTCAAATGGTGACCCCGGAGTACAAAAAGATTGAACGTTACATTTGGGGACTCGCTCCTCAAATTCAAGGTAACGTGACTGCCTCAAACCCATCCACCCTGCAGGATGCCATCAGGATGGCCAATAATCTTATGGACCAAGTAGCCCGGAGGAATGAAGCCAAGGCCGGGGAGAACAAAAGAAAGTGGGAAGACAAGACGGGGAAGAATGCGGGTTCACAATCCAAAAAGCCCGAGACCATTAAGGCTTACGCAGCTGGAGCTGAGCCAAGAAGAGGTTATACCGGTACCAAGCCTTTCTGCACTAAATGCACCTTCCATCACAACCAGGGTCCCTGTCCAACCCACTGTGAGAAATGCAAACGTTTGGGGCATATGGCCAAGGACTGTAAGACAGGAGCCCCGGGAACCAGTGGTAGCAATCAAAAAGGCTGCTTTGTATGTGGAGTTACTGGGCACTTCAAGAGTGAGTGCCCGAAACTGAGGAATGGTGGAGGAGCTCAGGGGAGAGCTTTTGTGTTGGGAGCAGGTGACGCTCGTCAAGATCCCCATGTGGTATCAGGTACGTTTTTATTAAACGACATTTATGCTTACGTACTCTTTGATACTGGGGCTGATAGGAGTTTTATATCTGATAAGTTTAGTAAGCAATTGAATGCCGCTCCTTTTCCCTTAGACAACTCTTATACTATAGAACTGGCTGACTGTAAAATAATAGAGGCAAGTAGTATCATTAAGGAATGCACACTGAAGTTGGCAGATCATCCCTTTAAAATAGACTTGATGCCTATAGAACTCGGAAGTTTCGACGTAGTAGTTGGTATGGATTGGTTGTCACACAATCATGCCGAGATTTGGTGTGGTAAGAAAGTGGTACGGATACCACTCCACAAGAAGAAGTTCCTAACAGTCCAAGGAGAAAGAAAGAACCGACAGTTGAATGTCATATCCGGCCTAAGAACATTAAAGTGCCTTAGGAGAGGTTGTCATGCAGTACTGGTGCAAATTGTAGAAAAAGAGGCGGAGGAGAAGCGACTTGAGGATATTCCAGTGGTTTGTGACTATCCGAAGGTCTTCCCGGAAGATTTGCCTGGACTTCCGCCAACTAGACAAGTAGAGTTCCAAATCGATTTGGTGCCGGGAGCTGCACCGATCGCAAGAGCCCCATATAGACTCGCCCCTTCTGAGATGCAAGAGCTATCCAATCAATTACAAGAGTTGATGGATAAAGGATTCATTCGACCAAGTTCCTCAGCTTGGGGAGCTCCGGTCTTGTTCGTGAAAAAGAAAGACGGATCCTTCAGAATGTGCATAGACTACCGAGAGCTAAACAAGTTAACGGTAAAGAACCGCTACCCTCTCCCCAGAATTGACGACCTGTTTGACCAACTGCAAGGATCTAGTTTCTACTCTAAGATTGATCTGCGATCCGGTTATCATCAAGTAAAGGTTCGCGAAGAAGACATACCCAAGACAGCATTCAGAACTCGTTATGGACATTACGAATTCCAGGTAATGCCATTCGGTTTGACTAACGCACCAGCCGTATTCATGGACCTCATGAATCATGTGTGTAAACCGTATCTGGACAAATTTGTAATAGTGTTCATAGATGATATTCTCATCTATTCCAAAAATAAGGAGGAACATGAACAACACCTCAAGTTGATCTTGGAGTTGTTAGAGAAAGAGCAGCTATACGCCAAATTTTCAAAGTGTGAATTTTGGTTGCGAGAAGTAAAATTCCTTGGGCATGTGATCAACAGCCAGGGAATCCAAGTTGATCCATCAAAAATCGAGGCCATAAAGAACTGGGCGACTCCTAGAACCCCCACGGAAATCCGCCAATTTCTAGGACTTGCCGGTTATTATAGGCGATTTATCGAAAACTTCTCAAAGATAGCGGGTTCCTTAACGGAATTGACTCGAAAGGATGTGAAGTATATCTGGGGTGAAGAGCAAGAAAAGGCGTTTCAGCAGTTAAAGCAAAGGTTGTGTAGTGCACCAATTCTGTCCTTACCTGAAGGGACTGAAAATTTTGTGGTCTACTGTGATGCCTCACACAATGGATTAGGTTGTGTGCTCATGCAAAGGGATAGAGTCATTGCTTACGCATCACGGCAGCTCAAAATTCACGAGGTGAATTATACGACTCATGACTTGGAGCTTGGAGCAGTGGTGTTTGCTCTCAAAATATGGAGGCACTACCTGTATGGAACTAAATGCACAGTATTCACAGACCATAAGAGCCTTCAGCATATTCTGAACCAGAAAGAGTTAAACATGAGGCAACGTCGTTGGGTTGAACTACTTAGTGACTATGACTGCGAAATTCGTTATCATCCGGGGAAGGCGAATGTCGTAGCTGATGCCCTGAGCCGAAAGGAACGGGTTAAACCCTTGAGGGTCCGAGCTTTGGCCATGACTATACAGTCAAACCTAAACTCTCAAGTCCGCGAGGCACAAGAAGAAGCAGTCAAGGAGGGTAATATACTGGATGAAGCCTTGAGAGGGATGGATAAGCAGTTCGAAATCAAGCCAGATGGATGTCGACACTTCATGGGCAGAATTTGGTTACCAAAATTCGGAGGAGTAAGAAAGCTGGTCATGGATGAAGGGCATAAGACAAGATATGCTATTCATCCAGGGGCAGATAAAATGTATCACGACTTGAAAGGAATGTACTGGTGGCCAAATATGAAGGCTGACATTGCTACCTACGTCAGCAAGTGCTTAACATGTTTGAAGGTTAAAGCTGAGCACCAAAAACCATCAGGATTGCTAGTTCAACCAGAAATACCCCAGTGGAAGTGGGAAAACATCACCATGGATTTCATCACCAAGTTGCCAAAGACGTCTGGAGGTTACGACACTATTTGGGTGATTGTGGATCGGCTTACCAAAATCGCACATTTCCTGCCCATTAAGGAGACTGATAAGATGGATAAGTTAACACGAATCTATCATAAAGAAGTCGTCTCAAGGCATGGAGTGCCAGTATCAATTATATCAGACAGAGACAGCCGGTTCACATCAAGATTTTGACAGTCATTGCAAGAAGCACTGGGTACACGCCTAGATATGAGCACAGCCTATCACCCACAAACGGATGGTCAGAGTGAAAGGACGATTCAGACGCTGGAAGACATGTTAAGGGCATGTGTCATCGATTTTGGCAAAAGTTGGGACAGACACCTGCCATTAGTCGAGTTTTCCTATAACAACAGCTATCACTCAAGCATTAAGACCGCCCCATTCGAGGCACTCTACGGGCGAAAGTGTCGATCACCTCTTTGTTGGGCTGAAGTAGGAGATAGTCAGATTACTGGACCGGAAATCATCCAGGAGACTACAGAAAAGATAGCCCAGATTCGTAACCGGTTAAAAATCGCGCGGGATCGGCAGAAAAGTTATGCAGACATTCGACGGAAGGATTTGGAGTTCCAAGAGGGAGATCAAGTAATGTTAAAAGTCTCGCCTTGGAAGGGCGTAATCCGTTTTGGGAAACGAGGAAAACTCAATCCTCGTTATATCGGACCATTCAAGATCACCAAAAGAATTGGCCTGGTAGCTTACCGACTCGACCTGCCCCCAGAGCTTAGTAATGTTCATAATACCTTCCACGTGTCCAATCTTAAGAAGTGTCTAGCTGATGAATCACTCGTTATACCCATGGACGAGCTGGAGTTAGACGATAAGTTGAACTTCATTGAGCAACCCGTAGAAATAATGGACCGCGAAGTCAAGAAACTAAAGCACAGCCGGATCTTGATAATAAAAGTCAGATGGAACTCTAAGCGAGGTCCTGAGTTTACGTGGGAACGCGAGGATCAGTTCCGGGAAAAGTACCCTCACCTATTCTCAAATACTCAAGAAATGGAGAACACGAGCTAATTTTGGGACGAAATTCCCTTAACAGGGGGAGACTGTAACATCCGGCACTGAACCAGGTTAGCAACAAAACCCTAATCCACATTTAATAGTCAATTATAGCCTAATCAATAGTCATTAGAACTTAATCAAATGATTAACAAGGCTTATTAGAAAACTCAACTCAATTAGAATCAAATTCATCGGTGCGATTAATCGGGAAATCAATTAATCCGATCAATTTACGATATGAGGGATTAATTCAACTAAGTACGTAATTAAATTATGATTAGTGACACTAATCATACACTAATACAATTACTTAACCTTAATTATGCAAGACTAAAAACAATTCATTAAAACAATGCATTCAAAAAGTATTTTGAATTTACAAGAAAAGGGAAATACAAGAATACATTCTAAATACATTTATACAAAAAAAAAAAAGAAAAATACATATAATTATGGCCTAAAGGCCGGCCACCCCTAGGAAGGACACAAGGACTATGAGAAATAAATTTTTTTACTCAAATTCCATAACCCTTTCAACATCAAATCTTCCAATGCCACTCCCCTTTCATTTCAATGGTGATCTTACACTCTACCTCCACTCTTTGAAAGACCAACTTTTTCCCTATAAATAGAGATCACTACCATTCATTTTCCTCACACCTTCAAAGTCTAAAACTCTCTTTTCTCTTCTCTTGGTCCGGCCACAAAGCACACACACAACACCTCAAAAATCTTTTTGTTCTTCAAGTGTTCAAGGAGAATTTCTTGTGCAACTCTTTCAAGCTCAAGTCTTCTACTCATTTTCATTCCTCTAACACATCAAAGTAAGTAAATACTAGCTTATTTCATCTTATGTTTATGTTTATATAAGTCTTGCATAATATATATAATCACCAACAACAACAAGTTTCATAAAAACTCAAGTTTATAAGTTTCTAGTTGTTATTTTTAAGTTGTTTCTTTAAATGTGTTCATGAATATATGAACACATTATAAGCATGTTAATATTATGAAAACATGTGTTATATATGTGGTTTTATAACTATTATGGCTTTTAAACAAGTTGTCTTTAAATAAACAACAAGAATCATAAGTTGTTTTAAATTTATAAACTACGGAATTTCGGCAGAATATTTGTATCGACTTTGAAAAATCATAACTAATTCATAACTCAACGAAATGAGTTGATTCTTGTCTCAAAAGTTAGATCTATGTCTTAACTATAGATCTGCAATTTTTCATAATTTATTTTGAAGTTTAAGACCTCCAGAAATTATTTGAGAAACCGAAAGTTTGACAGCTCAAAAATGGCCAACATAGCGTTTTTAACGAGATTTTTCACCAACCTAAACAACTCAAAAAATGGCCGTTCTTGATTCTAAAAATCCTTTGTATATAGTAGTTTAATGTCCTAGAAAACCAAAGTCTAAAACATTTTGGAGCTTGGTCAAAAACAGCCTCAAAGTAGGCCGAAAAACCTCCGAAAAAGCTGGAAAATTATATATATATAAACTTGACGTTTTAAGCAAATCTTATTTATAAACTTGTAATGTTGGGTGATTTAAGACATAAAAATCTATAAATATACATATTATCATATATTAGTGATATTAAGTCCTTATCATCATTTAGGACTCGGTTAAACACCTCCGGTTTCATCACCCATCAAACAACGCACTTTTGCCTTTTTGCGCGTCGTTTTGCCATCACAAGTTCGGTGAGTCTTCATAGCCCCTATTTTTCACTATCTATTGGGGTGGAAATACATGCAATGTTTTTCATATGGACATCAAAACTGTTTATTTCTTATATGTATTACATGTTCGGATTCCATCAGCCCTTATATCATGAACCGTTAATTGCATTTATTTGTAAGGGCGAGTATATTGTGGATAGATCTATTGGGAGTCATGTCCCCCATTCGTGTTAGCTCGGTTCGGCTAACAGCGAGTGCATATGTATTCAACACACGGTATTACGTAGGGGAATACTGCACAGGGCAAACTCATTCTAATTAAGCTTCGGTTGCATGATGGTTTATGTAATACATACACGGAATTTATGATTTTATAAATTCAACTCATCTGATAATGTCCATACAACTGGTCTTTTCGCGTAAACCTATGAGCTCACCAACAATTTTTGTTGACGTATTTTAGCATGTATTTTCAAGTAATTAAGGCAAGTGTGCCTTCAGAAGTAACCACTTTCAAGCTTCCGCACTTAAGGAGTCGCATTCTTTTTCAAACCGTCGGAGATTTATTTGCATTATTTTGGATAATTTAATTATGTATTCAAATCTCTGTACCTTGCGAACTACTCTTTAATATTTACGGGTTATGTAAAACATTTCTACCTTTTAAAGTTATATCGATGTATTTCTTTGAAAACGTCCATATAGTGGTCGTTTATTATGATTATGGTCACGCTTCCGCGACGTCACGCTTCGTTGCCAATCGGAGTAGCGGGGTGTGACACAAATGAAATTGGAGACCGGAGCAAATGTCTTCCTTGTTTCAATATCAATAATATCCAAATGATGTATCGATAGAAATATGTAATATCCCTTTATTATTGAAACAGAAATCTTTTGAGAGATAACTGAGTAGTTGGTGGGGTTAAGTGCATGCGTCACTGGGTCCATGACGTCTTTTTCAATATCAAGTCGCATAGGGCTTGATAGATTATGTGGATTACCCAGCCGACACAGTTTAGGTAGGATTTTCTTTTCTTTTAATCCTTTCTCAACTCTCCGCACACAGCATTTTTCAACTAAGCTCCCTCCGGCTCAATTTTGAGAAATGAATTCAATCAGC
Source organism: Centrapalus pauciflorus (assembly GCA_020465985.1). Taxonomy (NCBI): domain Eukaryota; kingdom Viridiplantae; phylum Streptophyta; class Magnoliopsida; order Asterales; family Asteraceae; genus Centrapalus; species Centrapalus pauciflorus. The sequence continues at coordinate 9,031 of JAANYP010007285.1, forward strand.
TTTATAACAAATGCTTGATCTGATGCACCACCATCTCCTTTCAATATCAATATCCCTCTCATTTACATTTTATCTCTGCTCGACCCTGTCAGTATCCCGTGATAACTGACACTTCTCAACTAATAAACCTAAAGAACCCTCACCCACACAAACTACAGTTGGTTTGCTTCTTGGGTAGGTCTTCCGGTTCTAGTTTGACCATAGAAGCGATATTTATGCCTATCACATAGTTAGGTGCATAATCGGAGTCAGCAGAAGTAATCTTAGGCATTTCAGCTCATGGGATATCATGCAAATACTGATTAGAATTTACATCTCAAATGAATTGGGAGATGAAATCTAGAATGAATTTAGGGAATGATGAGTTGGTAGATATCAGAAAGAAATGAAAAATCTGATATATGATATGGAATGAATCAACTTTTCATGAAAGAATTAGCACTTGGGAGAATATGAAAATGATTGGAAGAATTCAGAATACATAGAAGACAAAAGAAGAAAATCTCAGAAGAAATGAGATTATGAAAATCAAAGAGATTAGATCAGTTAATCTCAATGATAGAATCAGAGAATCAGAAAAATATTCTATTCAGCTCAAAAATTATTTTTATGTGTGTATCAAATATTTTCGTGAAAAATCACACACCGTTTTTGAAAAATGTCATCCTCAAAGTGCGTCTGAAACTCCCCCTGGAAATAAGCACACACAGTTAGTCAACTCCTTAAAATGAAATCAGGAGCAAAAAATTATAAAAATAAAACTCCTCTTTGTCAATTTCAGCTTCGGAGTTGAATGCAGGGCAGGAATGCCAGTAAGATTTGTCTCTCAGACTCGGGTTCTAATCTCAAAATGAGTAGAAGCCATATGTCGTGGAAGCTCGGGTTTCAGTCTGATGTAACTGAAAGCCTTTATCTTGAGTTATGTACTGAGAAGTACAAAATCCAATTTCCAATGAAGACCGGGTTCTAGTCTGATATGACTAAAAACCATATGAGTGAACTGAAGAACGGGTTTTAGTCTAGATTAACTAAAAACCATCTTGAGTTGAAACACGGGCCTTGAACAGATGTAATCAAGAGCCTATTGAAATGAAGAACGGGTCCTTATCTGGAATGATAAGAAACCTATAACCTGCAAAATATAAGATGTCTTTGGTATCCAAACAGATTTGGATCCAAACTTGTTAGCGCTCTTGGGTACACATTTCAAAACGGGTTTTGGTACCCACTTGTACTTGGGTTTAGGTACCCATTGCAAGTTATAACTATCAGCTTCTCTTTCAAAAGCAGAAAACAAATTTCTTTGAGTATGAGAAAATTGAATATCTGAATTTCTAAAGAAACTCGAATTTGAATGATCAGACTTTTGTGAACACTTCTTTTTGAAAAACTGTCCGGTTCTTGCCTGTTTCTGATAATACTTGGTATTTTGCTGTGAAAATGTTTTCTGATTAGAATGACTAGTATTTTCAGAAATATTAGGAAAATTTGACTTCGAAGATTCACCAGTGTAAATCTTGACCGGAAGTTGTTCAAAGATTTTGTCTTTGCCTTTATGTATCTTGAGAAGATACTTAAGTTTCAGGTTTGAAGATGAATCAAACTTAGCAGAGTTAGTTAGATTCACTTCACTTTCAGAAGACAAACCAGAGTGATCAACATTGGATTTTAAACACACTGAAGAAGGGGTCTTAACCTTTGACTCAGTTGATGAAGTAAACACATGTAATTGTTTTGTAAGATGAAGTATCTGATCCTCCAAACTTTTGATAATGACTAAATTTGAATTTCTGTCATGATCAAATGATTGGTAATCAGATTTAAAAGATTGTTCTTTGATTAAGAACATTTGTCTTTCATCTTCAAACAATTCAGATGTTGATTTATAATCTTGTTCTTTAAGTAAGAACTCATGTCTTTCCTTCTCAATCAAATCTTTAGTTAAAGAAAACTCTTGTTGAAGAGCAAAAATTTCTTCATTTTTGTTTAAAATACAATTCTGATCAGTTGGTTTTGTCTTAGAAAGTGTATCTTCAAGATCCTGAACTTTCTTGTAAAGATCAGATCTTTCAGGCAAAAGATATTTCAGTTGAGTTGCATTCTAAAAATTTTCTTGTTTCAGCTCATCAAGTTCTTTAAGTAATTCAGATATTTTCAATTGATGAGCACAACTCTCAGAGTTTTGTTTTTCTTTTAAGCTTTGAATTTCTTCATTCAGTATTTGTACGTCACGTAATGCCAAATATTTATCAGTATTTAACTGAACGAGAATGTCGTAATTGTTCTTACGAATCTTTTCAGATTCATTAAGTTTGACAATCAGCTCAGACATTGAAAATTGTTCAAACACCATTATGAATTGCAGAAAAATGAACTTCCAAGATCTTTTATGGACTTATGAAAATTTGAATGAATCTTGAATGATTAATTTGTTAAAAATCAGCTCTGATTTGACTTTTTGACGTTGAAATTTTAGATTTTCTGCAGAAAAATGGCCATAACTTTTTTCGATTTGACGTAAGGTAGGCCTTCTAACGATGTTCCAGTCAAAAGTTATGGCCAATTTAAGCAGCAAAGGTCAAATAGTCAAAACACGAATAATGAATTATGAAAGTCGAATGATATGGGATGAAACTCGAATTATTAAGGTTGAAACTCGATCAAAGAAAGATGAAACTCGAACTATAAATGATCAAACTCGAATGATGAATTATCAAACTCGAATGATATGATATGCAACTCGAATGAAGTTATGTTAAACTCGAATGAAATGGAAATCAACTCGAATTACAAAGAAGTGAAACTCGGTCAATGCTTTATGAAACTCGATCAATGAAGTATGAAACTCGAATAACAGGGATCAAACTCGGTCAAAACACCAAGCTAACTCGAATGAATATAGACTAAACTCGAATGGTTCCTTATGCAACTCGATTGATACTTATGTTTTCTCGGGTGATAGGTTTATAAAACTCGAATGAAACACAAACAAACTCAAATAACAACTTGATCAAACTCGATTAAAACAAGGAATTCAGTGTTGCCCGAGTTTGAACAGGAACTGATCAAAATCAAGTTCAAAATTACAATTTTCAACAAAAATTTACGAATTGATTCCAGATTGAAATCGAACCTGCGGTTTTCACACACAAACACTTTTTGAAAAACAACTTTGGCTATTTTCAGATTAAAATCCAAAAATCGATCAAAAACCTCAAGAACACACACTTTTTCAAAAATTCAGTAAAATCCAAATTAAATCTTGTGTGTTTGGAATTAAAATCTGATGTTTATCACAATAGATTCGACTTTAAATGCTCCACTTTCGTTCCAATTTTCAGAACATTTCATCCACAAAATCAAAATCCAAAATTGATTTTCTGATTTCGGAAAAAAAATTGATGTTTGAGAAATCTAACTAACAGCTTGACATACTTAGAGTATTTCCCAACAGAACTTGACATTTATGTCCAGATTGGACTTTGTCATTCCATTCCACTTACCAACCTCACAAACCTCAAGTAAGTGTTTTCCAGTAGTTCTCCTTCACGAGCTCAAAAATTTTCAAATGTCATTAGGCTGTTTCTAGCTCTGTTTGTTGCAGCTCTATCGGATCCCCTCATAAGTTTACACACTTCATCCCATATGGATTTAGCAGTTTTTGTGTTTGTGAGACATGTGTAAATATCATTGGGGATTGAGATCAGTAGTAATTTCCTGGCAGTTTTATCCCCTAGTTTTCTTTTCTTTTGAGCCTCAGTCAGGTCGGTAACCTCAACTGTCCTTGGTGAAATCGGGGGATTACCGGTAGGTACTCCAGGGATTGTTTCCATGAATGTGGCTGGTGCTTCTGTAAAGGATTTCAACATCTCTTCTGACAGATCATGAAAGTTTATGAATTCTAGAAACCGTTCCCTCCATTAGACGTATTCTCCGCTGTAATGAATTGGGGGTTTGGTTTCTGATCCCATTGCTAGAGCGCCTTTTGACATTCTGATTGATGTTTTGGAAACTGTCCAAGATCTGATGAACTTTGATTGAAATTGAAATTGTTGATTAACTGTTGAAAGTTGATCAACCTTTGAAACAATGATTAGTATCAAATGATCAACTTGATTGTATAACAAAGTAACTTGTTAGTAGCAATACTCAATCTTGAATCAGACACTGAATAGACTTGAATGATGTTTTGTAATACTCAAATGATGTGTTGCAAAACACGAATGATGTGTAGTAAAACTCGAATTATGCTTGTATGAAACTCGAATTGAATTGAGTGAATCTCGAATTACTTTTCTGTAAAACTCGAATATCCTTATGTAAAACTCGAATGAGCTTTCTGTGAAACTCGAATTAGGCTGTTGTGAAACTCGAATTAGTTTGAGAAACTTGAATGTTAGATTATAACTCGAATTACTCTTATGTGAAACTCAAATTAGTTTTCTTTAAAACTCGAATTAATCTAATGTGAAACTCGAATTAAATTCGAATTCTTAATAAACTCGAATTACATTCGACTTTACTTGTGTTAATCTCGAATGTAATTGAGAGTAAACTCGAATTGACTAAGATCCAATTCGATTGATTAATCAAGTTAACTCGAATCAACTAAGATCCAACTCGATTGATTAATCAAGTCAACTCGAATCAACTAAGATCCAACTCGATTGATTAATCAATTGAACTCGAATCAAATTAGATTCAACTCGATTGACACTTGTTGTCAACTCGATTGACACTTGTTGTCAACTCGATTGACACTATTGTCAACTCGATTTACAAAGATATTCAACTCGAATTGCACATAAGCTAGGTGTATTTCGAGTTTCTTAATTTTTCAGATTATTCAAGTCTGAAATTCAAATTAATTCGAAAATTTAGCCATTTTCACTCAAATTGAAATCAAAGGTGAGGATTTTGATAACAAACACTTTTAGTGAAACACTTTTGTCCAAAAATAGATCTAGACTTGACTTTTGCAATAGAACAGTGAAAAACTTCGAGTTTTTCAAAATTTTACAAAAATCTCTAGATCTTTTGCTGTGTTTTATGAATCAAATCAAGTTTATAGTCAATTGAATCGACTACTGATCCTATACCTTCGATCCAAATTTCACAGTGTAAGATCAACAGATTGAAAACCCTTGGTATTTTAGGGTTTTTCGAAAAAAATCAAGAACAGTTCGTAAAAATCAAATTCTGAATCAAAATTCACCCCTATAGTCTCTGATACCAATTGTGAATTACAGTTTCTATATCAATCATGCAACAATTCAATATCTAGAACAATAAAATGAATCAAAACTAACCGAATGATTATATTCCTGAAAAAGTCGATTACAATGATGAGAATGATCTTCAAAAGTCAGTAACCGTATTTCTTCCTGAATTCTATGTGTGCAAAAGTGATTTGTCAGATCTATATCTAAATTGAAAGTCAAACTTTCTATTTATATACAATTATACAACTATTAACTAATTTCAAAACAAACCCTTTACTTTACATCCCATCAACTAAATTCTAACAGTTCTTTGAAAATAATAAACTTTTTAAAAGTCCGTTATTCCGGATAACATAAGTTGGTTCGATATAAAAACGTAAATGATGATTATTTTGATCCTATGTTTGTCGAGACCACATTTTTTAAACATATTTAACTTGTTCATCTCGACTACACTTTAAACAATAAAAATGATCATTTTGATTTATCATTTTGATTTTTTTTTTTGCATCCACATATGTGTGACATTAGTGTCAATTGAACAATCACTTAAATTGATTAAAAAACAAATAATACGAATTTTATCAATATAAGAGATTTATGTGGCAAAAAAATTAGTTGAGGGATTTATAAGACAAAATAATTTAGTCGGGGGACTTAATCGGAAAAAAATCATAGATTTATAAAATCCACGTCAGCAATTGCAACCGGCTAAACAGGTCACCGGTAACTTTTCTTGAAAAAATACCAAATTCGTGTTTTTTATTTAGTTAAGGGACTTATCAGAAAAAAAAATTGATTGAGGGACTTAATCGAAAAAAAACTTGAAGTTTCATGGTTTATTGCGAAAGCATATTTTTAATGTTACTTCTTTGAGATTTTATTTCAAAGCTAGAATGAGACACTGTGGACACCATGGTAAAATGTTACCCAATTAATAGAATGAATAATTTATGTTGAGTATATTGAATTAAATAGGCATGGAAGTATGCTGAGCTTTAGAATATCCGTAAATTATGTCGTGCAACTCATTTAACCTGCTTATATATAAAGGAAGTGCAAATAATAGTAGTATGATGCTTTAGCTGATTAGTAAATCTTTTCGTGTAGCTTGTTTAAGCTACTTGTATTAAAAGGAATGGTAATGAAAGCTACACTATAACTGAAGTCTCAAATTACATAGAATCCACTAAAAGTGATATCTACCTCTCACAGTGATTGTTATGCTTGATAATTCTTGTGATATTGTCCGAAGATGTTGTGAACTAATCATCTATAAGCCTCAATTATATATGTTGCTAAAGTAAGTTGCATTTGTAGGCATTTTAATCTAACTTCAAAATTTTACTTAAGTTAAAAAACGTTGCATCCAAATTTCAGATATTCGCGAACTTCGGATCTTAGGACTTGAACTTCGTATAATTGCGAAATTTTGGCATTTTAGCTTATTGGCCTTTGTCTAATAATGCACATACTAATTTCAACTCAGTAATATCCTTAACAAATAGAACTTTGGACCTAAGGATTAAACTTTAATGAACATCGATGGCATGTGTCAAACTTCAAAACATGTCCTCATCCAGATTCTGGTACATAGGTATTTATTTATCATGTATTCATAAATGAGTGTCTGGACATCAGGTTATTAATGTCCCAAACATCGGATATGGGTTCTGAACTTCGGAAGTAAGTTTCAAACTTCGAATGTTCCCAAGATCTGAACTTCATCAGTTGTGCATTTCATAAATTTTCTTAATAGTGAAATCTATCAGATTACAATTACTACGAGATAAACTATTAGTTAACACCAATATGGGTGTTTATTGCTCAAATTCAAGCCAAATAGACAGTGTTCTTCGCTATGCAAAATACACAGTTCACGCACACCTTAAAATTCTGGTTTACTAATAATCTCTAAGTGGAATTAGAAGATGAAATCAATGGCTGTAGCTTTCGTTGGAGTTCAATTTCACTTTACAACATTCAAATAACATATGCATTCACAAATTATTATTGCATGTTGATAATCAGTTCTAAAGCCATTCTTCAGTAAAAATCACAATAAATTGTAAATCTTACCTAAAATAACTTTAGATTCTTGAATAGCTTCTTGCAACGATACTTGTCAACTAATCCTTTACTTGATTCTTCAAAATATTATGGTTTCTAATGAGAGACTTGAAGGAGCCGAGAGGTAGAGAGATAGTGAATGATTGAAAAATGTGCAGCCTTTCTTTGCACATATGGACGCGTAATAGGATAAGTTTGAGGCTTTTGCACTTTGCACCCCTCAACTTGCACTTTACTCTGAACAATTATGGATACTTCTCTTCCATCTCTTGCCTTAACTCTCAAGTCTTGGTAGCATCATGCTAGTGTTTCCACTGCACTAACACCATTTTAATTTTTTTATTCCTTAGCTGCCTCACTTGAGTATCCAAAATGCTCCCATGCTCATGTAAACGCAGATTTTCTTATAACTTTAGATCCAAGTAGATCGTTTCAGGATCTCTTTCTAAATTTAAGGTCTTCCTCAGGTTGGCTACATGAAACACAGGGTGTATTCCAACCATTGCAGCTGTTAAATCTAGCTGATAAGACTAATTTCAAAGTTTGTTGATAATTCTGAAAGGTTTAACTTTGGTGAAACCTTCAGATTTACCCATTATTCTTTCGCAACTCAATTAATCTAGGCTTCTTATCATGATGACTCTTCTGTCATCTTTGAGCTGTTGCTAAGTTTTGTCGCACTAGCTGATTGACGTTATTTGTTTCTTGTAAAATTGTTGGCCGAGCTATTGGTGTCTCTCTTGTTTCTCACCAAGAAGTCGGAGTATGACATTTTGACTATAAAGAGCTTCAAATGATGACATTTTGAATGAAGAAGGGTAGTTGTTATCGTAGGAGAACTTAGCTAACGATAGATAATCATCCTAATTGCCTCCCATTTCTAATACGCATGCCCGAAGCATATCTTCCAGTGTTAGAATGGTTCTCTCACTTTGGTTGTGCTCATTTGAATCCTAGTTCCAAGGCTCTGTTGCAATACTAACTAGAAGTTGGCCAGATGTTGGATGTAAATCAGTTGTGTCTATCTGACACAATGGATTTTGGCACATCATGTCGGGATACTATTTCATTGATGTAGAGTTAGGCAAGTCTCTGAAGTTGGTAAGTTTTGCGAACTTGTAAAAAGTGTTCAGTCGTTGTTAATAGATCAACAATGACCCAGATGGAGTCATGTTATCGGTGCATTTTCGGAAATTTCATTACAAAGTCCATGTTAATATGGTCTCACTTCTATTTAGGAATTTGTAGAGGTTGCAGACTACCATAGGGATATTGATGTTCTACTTTAACCATTCTGCAAGTTCTACATCCTTCCAAAATCTGACCAATAGTCCACTTCATGCTTGGCCACCAATATTGAGGCTTCAAGTTGCAATACATCTTGGTTCTACTAGAATGAACTGAAAAGTTTGAATTGTGAGCATCTTTCAAAATCTTCTCTTGCAAATTGCCAAACTTTGGCACCCTGAATTATATCCTTAAACAGTCTCAACCCTTGCAAGTGTACGAAAACTAATGCACTTGCCCATTCATCTCTTCTACAACAAGGTTTTCTTCTTTCAAAGCTTCAGTTTGTGTAGACAGAATTTCACCGATAAGAGTCGAGTTAAAAGTCACATGGATTAAGGCATACATGCACTTTGCTAAATAAATCTTATGACTAAGCGCATCGTCAACTACATTGCTTTGTTGGTATGTTACAAGATTTCATAGTTTTAATTCTTCATCAGTTCCATCGATCTCCTCTGCCTCATATTCAATTCTTTCTGGCTAAAGATGTACTTGAGGCTTTTGTGATCCTTATAGAGTTGGCATTTAGTTCTATACTAGTAGTGGTGCCATAGGTTAGCTCTAGATAATGTGTAGAATAGTCTTTTTCATGTTGTTTAAGTTATCAAGATTTATATAAATGAGTTTGCCTCTTTGCATTAATGTACATCCTAAACCCAAAACCCCATCACTATATACTATAAAATCTTCATTGCCTTTAGGTAGGGCTGGGATTGGGGCTTCGCTTAGTCATTTCTTTAATAACTCAAATGCCTCCAACTTCGGCCCAGATAAATGGGGCATTTTTCTTGGTTAACGAGGTAAGAGGAACAATAATTTTAGAAAAATCCTTAACGAAAGTCATATAATAGTCTGCTAAGCCAAGAAAATCTTCACCTCAATAGCATTTCTGGGTGCTTCCCTATTTCTAATGGCCTTAACTATAGCGTGATCCACAGAATTCCCTTCGCCAGAGATCATGTGGTCGAGATATTGAATCTGTTCAATGATAAATTTTTAAACGTCGACTTCATACTTTAATTATGGCATTGGAATGCACAAGGTTAAACATTCTGCATACCTGTGTCAGCTAGTAACTCGCATTTTGAGAACTTGGTATAGAGTCTTTCATTGCGGAGTAACCCTAAAAGCTATCAGAGATGAATGACGTGCTCTGCTTCGATCTTGGAATATATGAGAATGTCAACAATAAAGATGATGACTGATTTATCGAGCATTGGTCGGCATACATGGTTTATAAAATCCATGAATGCGGCTGGGCGTTTGTCAAGCCAATAGGCATCACGAGAAATTCATAACGAGCGTAGCGTGTGCGAAAGGCAGTCTTCTGTTTTAAATAATGATAGCCGGAGTGAAGGTCAATTTTAGAGAAATAGCTCGGACCTTGGAGCTAATCAAATAAGTCGTCGATACGTGATAAGAGATACTTATTTATTATTGTTACCTTGTTGAGTTCACGATAGTCAATGAACACACAAAATTGTCCCATATTTCTTTTAAACAAAAAGAACAGAAACGCCCCATGGAGAAAAGCTTGGTCTGATATAGCCTTTGTTTAGAAGCTCTTATAGTTTCTTCATCATCTCCTGCATTATTGTAGGAGTAGGGAGATAGGGAGCTTTAGCAATTGGTGCAGCTCCAGGAAATAGGTCGATACGAAATTCCACTTGACGATCGGGTGGTAGTCCTGATATGTCCTCTAGAAACACGTCCGGGAATTCGAAAACTATAGGGACCTGAGCTATGACTGTATTATTAAGATTTGGCATCAATTGTGTATGCCATATAGGACAAACAACCTTTAGACACTAACATCAACTCTTTACCTATAGAGATAAGGCACTCGAACCGTGCGACCGTCTAAAGTTGCAACCTGAATCCTATGCTTGTTGCACACTATTTTAGTCTGATTACTGCTTAGCCAATCCATACCAATTATCATATCGAATTCTTTGAAATCAAGAGGGATGAGATCAAAAAGAATTGTAACGTCGTCAATCTCAAGATTTGTCAATCAAGTCAGTGAGATGAAAAGAAATGGGGTTACAAAGTCAAACATGGACATAAATATCAAGTTTCTGAATATTCACAATCCTGAGTGGGACAAGTATACCATGACCATTCAACAGACCAAGGAAATAGATGAAATGGATTTTCATATGGTCTGCAGACCCTGAAATAGAATCTGAATCCTCTGACTCGTCTGCAGACCATGAAATAGAAGAGGTGAAGAAGCAGATGGCTCTTCTGACATAAGCATTTCAGAAAAAGTTTTAACGCAAGCCAACGAACAACGAGATGCAGTATAAAACTGGGTCCAGAAAGTATGAAAGGAGAGAGAAGTATGATAATAAAGGAGAGAGTAGTGGGAAAAAGTTTGAGAAATATGAGAAGCCAGATAAGTCTGCTCAGAAGGAAGAAGAGCAGAAATGCTATAATTGTGGCAATCCAGGCCATTTTGCTTGAGAGTGCCGACAACCTATTATTAAAAATTTTGAATACTACACAAATAAGGCATTGTTGGCCAAACAAAAGGAATCTGGAAAGGCTTTGATGGCAGAAGATGATCACTAGCTCCAACTCTCTGACGATGATGATATTCTGGATGAGGATTCTCATATATGCTTAAAGTCAGAGATCTTTCAAAACACGTCACAGTCTGAACAAAGTGAATCTGCAATGATTGCTGAGGATGAAGTCTTGGTCGGACTGACAGATGATGAAGAGGAAAAGAAAGAAGATACAGATTCAGAGTCTGAATTGAGAAAAGATGTAGCATTGATGGCTACAGGAGTTGCTGAATGCAATAAAGATCAAGAGGATGATGGTTAATTCTGATCTTCAATTGAATATAAAAAGTCATACATTCCAAATCCAATTCTTGAGAAGATTAATTCTGATCTTGAATTGAAAATAAAAAGTCATACATTCCAAACATAATTCCAAAGAAAATTCTTAAATTGAAAATAAAATTTTCACTCAAATGTCATACATTCCAAACTCAACTCTCAACCTGGTCAGAAAACTTCAATTAAACCTGACTCCATTAATTCTGTAAAGGAGTTTGATCTGTTTATGAAATCAGAATTAAATTCTTTGGATGAAATGTTTGTCAAGATTGATGAATTTGTAAAATCTCTTTATTACAAAAAACTGATAAAACTGAAGGACCAGTAAGTATTTTGAAAAAAGTACCTACAACTCCCAAGGTTGAATCAGTATCATCACTTGTTTTGCAACGAAAGGAGAAAGCAAAAGTTTCTTTTATTCCTCATATATTCGAAAAAGGCGAATCGTCGTCTTCGAAGGTAACAAATGCAAAGAGTTCAATTGCTTCTTGTGGTAAGAAAGTTTTACAGAATACTGCTTATTCTAATTTGACTAATTCCTCTTCTTCCTTTATGTCAGATAATTTTGTGAAAAGATCTTCAAAGCAAGTGTGGAGAAAGAAGTAGGTTGCAAAGAAAAAGACCTATTTTCAAAAAGAGTGAAGAATAAAAGACAATAGTATTACAGATAGGACTAGTTTCCTAAGGAAAAATTGTCTGTAATAACTCAAATACTAAACTCTGTTCTAAATATTCTCGTGCTGGAATGATGTCTTTAAATTCTGTTAATGTTAGTACATCCTGTGTGACGATAGCAGTCTAAGTATAGATAGCATTTTGTGTAAGCCCATTTACTTGATATTGGATATTAACAAGTGTTTGATATATGTTTGATTATATATGTTTGAACTAAGTGCAATGTATTACAGTAAGTTCAAACATTAGTTCAAAGATAAGTTCAAACATAAGTTCAAAAATAAGTTCAAACATAAGTTTGAAGGCTTAAGTTCGAATTTGTTAAGAGGACAAGTTTGAAAAAGGCCTTGGGCCAAGTTCCAACTTGTCCTAGACAAAGTCGAACCAGTCAGTATAATTAAGGGTTAACTCGATTAATTATGAGACTTTTGCAGATTTTCAGAGAGATTAAGCAAAAGGGCGATCTCGAACATGCTAGCAATCAGAGAGTTTCGTGTGGAGAGAATCACAGTGTCGGGGCGATCCGTTGGTCATCTATCACCTTGCTAGTCTCTGTGTTTCGGGGTGCGTGGCCTATCCATGAAGCTACTAACGAGGATTCCGCACTCGTTCGAAGGTGTCGCATCAAGAGAAGATCCGTAGAGAGCAGACCTTACAGTTAATTTCCATGGGTTGAATGCAAAATCATTGTCTAATTCAAATGTGCGTTTATGGGTAGAAAAGAACAAGGTTCCCAAGTTTAGACAAAAACGGGTTCCAAAGAAACCATTTTCAAAATCAGTTCCAAAAAGAACTGTTCAAAAATGGATACCCAAGAGATATTGTCAAAAAGTGGGTTCCTAAAATATAGAATGTTTCTGTTTCTCTACGTGCCGTAACACTGCATGATTTACCTAACTCAAAAGGGCCCAACTATAAGTGGGTACCTCACTGATTTACTTCCTCTTGTAGGTAAATCATGTGTGGTATTTTGATTCTGGTTGTTCCAAGCATATGACCGGACAGCGAGACACCCTCACAAAGTTTATGAATAAATTTTGTGGGACGGTCAGATTCGGCAATGATAAGTTCTGTCTGATCAGAGGCTATGGATGTCTGGAATATGACAAGATCACAATTAAGAAAGTTTTTTATGTCGACGGTAATGGTCATAACTTGTTCAGTATTGGTCAACTGTGCGACAAAGTGTTGGAAGTCAACTTTAGAGCAAACAGATGTAGCATTAGATCTTGGGAAGGGAAGGAAATTCTAGCTGGTACTAGAAAGACGAAGTTGTACTATATTGACTTAGCCAACATAAAATTGAAAAAAGATGCCTGCCTACTGTCCAAAGCATCTTTAAAGGAGTCATGGTTGTGGCATCACCGTCTTTCACACTTGAACTTCAAAGAGCTTAATCACCTTGCCAAAAAAGGTTTAGTAAAAGGCCTTCGAACTCTCAAATTTCAGAAAGAGCAATTGTGTGCGGCCTGTGAGAAAGGAAAGATGGTGAGGGCTTCGCACAAATCGAAAGTTGAACATTCTTCAACTAAACCTTTAGAGCTACTTCACATGGACCTCTGCGGGCTAATGAGGGTACAAAGCATAAATAAGAATAAGTATGTTCTTGTAATCGTCGATGATTATTTGAGATATACATGGGTTTTCTTTCTGAGATCCAAATCTGAAGCTACAGAAATTATAATTGACTTCCTGTGCAAAATTCAAGTCAAGTTGCAGCTTTCTGTTCAGAACATTACATCTGATAATGGTACAGAATTTAAGAACAACTCCTTAGAGACATTTGTTAGTTCCGTTGGAATAACCCATCAATTTTCGGCTGCTCGTACCCCTCAACAAAATCGTTTAGTTGAACGACGAAACTGTACACTTGTTGAATATGCAAGGACGATGCTAGCATACTCGAATCTGCCGTTGTTCTCATGGGTTGAAGCTATAGGTAGTGCGTGTTATACCCATAATAGATCGATCGTAAATAAACGCTTCGGAAAAATGCCATACGAGTTGATAAATAAAAGAATTCTTAACATTAAAGTTTTCCATGTCTTTGGTTGCAGATGCTTTATTCTTAATGATAAAGGTACAACTTGGGGAATTTAATCAGAAAGCTGATGAAGGAATTTTTATCAGATACTCAAAGGAATCGGTGGCTTTTCGAGTTTATTACAAACGCACTAAGACGGTCAATGAAAGCGTCAATGTCAAATTTGATGAAGGCATCATAATGGCTCCTGGACATGCCAGTTCCTGAGTAGAGTGTCAATAGAAAAGTTCTATGAAGTCAACTGAGCTGAAAGATGATTTAATGATCTAAATACGTTATTTGAAAATTTTTATGATGACTACTTTGATAAGACCAAAACTGATATTCCTATTTTAGTTCCTGACATGGTTACTGAAGATCCTGTAGTAGTCTTAGATCAATCTCAACCAGCTATTCCTGGAGAAACTTGAGATGTTTCGTCAAATAATATACACAATTCATCTAAAAGTGTACAACAACCTCCTGCTCCAGAATCCCAAGACACTCCTTTGAATAATCAAACACCCGAATCCCCTAATTCAGTTGAGATTCCAACAACATCGGAATCTATTCTCCGTCAACCCTACTAGGATTTAAATCCCAATCAAGACCAACTCCAACCTTATCCTCATACATATAAATGGACAAGGGATCACCCTCCTGAAAACATCATTGGAGATCCCTCTACGTCGGTTCAAACCCGAATAGCTACAATCAATGAATGTATCTTCTCAAACTTTTTGATTAAGATTGAACCAAAAATGGTGAAGGAAGCTCTTCAGGAAGCGGATTGGATTGTCGCGATGCAAGAGGAGCTTAATCAATTTGAGCCGTTGAGAGTCTGGCGGTTAGTGGAAAGACCGAAGGACAAATCCATTATTGGCACGAACTGGATATTCAAGAATAAGAAGGATGAACATGGTGTGATCATCCGCAATAAAGAAAGACTCATGGCCAAAGGATACAGTCAATAGGAGGGAATTGACTATGACGAGAAGTTTGTCCCCGTTGTCAGAATAGAAGCAAATAGGATGTTTTTAGCTTTCGCTGCTCACAAAAACTTTAATGTTTATCAGATGGATGTGAAAACAACGTTTTTGAATGGGGATTTAAAAGATGAAGTATATACCTATCAGTTAGAAGGATTTACAGATCCTTCGAAGCCTGATCATGTATATATTTTATATAAGTCATTGTACGGCCTTAAACAAGCACCACGAGTATGATTTGATGCTTTATCATTCTATCTCATAAAATATGGTTTTAACAAAGGTGTTGTTGACACAACCGTATTCATTAAACGTCAAGGTCCAGATATCATAGTGATACAGATATATGTAGATGACATAATTTTTGGGTCTACAAATACTGAATTTTGTAAAAAGTTAGCGATCTTAATGTCCCAAAAGTTTGAGATGAGCATGATGGGTGAAATTTATTTTTTCTTGGGGTTACAAGTTAAACAATTGAGTGATGAAATTTTCATTAATCAGTCGAAATATATTCAAGACATGTTGAAAAAGTTTAACATGGTCAACACTACCCCAATGAAAACACCCATGGCTTTTGATTCGAAATCGAAATTTGAAGTGGACATTTCAGGGAAACCTGTGGATGTTACACATAATCGAGTAATTATTGGCTCATTAATGTACTTAACCGCGAGTAGACCTGATATTATGTTTGCTACATGTCTTTGTGCTAGATATCAGGCAAATCAAAAAGAATATCACTTGGCTGCTGCCAAAAGGATTCTAAGATATCTTAAGGGTAAATCTAACTCAGGTGGTATCCTAGGAAATCAAAATTTACATTGACTGCTTTTTCTGATGCTGATCATGCAGGAGACAGAATGGAAGAAAAAGTACATCAGGAGCAGTTCAATTTCTTGGCGATAAACCCATTTGCTGGTCATCCAAGAAACAACATTTTGTTTCACTGTCAATAGCTGAAGCTGAATATGTAGCTATATCCTCGTGCTGCTCTCAAGTGCTGTCGATGATAAACCAACTGCGTGACTACGGATTTACACCGCAGAAGATCCCTATTTACTGTTATTCTCAGAGCGCGATACCTATTGCATCTAATCCAGTGCAACATTCAAAACCAAAGCACATTGACATTCAATATCATTTTATTAAGGATCATGTAGAAAATGGTAATGTTGAATTATATTTTGTACCGACTCAATATCAGTTAGCTGATTTGTTTACCAAAGCGTTAGATGAAAAACGTTTATTTTTTTTGGTATACAAATTGGGTATGCTAAATCGATATATTTAAACATTCATGTGTTACAAAGTATAATTTTTTACAATTCTTTAGTTAATTTAATTTTTGTGTTAATCTCTTGTGCTTTCAAAGTGCTAATTTTTCTAAGATTGAATTGACTTTGGATTGTCATGTGCAGGGGGGCAAACTGAAAATTATATTTGTATAACTGTTTTAAAATAGTTCATCTGATATTTTTTATTTGCTTAATTGCAGGGGGAGCATGCTTAAAAGATTATATTAATCTGAAGGGGAGCTAATACGCAAGATTCAAGGGGGAGCAAATTTTTTTATTGTTCATTTTATTTCATTTTGTTTTTGTTTTGTTCTGATTTGTTTGTTTTTTTTTGTTTTAGCGTGTGTGTCTTATAATTCTAAATAATGTGGGCCGGATAATGAAAAAAAAAAGAAGTGAAATGGGTCGGGTACCAAATTTGAATAGAGTATTAATTTGAATTTCAAATTCGAAATTCATTTTTTCGAATCATGCACTGTACACCGAGTCACTCATTCTCTCGGATTTTCTTCAACAACCGACCAACAATCAATTTATTGTTGGATTTCAAGATATTAAGTGCAAAATTTGTAAGTTTTTTACATTTTCATACTGTTTTCTTATTTTAAGTATTTTTGTTTAGAGTTTAATGAACAGTGTGTGTTTGTGTGTGTTTGTCGGTGTGTGTCAAATTGAGATCATCCATTTGGGTTTCAATGTTCAAATTTAATGTTTGTATGTGTGCTTCATGTTAAAATAAGCTTGAATGTCAAATTTCATGGCTTATAATACATCAAACATCATTTAATTTGAAATTTTCAGAATGAAACTTTCTAGTTGTAAGGTTTTCTGAAATTTAAAGATTTCTGATTCATGAAGTTGTTTTTGAAACAACTTCAGTAAAGGAAATTTGTTTAAAATGATATTTCGAGTAGGAAATGTTAATTGTTAGGCTTTTAAGTCCATGGATTGTATTTTTTGAAGTTTCAGAGTGTGACAGGACTTAGAAATAATTTCGATATCAAACTCGATAAAAGTGTCTATCGAGAAAATTTTAGTTTGATTCGAGTTTGATAACATAGCACCCGAGAAAACCTTTATGTTCTTCGAGTTTGTTAAAGTTTCAACTGAGAAAACCTTAGCATAAGTCGAGTTTGTCAAAGATTCATCCAAGTTAAATTCAGTTTTCATCAGTTTGACAAAATCATCACCCGAGGACGTCTTGGTTTTATTCGAGTTTGATAACTCATCATCCGAGAAAATAGAAGCATCATTCGAGTTTGATAATTCATCATCCGAGAAAACGGATGTATAATTCGAGTTTGTTAAATCATTACCCGAGTTAGCCTTAGTTTCATTCACATTTGATTAAGAGATACCCGGGTTCACTTTAAAGCTAAATCGAATTTGATAACATATAACCCAAGAATGCTTGTGCTTCATTCGAGTTTGGTGATGTGTCACCCGAGTTTGCTTTTAAAATTTTTCTAAGTGTGGAAATTTACATTTTTCAAAGAAATTTCACATTTTTTGAGTTAAAATTTTAAAATCTGTTATACATTAACGTTGGTCCCTTAATGGTTGACTTTGGAGTCCTAATAGTAATATTTTGATATTATTATCTGGAATCCAGATGCTTTAAACAATGTGACTCAGATTTTTCTAATTTCTTGATAAATGTCATATTTCTTTATTGGTAGGAAACGTTTTGTTTACCTGATGTGACTAACATGTTTGTTATATATACAGGTTGCAAATGGCTTCCGAAACACCCACCCACCAATCAAACTCCTCTGACTCCCATTCATCATCAAATCATACACTAGTATCCAAACCTATCAAGTCTGCTTCAGTTTCTAGACCAACACCATCATCTCCCATCTCTGACACCAAATTTCTGAAACCTAAACATTGCTTAAATCTTTTGGACAACAATCACCAGTTTGATCCAAATACCATCAAAGTTAGCCATCCGGTAATTGTTGAGATCCTTAAAGGCCACCCTCTTGGTTACCTTCTCAAGTATAAACCAACAATTCCGTTGATCTACATACACCAATTCTGGAATACCATCAAATTTGTTGTAGATGCCAATGGTCATCACTTCAAAGTGACAATAGATCAATACAAAGCAAAGATCACCTTGGCCAGACTCCGTCATAAGTTGTTTCTACCAAGACGGATTGATAGAGGTAATTTCCCTGACTTTGCGGATTTCGAAGACTTTGTATCAGATGAACAATTATGTCGAGACATCATCAGTCTGGGATATACAAAGCCATTAACGAAGAGTTCACTATTTCACTGAAATGAACTAAATGGTGAATGGTATACTCTATTCGGAATTCTGAATAGCTGTATAACCTCTAAATACACCGGGATTGACCGCGGAAGTCTACATTGTCTGAGAATATACAATGGAGTCGCGTACAGAAAACATTATGACTTTGCGTAACGCATCTGGGAATATCTTAAAGAGGTGGTGCTTGCAAAGACCATAAATCCTGCGAGAAAGTTTGTGCCTCTTCAACGGTTCACTCAGATATTAACCAGAGGTATCTTCAGGGCAAATGAAAAGATCCCGAAGAGGACACACTCTCAGAATTGCCCAGATTACGTAATGATGAGTCTGCATAGAGTTCAGGATGATCCAAATGCCAATATTATGCCTATTCCTGAAGCACTTTTGATGTATGTTGATGAGAATGCTGAATCGGTGAGGTTGTACAGAATAGACCATGCTCTTGTGAAACCTCAAGAACCGTGGCTTCCTATCCTTGGAGTAATAGGTGAGCACGTACATCAACAAGGGGTTGATGCACAGGGTAACCTTGAACTGAGAGAGGAGGCTAAAGGAGTTGTGAAGGGAGGTGAGGGAGATTCTGATTCTGAAAGAAACTTATCTAATATTCAAGAAGGAGGAAATGAGGGTGAGGAATATGATGATGATAATGATAATTGTGATGATGTTGATATTGCTGTGGCAAGAATTGAACATTCTCAATCTGAGCATTTACCTGTTATAGAAGTTGATGAGGTGGTTAGAGTGAGTTTGAGGGAGTCCCAAACCACATAAAACCTGGTAGCCACATCTGCTGTTAGCTCTTTTTTGAGAGTTGACATTGAAGCAGCCAGTACCCCACTGGTGACAGCACAACCACACTAGCCACTCATCTCCTTCTCAACAAGGATATGTTTCAATTCTTCACCGGGATTATGCACATAATCTATCCTTGGATCATTCGAATCCTATGGATATTGAAACCAGTACACGTCTGCCCCAGTGTACATTTCTTCAAGCACAAGTAATATAACCGATACACTCTAGGACACTCGAGTCAGTTTCATTTGTTGAAACAAGTATAGAAGGACTTGGAGTCCCTGTAGCAAAAACTACTGTGTCGGAAGCATTCATTGCTCCGTCACACGATGCAGTTGGAAGTCCTACCAGAGAAACGTCGCTGCCAACTCTTAACATAGGCCAAGCAGATGAACTTTTTAAAAGTTCAACTGTCATGACAACTGGAAGTCTAAGTAACCTAGGAGTTAGCTTGTTACCCTCCGTGACTGAGAAAAGATTAAATGACGTAATTACTGGTGTTACTAATCAAATGAGCAGTCAGTATGCAGAGATGATGAGACAAATGATTAAAATTCAAAGATTATTGAAAGGAAATGCTACTGCTGAAGTTGAAGAAGAAGAAAAGCAAATATCCAACAATTAGTTGAGAGACTATAGTATGGAGCAATTTGATTTTATGAATGAGCATATGACAGGATTGATGAATACGATTGTGAGCGATTTGGGTTCTTTATCTGAAATTTTCTCCATCATGGAACAAACTTGCAAATCCCAAGCTTCAGGATCTAAGAGAAGACATGAGGACCATGATGACTCTGATGATGCTACTCATGAGGGGGGAGAAGAGGGGAAAGCTTGGTGAGTCAGAGTTGTAGCTTGTGGTTTTTGAGGCTAAAGATACTGAAGGAGGAGGTTCTAGAGAGGGAGGAGGTTCAAAAGATGATCATGTTGATGCTCAAAGTGAGATGGGATTGATTCTTTTGAAGATGATCCAATTCCTATGAGTGTACAATCTGGTGTTTATAATTTTGAGGAATATGATGAATTTGACAAGGATGAAGAAGAAGTGGTGTTTCTAATAGAAGGAGTTGAAAAGGTTAGAATAGATGGAGTTAAAAAGGAGATTGATGTGTCTGAGCCTGAAATGTTTGAGTTTTCTGAGATGTTATGAGAGAAGGGAAGATTGTTGATGAAGAGGACCTGTAGAGGAAATTTTAAAGGATGATATACCAACACCAACGGTTGAAAAGCCTGCGGTGAGGATAAGTTAAGGAAGAAGAAGATCCGTTTCCTGTAAGTGGGCTGGTGCCAGAAACATTTCAAGGATTGACTGAAGTAAATCTGATGGATAAATTCTTTCAAAGCTATATCTTGGCTGAAGAATCAGATAGACTATATCATCTGAGGTATGCTGTCTAAGAAGTGGTTCAAAGACATAGAGAAGCTTAAGGAATATTAAGTCGTTGTTGATAAACATCCAGTTGTCATATACAAAAATAAAAATAAAGAGAAGAAAGCCATGCGAATGATCGAGCTGAACAAGTATTTAGATGACACTCTTCAGAAGGTAAAGACAACTCTGAAAGGGATTATTGATCATGATGTTATGAGACGTTTGAAAGGTGGTGGCATGATTCCGTTTGATAGAAGATTGATTGTTCACTTTGTGTCGGAGATTGAATCAAGATTGAAATGCCTAAGAATCATAAGAAGATTTGAAATGAAACATGGCTTAAAAGACAGAAGATGAATTACAGTTCATAAAAGGGGGAGAATGTTGGGATCTTATATTTTGGTTTATGAATGTAATAGTTAAGGGGGGACTATTGTAAATATTCATTTCTTTTTTTGTGTATAAATAGAATTAGAAGGTATTGTTGTATGTTCGTAACTACACTGAATTGCACAGATTTGCACAATTAGTACGGTTAGAGGTCAACACTAGTTTTCTGTGCAAGAACATTGTAATTCTCTCATCTCAATATCTAATCATTTGTTCGTGATTGATAATCTGATGGTTGTTCTTATTGTTTAATTCATATTGATTGTTTGATATTGAAATAACAGTTGCATAATTTATCTAAGATAAGTGACATTAAATATGTATTAATAATCTTTCATAACTTTAATTATGCAAGACAAAAACAATTTCCTTAAACTAGTGTATTTCATAAGTATTTATAGAAATGCATAAAAAGAAAAATACAAGAATACATTTTAAATACTTTATACAAATTAAGTAAAAATAAAAACTCAATATAATACCTCCATTGCCGGCCCCTAGGGAGTAGTACACCAAAAGTTGACTTCTCAATATTTTAATATAAATGCCTTGCGAAATCACCATCAAACTTTATCACCGCACTATGCAAAGATTTGCACTCAAACACCATCTTTGTCATCATTTCACTACCTTTTTTCTTCTATAAATAAGAAAACAATACATTCTTTCATTTCCACACTTGCATGAACAAAACTCTCCTCCTCATTCTCTCTAAAAATCAGCCAAGCATACACACACATACTCTCCATATTTCTCAAGTGTTCTTCATGTTCTTCAAGAGTTCTTTGGTGCAACAAAAATTCATGACTCTTTTCTTTTGCACATATGATTTCATTTCCTTCATTAAAGTAAGTATAACTATCTTATTTACTTCTTTTTGTATAAGTTAAATACATGTCTTGCATAATAATGTATAATCACCAACAACAACAAGTTTCATCAAAATCTAAGTTTATCAACAACTAGTTTTTATTTTAAAGTTGTTACTATAAATGTGATTATAAAAGTATGAACACATAATGTAGGCATAAATATTATGAAATCAAGGGTTATAAATGTGTTTCATAACCTTTTATACATGTGATTTTTGAATAAACAACAAGAATCACAAGTTGTTGCAAGATTGTGAAATTCAGATTTTTTTGGCAGAAATATTACGTCAACTTTGAAAAATTGTATCTAAATCAAAACTTAACGAAAGGAGTTGATTCTTTTTTCAGATTTTAGATCTATGTTCTAACTAAAGATCTGGATGTTTCATAACTTAATTCGGGGTTTTGAACCCCCAAATACTGTTTGGGAATCTAAAATTCTAACAGCTCAATTGTTGCTTATATATGGGTTTTTAACGAATCTTTTCCCTAACCTAGACAGCTCAAAAAATGACCATTTTTATCTTGAAAAATTCCTTGTACATAGTAGTTTTATGATTAAAAATATCAAAAACCAAATCGTTTTGGAGCTTGGTTAAAAATAGCCTCAAAATAGGTCGAATAACCTCGATAAATCTTGGAAAATTCTTATAAATAAACTTGAACTTTTAAATGGGTTTTTGTCTATGGCTTGTTATGTTGGATGATTTAAAGTTCAAAAACCATCATACATGCATATTATCATTTAGAGGCCTTATTAAGTCTCTCATATCACTTTTGCCATCACTATTACGGTGAGTTTTCATACCCTCTATTTTTACTTGTACGTATTATTTGGGGTGAGAATACATGCTCAAATTTTTTATTTTTATATGGACACAAGTACTTGAAACATTTTATGTATTACATAAGACTGTTACTTCACCACCGGCCTCAATCATGAACTGTTAATTACTTCGTAAACGTGAATATTATGGATAGATCTATTTGAGTTGACGCCCCCATCCGGGTTGTCCGCGCCAATTGTAAATGGATGCATAATCATTTGACATTTCTTGTTATTATGGTGTTGGATACCACGTAGGGCACTCAAAAGTTATGTTTCGGGGTCCTGAGACTTATGGTAATACTTAAACAATTTATTCAATACATTTTCTATATTTATCGTGTAAACATATGAGCTCACCAACTTTATGTTGACTTATTATGCATATTTTTGTCAGGACCATATGGACAAAAGTATCCCATGCATGGTATTCTTGCATGATTTTCAAGTTTCGGAGTCACCGGACATTTCTAACATTGCGGCTATTGATTTTCATAACTTAAACTCTTTTGTCATGTATTTTAATCTTCGCACTAGTGAATTCTGTATTTTTATGATGCCTGTAAAACGACATTTATAATTTATGCATTTCGAAAACGTCCCATTTAGAGGTCGTTCATTATGATTGTGACTTTGTTCCACAACGTCACGCCTCGTTGCCAATCGGGGTATCTAGGTGTAACATAATGTCACAAACTTCAGAAGTAAGTTCTGAACTATGGATGTTCCTGAGATTCAAACTTTATCACTTATGCAGTTCATAAATATTCCCAATTTTGCCAATCATTCATTTTGTACCCTTCCTATGATTGAAATCTATCGACATTCAATTTAACTACTAGATAAGCTATTATTTAACACCAATTTGGGTGTTTTATTTCTTAAATTCAGGCCAACTTGGCTGTGTTCTTCACTGTGCGAAATGCACAGTTCACGCATACCTTAGAATTCAGATTTACTAATCCCTAGGTGAAATTAGAAGCTTAAATAAATTGATATAGCTTTTGTTTGAGTCAAATTTCATTTTACAACCATCAAATAACACATCTATTCACCAATTCGCATTTCATGTTCATAATCGTTTCTTTGAACGCTGAAGCCATTATTTGTCAAAAATCTCAATATATTGTAAACGTTACCTCAAAATTACTGCAGATCCTTAATTACCTCCTATCAACGACGCTTGCCAACTAATTCTTTGCTTGATTCTTTGAAAAGTTATGGTTTCTAGTGAGAGAACTTAGAAAGCCAAGTGGTAGAGAGAGAGAGAGAGAGAGAGAGAGAGAGAGAGATTGTGTGTGTGTGTGTGTGTGTGTGTGTGTGTGTGAATGACTGAAAAATGTATAGCCTTTCTTTGCACACACGCACACCTAATAAGATAAGTTAGAGGCTTTTGCACTTTGCACCCCTCGACTTTCACTTTACTCACATGTTCATATCAAACCCTTACTTTTAAATTCTCAATTAAAATTTAACATTAATAACTTGCAAAAAGTTGACTCTCAAAATTGCATTAATTAAAATTTAATACCATTCCCAAATTACATCTATTAAGAAAAATTACATTGATTAAAAGTTTAACTGTTGCACCTTGTGTCATTAAATCTGCATATTATGAGCACATGTTTACTGTTAAATCTATATACTCACTAAGCTGTGTGCTTATCAGTAGTTGCGTATCACTTTTTCAGGAAAAGGTAAAGCACAGGTTGGACCCAGTTATTAAGATTTCAAGTACTAAAGCTTGAAGAACCACTAGAACACTACTCAACTATGATTTTGGGTACTGAGCAGAAGATGAATATTTGTGGGAGCCTGGTAGACATGATATGTTGTTTAAAGAATGGAATAGGCTACTAGAATTGTATCATTAATAACTTTTATTTCAAGCTTGTATTATAATATCTATTACCATTTTAAATTAGTCTATCTTAGTTTGCGATTGATATCGTATTGCTAGCTGGAAACTTAGTATTAAGACTCCAACAAAAGTTGGGTCTTACGGTTAGTCATTAGAGAATAAGTTTGAGTGAATCAAAGTATTAAGTGTAGTACTTGATTTTTGAAATTTAGCAATACAAATAGTATCAACCAAGATAGGATGGTTTAAACTAAGAGAGGATGTAAAGACTGTTAGGATGGGAAAAAGGGTACGTAGATAGTAAGTACTTAAACTGCAAGTTACTTGATTTAAATTATTAAAAAGACGTCTCGTCAAAGAGGTTTTCCTGATAACATAAATCCCCATCAAATGTTTGAGATGGTGCAACAACTGTTAGCACATAATGACGAACAACAAACCAAACTAATGCAAGAACAGTTTCAGGCTAGTGAAAGGGCTGAAGCTAAAGGAAAAGCCAATTTAAAAAATAAAACAAAAGACAAAATATAACAAGGAATCAGACACTAAAAACACAATAGACAATACCTAGATTGAACAACCAAAAGGCTGTAAGTTTAAATACTTTAAAGCTAGTGGTGCCATAACCTTTGAAGGCACAGTAGACCTATCCAGGCTATAAACTGGATAAGCCATACCGAAGAGATCTTAAGTATCTCTGAATTCTTAGACAATAAGAAAGTAGAATACGCCAACGCATTGTTTGTTGGTGCTGCTCATACCTGGTGGAAGACAAAGAAGAGTATTTACTATGAAAATATGATAAAGACTTTAGACTGGGAGCAATTCTTTGACGTGTTCGATGCAAAGTACTGCCCAACAGATTAACTTGACAAAATGGAGATGCTACTGATGCAACACACACAAGGCATAAAGATAGTGGACGAGTATGAACATGAGTTTCTTGACTATACAAGTATTCATCATATTAAGTGACAACTGAAGAGATAAAGATGAACCATTTTCGAATAGGTTTAGACCCAATGTACCAACATTAGATGAGTGAGATGAAATTCAAAATGTACATCCACATGAATGAAGTTGCACGAATAATAGAACGCGAACATTCCTACTTTGGCTAAAAACCAAAAATTGCCCATGTGAACCCTACACGTCCTTCTCCACCAAAGAAGCAAAAATTGATTAGATTCTTTGGCTTAAACAAATCCAGATAACAACAGTTCTGAGAGTCCAATTCACCTTAAAACGCTAAATCATATTCTATTCATTCAAAACCTCGATTGTCTAAGCGAAGCATGAAATCACACATTGGTCTGTGCAATCCAAATGATGTGACATGTTACGTCTGCAGAAAGACGGGCCATAATAGTGAACAATGTACTAAACAAGGATACAGTTGCTATATGTGCGAAAACCATAGACATTTCTCTTACCAGCGTTAGCTAAGGACTAAAACTCAGACGCAGACATCAACTAGTGGATTAGTTCAAAGGAGTACAACTACCATGCCACAGGCTTTAATGGGAGCATTCTAAATAACGACTGAATAAGCAAATGAGAATCCTCATGTGCTAACGAATACATTTTTCCTGAATTAAAATCCAACAAGAGTTTTACATGATTTTGGTGCTTGTCAATCTTTAATATTGACATATTTGCATGCTATTTGTCAAAGACTCCTTCCAAACTCTCAGCTATTCTTAACATCGAGACAACATTAATAGTTTTGTGATTGTTGATTCTATATACCAGAATTGCAGTCTTCTAGTTGATGATATTATTTTCAATGTTGAACTTATTCTGATTTTTACTATGAAGATATGATAAAGACTTTAGATTGGGAGCAATTCTTTGACATGTTCAATGCAAAATACAGCCCGACAGATCAACTTGACAAGATGGAAATGCTACTAATGCAAGTCACACAAGGCATAAAGATAATGGACGAGTATGAACATGAGTTTCTTCACTATACAGGTATTCATCATATTAAGTGACAACTGAAGAGAGAAAGATGAACCATTTCCGAATAGGTTTTGAGCCAGTGTACCGGCAACAAATGAGTGAGATGAAATTCAAAATGTACATCCACATGAATGAATTTGCACGAATAATAGAATGCGAACATTCATACTTTGGCTACAAACCAAGAATTACCCATGTGAACCCTACACGTCCTTCTCCACCAAAGAAGCAGAAATTCAGTAGATTCTTTGGCTTAAACAAATCCAGATAACAACAGTCCTGATAGTCCAATTCACCGTAAAAAGCTAAATCATATTCTATTCCTTCAAAACCACGATTGTGTAAGCGAAGCAAGAAATCACACATTGGTCTGTGTAATCTCAATGATGTGACATGTTATGTCGGTAGAGAGACGGGCCATAATAGTGAACAATGTACTAAAAAAAGGCTACGGTTGCTATATGTTGAAAAACCATAGACTTTTCTCTTACTAGTGTCATCTAAGGACTAGAACTCAGACACATACATCAACTGGTGGACCAGTTTAGAGGAGTACAACTGCCATGTAAATGGGAGCATTCTAAATAACGACTGAATAAGCAAATGAGACTCCTGATGTGCTAACGATTATGTTTTTCCTGAATTAAATTCCAACATGGGTTTTACATGATTTTGGTGCTAGTCAATCTTTCTTATCGACATATTTTGCATGCTATTTGTCAAAGACTTTTTCCAAACTCTCAGCTATTCTTAACATCGAGACAACATTAATAGTTTTGTCATTGTTGATTCTATATATCAGAATTGCAGTCTTCTAGTTGATGATATTATTTTCAACATTGAACTTATTCTGATTTTTACTATGAAGATATGATAAAAACTTTAGATTGGGAGCAATTCTTTGACATGTTCAATGCAAAGTACAGCCCAACAGATCAACTTGACAAGATGGAAATGCTACAGATCACACAAGTATTTT
Source organism: Centrapalus pauciflorus (assembly GCA_020465985.1). Lineage (NCBI taxonomy): Eukaryota > Viridiplantae > Streptophyta > Magnoliopsida > Asterales > Asteraceae > Centrapalus > Centrapalus pauciflorus. The sequence continues at coordinate 36,794 of JAANYP010007285.1, forward strand.
TGAAATAGATCAACGTCATTGTCAGCATGATTTTGGTGCTAGTCAATCTTTCATATCGACATATTTTGCATGCTATTTGTCAAAGACTCCTTCCAAACTCTCAGCTATTCTTAATATCGAGACAACCATTAATAGTTTTGTTATTGCTGATTCTATCTATCAGAATTGCACTCTTCTTGTCAATGATATTAGATATCAACGTTGAACTTACTCTGATTTTTTGAAATAGATCACGTCATTGTCAGCATGGATTGGCTTGTCAACAACGAAGCTACCGTCATCTACAATTGACACAAGATAAAAATCAAGCAACCTGATGGCAGAGTTCTACAAATCAATGGTGGTAAACTTGAAGGTGTCCATTGTTTCATCTCAATAAACAAAGCTTGTAAATATTTCTCTAAGGGTCATGGATCATATATTTTCTATGTTGCTTTCAATTCAAATTCTAAGAACAAAAATAAATCGATAGTAGATGTCCCAATCGTCTGCGAGTTTCCAAGACATTTCAAGAGTGTCTCCTGAATGACGAGTTAAAATTTAAATTGATTTGACTCTTGGCATTGCCGATATTGTCAAAGCCCCATACAACCTTGCACCTGCAGAAAGGCAGGAGATGTTAAAGCATTTGCAAGCAGTATTGGAAAAAGGTTTTCTCAGACCGAGTTCTTTTTTGTTGGATGCATCAGTTCTCTTTGTTAATAAGAAAGATGGAACCTTCTGAATGTGCATAAACTATAGAGAACTGAATAAGGTCACAATAAATAATAAATATCGATTTCGCAGAATTCACGACCTCTTTGATCAACTTCAAGGAGCTAGTTACTTTCAAAGATTGATTTGCCTTCTGGGTATCATCAGCAAAAGTCAGGGAATAGGACGTCCTTAAGACAGCTTTCTAAACAAGATACAAATATTACGAGTTTCTAGTAATGTTGCTCAGTCTAGCAAATGCCCTAGCTGCATTTATGGATCTCATGAATCACATGTGTAGACTGATGCTCGAAAAATCAGTTTTTGTTTTCATTATGGATATACTGATATATTCTAAGACACCCAATTATATATAACAACATAAAGCATAGACGATAAGTACATTACAATGGAAATTTATAACAGTGTACTAATATCAAACAAAAGTAAAACTGTAAGGTCTTGTACTCACGGATCTATCTAGACGCGACACTGTCCAACGAGTGCGGAATCCTCGTTAGCGGCTTGACGGTAACCTCACAAGCACGAAACACGGAGACTACCAAGATGTTATACAAACGACGATAAACGTACCTACACGATGTTTCTCTCCGAAAACACTCTCTGATTACTAGTAAACTCGAGATCGCCTCTGCTTAATCACTCTCCGAAATTCTGCAAAAGTCTAATAATTATTCGAGTTAATCCCTAATTATAGTGACCAATTCGAGTTTGTCATAGGACAAACTCGAAACAGGCCCAAGGCCCATTCGAATGTGTCCACCTGACAAATTCGAATTTACCTTCATGATAAATTTTTTCACATGTCAAACTTCTATTTGACTCTATGTTTTAACTTATGTTTGAATTAATCTTTGTTCTTTATGTTTGAACTTCGTGTAATACATTATATCAAGTTCAAACATACAAACAATCAATATCAAACACACATAATTACATATATCAAATACTTGTTAATATTCAATTCCTAGCAACATGACTTACACAAAATGCTAACACAACTTAGACTGCTATCGTCACACAGGTTGTACCAACAGACTCCCCCTTGACAATAGCTTCTAACTATTTACATTTTGATTAAATACCTGGTTTATTTAAACTACTACCAGCATACAGGCCTTGTTCAATACAAACTTTAACCACATTCTGATACTTTCTAGCCTCAAACTCCATATGTGCATCACTCGAGATTTTATGAGTATGAAGCATTTGAAGGTCATCTCTGGAAAGATTAACTAGGTGCAGCGGATCGTACACTCTAAGAATCACGTTTTCTTCTAAGTCTTCCATCACTGCTTCACCTGTTTCGCTTTCAATGTACCACCAGTTGAGATTACTCAACACATTCTGTGGCATCGGCTTTAGTGGGACTTTCTTCAAACATCTAACTGGTTTATATTGAATTTTCATCCATGGTCTACCAGTCAGAGGATGAATTTTAGTATAGTCCATCAGTCTTTTGCCAATTCTCGGATTGAGCATTTCAAATTTCCTCGACCACCCTTCCCTTCTAATGATCTTAGCAATGATTTCAGCGTAGGGATCGTCTCCGATATTTATAAGCTCCTTCCATGCCAATGCTTTTATCTCAACCTTTGGTAACGAGTAGAAATCTTTCAATCTTCTTCTGAGATACTCGAGGCCATCTTTTCTCTTGATAATAAACAGCTGCAGTTCTCGATCAAAGAACTAGCTAAGTATACTTCCTGACAGCTTTCCAGCACTAGGCACACGCATCTTTTCCTTCAATTCCATCTCCTTCTTCTATGCCCTGAACCATAGCTTTCTCTTTTCTTCATTAGTAAGCTCTCTGGCATGCTCTTCAGCTTGTGATTCAACATTTAAGGCAGCTTTAACAGCTTCGATGTCAATCACATTATGTTCACTCGGCTCATATGTATCGGTGATTGGATTTTCCTGAATAATAATCTCATTTGCTTCATCTTCTTCATCACCTAACACTTCATCATCTGGTTACCATTCCGGAACATCTTCAGGAATAATCTCCCCTTCCTCCAACTCATCACTCTGATCTTCAAAATCAAACTCCAACACCTCTTCCTCAATGTTCATTAAAGCTTCAATCATTTCATTCAGGTCGCTGTCCGTGATCTTTGAGGAACTGGCCTCACCTCCTCCTGCTCCACTCTGACTGGGCTCCCCCTGAACTTCAGCATGTTGCACAGCATAAAAATCTACTGGCTCACTGTCTTTCGGTGCATTGGGATTATTGCCTTCATCATCATCATCCCTCCTTGGCTCCTCAAAATCCCTGCAGCTTGTCTCCCCCTGAGCCTTTAGATTTTTCAGTAATTGCTCAATAAGGGATCTCATCGTGCGGATTTTGGCAGCCTGATCTGCAACAAATGTCTTCAGCTCAAGGTTCTCTTGTTCAACCTTTGCAACAAATGTCTTCATCTCTACATTCTCTTTGTCAACATTGGCATTATGCGCTTGTATCTCGCCGATGGCTTTAGTCAGATGAAAAATTTGGACTTGTTAGAAGTCAACCTTGCTTCTAAGCTCAGAAAATCGTTGATTGTGAGTCAAGGTTGATGAGGTGGATGGAATGGATTGGATGGGAGTTGGAATGATTGGCGAGGGAATGGATGTTTGAACAGGTGGTGGTGGTGGTGTAATGGATGTTTGTGCTGATGGCTGAGCGGTAGGCATTTCTGGCTCAGAAACAGAGGCCGATGAAGCTCCCTGCATACAACGATGCCTTTTGGCCCTATGCCTAGGCACCAAACGAGTAGAATCCTCAGCCTCGAAGTCCGAGTCATCTGCATCTGAATCCCTCGTTGCTCTTCTCTTTCTTGCTTCTTCATCAATCACCACTAACCTCGATCCATATGTGCCTATGAGAATAGACGGATCTTCTATCGCTGTAGTTGGTGCCTCAATCTCTATCTCTTCTACTTCTTCCGACTCAGAATCCTACTCAATCTCTTCTTCAACAGGCACATACTCATCTGTTTGTCTAAAAACATCTTCTTCCCCTTCTGGAGGTTCCAAAATATTACTAATGAGCTCATAAGTAATCTCCTCATTTGCATGCTGCCTAGATGCCCAAATCTCTACCAAGGTTTCCACCCGTGGATCAGTTACAGGAGCTACATTTGAGGGACCAGCTTCTTCCGGCTCTGGCACGCTACTCGTTGAAGGCCTAGAAGCCTGAGTCTGTCTCACTAATGGTCTTTGCCTCCTCCTTTGCTGTTGTTGAGGCCTAGGCTGTTGCTGTTGTTGTTGCGGCTGCTGCGGAATTTGAAATACCCCGGCCCAGTTGGCACCTTCAGGGGCTTGAAAATCCGGATTAACCACTGCACCAAAAACTGGTGCCTCCACTGGTCTAGCCAAAACACCCCTTTGGGCTTGACAATCAGGAAAAACTCTTTTGTCAATTACATCAACACTTTGAATCTCAGGTAATTGCGGCAGATTCGGTAGGAAATGTCGTATCAACATCATTAAGAACTGCGGGTACAACAAAAATCTTTCTCGTGCCGAAGCTGTTATCTGATGAACAAACTCTGCAAAGAACATTTCCGAATAGCTGAACCTTTGATTGTAGACTAACGCGATCATTCCCGACTGAATCTTCGACACTATATAATCAAATCCTGCTTTCTTCGGAGCAAAGCACACCATGAAGACGTGTGCAAGATATCTCCACTGCCCGATTAAACCGCTCTTCATATAAGAGGACTTAGCCACATCCAAGCTGTAACCCATTCTGATGAACGCAGCTTGCCTAACTGCTAATGGAAAGTCTATCGGCCCAGCTTCTTGTTCGGAAGAGCCCAACTGCAATACTCTGCGTAACACGTCAGATGAAAACACGATAGGGTGTCCAGCAATCCTTGTCCTCAATACTGTTGAAGTAACAGTACAATCGAACTGCAGATGGTCCCAAAATTCACGAACATATGGCAGCAAAACCTGAACGTTATGCGATACTGCATAAGAAACCCTCGAAGCGGCCAAAAAATCTACCATTTCGGGGAATGCCTGTGCTTCAGGCAGCTCACGGTCAGGAGAAATGACCATATTGTGCTTTTGAACAAATATTCTATCTGCCATATCTGCACAATAAAGTATATAAAATATTAGAATGATCAATATAAACATAAACTTGTTTAAATTTAAATTTGTTTTATTTTGAACTTGTGTAAATACAAAATCCAACACATATGAATTTCTACAAGTTTGATTTAAATTTTAAGCAAATAATTCACATTTAATGAGAAATTCAAATAACAAATTCGAAACAACCCTCATTTTGAGTTTATCGGCTACTTCGAGTTTAGTGACAAACTCGAAGCCATGATCAAATTCGAAGCCACGATCAAACTCGAAGATGTCAGTATGTTTAAAACAAAAATCCATGAATTCACCCATTCTAGACTTAGAAAATTATATCCATTAGTCCTAATAGGTTCTAATCGAAGATATTTGTCACTAATTTGATGTTTCAACGGTTTAAACTTTGTTATATTTAAATACAAAGTTCACACTACTAAAACCTCAAAATCAGTTGATTTTGGCTCAAATGGAGTCTAAAACATCCTAAATCTTGTACAATGATGTTGATTATACCTAGATTTGTTAGGATTCTCGAACACAAATGGACAAAAACTCGACAAATAGTGAAAAACTCGAAGTCGGTAAAGTCGAAGGCTTAAACTCGAAATCTCTTTGAATAAACTCGAAGACTCAAATTCGAAGGTAGGTGATTAATGACTTGTTATTGTTGACCTATTTATACTAACCACCTTCGAGTTTGTGACCTCTTTCGAGTTTACTGCCAAACTCGAAGTCCTTACCAAATTCGAATATACATTCGATTCTGGCTTAAACTCGAATTTAACTTGAAAATTTTGAAAATTATGAAAATCTTTGAATTAAATTCAACTTTTTCAACTTTTCCAACTTTTTCGTGTAACAGAATAAACTATGCCAAATCATTTACCCTAAGCACAAGATTTTCACGCAGTGTTTATTTTATTCAACTAAGAATGCATCCTCAGTAATTTTGACCTTTTTTCCTAAAAAGTGAAATAAGAATGATGTAAAAAATGAAATAAAATAAAGTAAAATAAAAGTTTTGAACCAAAACTTTAAACTTTGACTAATCTACATTATATTAAAATTTACAACTTATACTTAAACACTAACAAAATATTTTTGGTGAGTAGAGTCAAGGAAAGGTTCAATCAGATAGCATTGTCAAATACGCACTTTCAGTATTCAAACTTTCACACTTAGGAATTTTTGGTTCCTTTGATTGTTTGTCGTGACATACATTTCTAGCCGATTGTTGGTATTATTTTCCCTTTAAACATGTTACACTTCGGAATATCCCTTGGCCTTTTTATTTATCAAGAAATTACCTTACGTGAATCATACTTAGACATACTTTTATGATCAAGGCATACACACAATGATTATAACTTTTTGGTATTGCAAACTTTCTTTAAAAGGAAAACGTCGGACACAGGTCTGTATTTACATACAACAAAGTGTCTTAGTTTGTCTTAAGGTTTATTTTTAAAAGCTAACAAGACAGCGGTGACAGGTCTGTACTGACGTACAACAAAGCGGCTTATCTTGCTAACTCGAGTCAAACCAGAGGCAACAGGTCTGTGCTTACGTACAACAAAGTTACTTGTTTTGACTCTTAACTCCATATGATTTTTCTATTCTTTCCATTTCTTTAAGATGTATCTGATGTTGCTATACATCCCCAAAAAGTTTGCATACCTCATTTAGAATCAAAGTCTGTATGTCTCTAACATAAAAATTAAGACCAATTGGTCATACATCTAAGTTAGTGACACCTCTGACTTTTTCTTGAATATTTTATTAGCCTTGAGACTCCCTATATGTATTATGCCTACCAACATATCAAACTGGATAATGTATAACACTTAGGATTTTAGGTGCATTATGTGTGAAAGTTAAAACACTTAGAGCTTGTAAAGACTGTGCTAATTTTCGTCACTTTGAACCTATGCATCTAAGACTTAACTCATTTTCTGATATTCTCTTTTTTTTTTAACTTTTTATGGTTTTCTCTCTTTTTTCTTTTGTTTTTCATAAATAAGAGTAAGAAAATTAAATAACCTACTAACTTACTATAAAAGGAAACTATCCTAAGTTACTAGACTTACTATAAAAAGAAAGAAATACTAATGCTATAAAAGGAAATAAAATTCTACTAAGGTCAACTTACTCTGGATTACGCATTCCGTTTAGTTGAATTAAATACTCAAAACGTGACTTATCAATAGCTTTGGTAAATAAAACTGCATTATTATCATCCGTTGCCACTTTTACCAGCTTGATTAAGTTCTTTTCAGCACAATCACGAATAAAATGGTGTCTTATGTCTATGTGCTTGGTTTTATTATGTTTAACTGGATTATTAGTTATTGCAATTGTTGACTGGTTATCTATCCTAATAGGAGTATGAGTATAAGTCAAACCGTAATCCCGCAATTGTTATCGTATCCACAGAACCTGTGAACAACAACTACCAGCAGCAACATATTCGGCCTCGCATGTTGACACGGCTACCGAAGTCTGTTTCTTGCATTGCCAGAAAACGAGTCTCCCTCCTAGGAACTGACACCCTCCAGTTGTTGACTTGCGAATCAAGCTGCATCCTCCGTAGTCTGAATCCTTGAACGCCTCCAATTCCAGATCTCCCTCCCCGTGATACTAAAGTCCCAACTTCGGTTTCGACTTAAGGTATCGTAGAATCCGCTTCACAGCTTTCATGTGCATCTCTTTCGGATTAGCTTGAAACCTAGCACAAATACACACAGCAAACATTATATCAGGTCTAGAAGCAGTTAAATACATAAGTGACCCAATCATGGCCCGATATAATGTCGGATCCACATCGGTATCAGTTTCTGTACCGTGTCCGAGATTGTGATTCACTTGAATCGGCGTGCTGAAGTGAGCTGTCAGCTTGGTTCCTTCAATCCCGAAGTGCTCTAAGATGTCATAGACGTACTTCGTCTGATAAATAAACATGCCCTCCTTCCTCTGTTCGACTTGCAAACCCAGAAAGAAGTTTAACTCACCCACTGCACTCATCTCAAACATTGACTTCATCACCTTTTCAAAATCAGTGCACATTTGCTCGTCTGATGATCCAAAAATGATATCATCGACGTACACTTGTACCAAGATGAAATGTTCTTTTTTCGCTTCACGAACAGTGTACTGTCTATTCTCCCTCTTTCAAAACCGTTTTCTAAAAGATGGTTGGATAGAGTCTCGTACCACGCCCTCGGTGCTTGATGTAATCCATACAAAGCCTTATCTAACCGATATACTCTGTCTGGATATTTCGGATCTGTAAACCCGGGCGGCTGTTCCACATATACCAGTTCCTTCACTTTCCCATAAAGGAAAGCACTCTTAACACCTAGATAATAAACCTTAAAACCCTTGAAGGAAGCAAAATCCAGAAACAAACGAATTATTTCAAGCCTTACCACTGGCGCGAACACTTCATTGCAATCGATTCCTTCCTCTTGGTTGAAACCCTTTACCACAAGTCTTGCCTTGTTGCGAGTGACTATACCCCGATCATATCTTTTGCACTTAAAAACCCATTTGGTTCCTATTGTTATTTCTCCTCGAGGTAATGGAACTAACTTCCCACACTTCTAGTTTCCTAAACTGTGACAGATCTTCCTGCATCGCTTCAACCCAAGAGTTGTCTTTTAGTGCTATTTGCATATTTTTCGGCTCTACTTGCGAGATGACACATGAATAGGGGCAAGTATGAAAGGCCTCAGAGTCATTTATCATCGACAACAACATTGTGTTGTTATTTAAACTACTCCTAGTCCTCACACCAGCATTAGGACTTCCTATGATACTTTCAATAGGATGATTCTTGTTGATCCTAGATGTCTCTATCTCGTCAACTCTCAGATTATCTCCCAAATTTGATCCTATCTCTCCTAACGGGGTGTCGTTGATTTTTCATCGGACATATCACTTATTAGTCCCCTTGAGTTCATGTTGGTTTAGCTCTTCCGTTGGGTTGAGTTTTTGATGATTATCCTGGGCAATGCACATAACATGCATAAGCTTACATGGCTTAGTGAGCTTGTGTGTGTATCTTGTTTATAAAATATACAACTGTCAACATGAATATTTATATTTACATATGACGAAATAATGCCCATAGCTTTGGGATCCTAATTATTGCGTTAGGGCCACTTAATATCGATGCTTCGCTAGTCGTGATACTTCGTGAAACAAATCCGGACCCTAGAGGTAAGGATTCCGTGAACATGAATTGGAACGACTAAACCGAATGCATGAATTTGGTCTATTACACAACAACCCATAAATACATGACAATTTATTCATGAATATGAAACTATGCATCAAGTAGCATCTAAGCACATATTCATACATACGTGCAATACCAAATTGTCTTGAAAGACATGAAACTCACCTTAGTTCCAGATCTAATTACTTTCCAAAACCGATAAATATATTCTTAGTTTTTTAGTTTTTATTAACATAAGGAATGAATCTTCACAACTATGCTTCAATACTCAAACTTTCATATTTTCTCAATCTGTGAGACTTAAACCAATAGTCTTTCTGAAACGCCACGTCCTAAAAACGTGCTGCATTTACAAAAATCTACCTCATAAACCTCGAAAGGAATTTAATTAAAAGTTTTCTAAGTTCAAACCTCAATATCTGTATAGAAATAAACCTAAGATTAACATTTAGAGTACACTAAAGTAAAATATTTAGTTATTGCAACCAAACCGAAAGTCTAGGGATCTACCAATCCCAATTACAAGTTCAAATTATTAAACTGCGGATGTCTTTCAGATACCACAAGTCCTCAAACTCTAGATCCTAAAGTTGGTGTGCAACTCTTGTCAGCTAAACCTGAAAAGTTGTCCCCATAACCGGGTTAAGTCGTCGCAGAGCGAGTAACAGATTTAATAGCACGATAACAAAATCAATATTAATAATAAAAGTTAACAGAAACAAACTCATACAGTCATCAATGCATACACAGTAACACAGCTCATGGCAATCCCGACTTATAGCGTCTCAAATATACATACAGTCACACAGGCATGCAATCATCAAATAAATACACAGTATGCATACTGTTGAATAATGGTTATCATAAACTAGCTCATTGTGATGAAAAGAATTAAGTTAAGGCAATAATCGACAAGCATAGCAAGAGAAACGAAATAGATTTCCAGTAAAACGTATCATAATTGATCATTCGTGGAATTAAATCAATTACTCAAATTGCCCCTAATCTTTACTCACCAAGCGACTACCCATAATCAACTAAAAGCACTAACGGAAGCCCCACATATCAAAGAAGTCACTAGAATCCTAATATCATAGTACATTGCCTATTTATCAATATCCTTATCTCTATAATTTACTAAGTGAGTTATTAAATTTTAAAAATTTACTAAGTCCAAGAGACTAATTCGATGAATTTCTTTTTACTAGTAAAAATTATTAACGTTGGAAAATTTATATATATATTTTTAACTTATTAAACCTAAATGAAAGGTGTAGATTTAATAATGTATGAACATAATTTGGTTTCTTTAAATCCAATATAAAATAACTAAGTTAATAACCCAATTAAATAACCCAATTTATCAACATAATTTGTAACAACAAATGGCCCAAAGTTAATAAAAATCGGCCCAACGTAAATTAAATAACGTAAACCCAATTAAATAAACCTATCACTTAATATTAATAAAATGAGCCTAAAGTGATTATATAATAATAGCCTAAGTAATAAACTAATTAATGTAGGTCCGAAAAGGTTCCCAAGTATGTTGGTATAAGCTGTAGAGGAGGGGGGGGGGGGGATACAGCAAATTAAAAACTCAACACACTTTCTCAAAGTTTGTATGTATAAATAAACATGTGTTAATTGCAAACAGGTTTGAACTGCGGAATGGTTCATACAGAGAAGACAGAAACAACAGATGAACAACTAATCTAAGGCTTAACTGTTTTACAAGACAAATGGACAAACAGCTTAGAGCAAGAATAGCTTGGACACACTAACTATTCTTTTCTGTGCAGAACTTGCATGCATGAAAACACAATTCTTTGCACGTTCTGGATTTGTGGAGTGTCTCTCTCTCTTGGTTGTCTCTCATTCCTTAGAAGCTTCCTTTTATACTCACTAAGATAATCCCAGTGAAACTTCCTCATTGGATGCAGAGATAGTGGAGTGCCTTTACAAAAAGACAGTACTGCTTTTCTGCATATTCTTACAAAACAGAATTTGTCCTTATGTAGCAGAATCTTTGTCTTTTTCATTTTGTCTCTCTATTGCAGAGTGCTTTATGTTAAAAAGGAATGTCAACTTTAATCCTTTCTTCTTATTTTATAGCTATTTTGATATAAGAAATGTACTGTCACCCATTTCAAATATCCACTTTGTCTTCATGTATCAGAACAGCTTCAACAGAGAAAGCAGTTTCTGATTTTCCACTTTGTCTTCAACTTGTGAATTGATTTTCCACTTTGTCTTCAACTTGTAAATTGATCTTCACCCCTTTACCCTGGTTGGCAACGAAGCGTGACGTCGAGGAAACATAACCATAATCATAACGAACGACCACTATATGGACGTTTTCAAAAAATACATCGATAAAACTTTAAAATATAGTAATCTTATACGTAGCCTGATATGAAGAAAAAGAAGTTCGCACAATACAGAGATTTAAGTACATAATTATAATATTCAAAATAATGCAGCTAAATCTCCCGTAGTTTCAAAAATGCATGCGACTCCTTAGGTGCGGAAGCTTGAAAAATACATCTGAAGGCACACTTGCCTTAATTTCCTGAAAATACACGCTAAAATACGTCAACAAATATTGTTGGTGAGCTCATAGGAACTAACTATTAGCCCTGTGCAGTATTTCCATACGTAATACCATGTGTTGAATATATATGCACCCACTATTAGCCGAGCCGAACTAACCCGAATGGGGGACATGACTCCCGATGGATCTATCCACAATATATTCGCGCTTACAAATAAATTCAATTAACGGTTCATGATTTGAGGGCTGATGAATCCAAACATGTAATACATATAAGAAATAAACAGTTTTGATGTCCATATGAAAACAGTGCATATATTTCCACCCCAATAGATAGTGAAAATAGGGGCTATGAAGACTCACCGAGCTTGTGATGGCAAAAACGAGCGAATAGTGCAAATTAGCGTAAGTTGATGGGTGATGCACCGGGTGAGTTTAATCGAGCCCTAAATGATAATAGGGACTTAATATCTCTAATATATGATAACATATATATTTATAGATTTTTATGTCTTAAATCACCGAACATTACAAGTTTATAAATAAAACCCACGTAAAACGTCAAGTTTATATATTTATAATTTTCCAGCTTTTTCGGAGGTTTTTCGGCCTACATTGAGGGCGTTTCTGACCAAGCTCCAAAACGTTTTTGTCACACCCCGTTACCCCGATTGGCAATGAAGCGTGACGTCGCGGAAGCGTAACCATAATCATAACGAACGACCACTATATGGACGTTTTTCAAAAATACATTGATTTAACTTCAAATATAAATATTCTTTTACATAACCAAAATACAGCGTAAGTACTTCTTAAAATACCAAGATTTAAATACACAATTTAGTTTATCCGGAAAGATGCAAGTAAATCTCCGTGTTCGAAAATAATGCGACTCCAAAATGAACGGAAGCCTTGGAATACTTCCGATAAATGTGCATGTCTCAAACACCTGAAAATACATGCTAAAATACGTCAACAAATTGTTGGTGAGCTCATAGGTTTACGCGAAAAGACCAGTTGTATGGACATTATCAGATGAGTTGAATTTATAAAATCATAAATTCCGTGTATGTATTACATAAACCATCATGCAACCGAAGCTTAATTAAAATGAGTTTGCCCTGTGCAGTATTCCCATACGTAATACCGTGTGTTGAATATATATGCACTCGCTGTTAGCCGACCCGAACTAACCCGAATGGGGGACATGACTCCCAATAGATCTATCCACAGTATATTCGCGCTTTCAAATAAATGCAATTAACGGTTAATGATTTGAGGGCTGATGGATCCAAACATGTAATACATATAAGAAATAAACAGTTTTGATGTCCATATGAAAACAATGCATGTATTTCCACCCCAATAGATAGTGAAAATAGGGGCTATGAAGACTCACCGAGCTTGTGATGGCAAAATACGCGCAAAAAACGCAAGTTTGCGTTGTTTGATGGGTGATGAAACCGGATGTGTTTAACCGAGTCCTAAATGATAATAAGAACTTAATATCTCTAATATATGATAATATGTATACTTATAGATTTTTATGTCTTAAATCACCCAACATTACAAGTTTATAAATAAAATTCGCTTAAAACGTCAAGTTTATATATATAATATTTTCCAGCTTTTTCGGAGGTTTTTCGGCCTACTTTGAGGCTGTTTTTGACCAAGCTCCAAAATGTTTTAGACTTTGGTTTTCTAGGACATTAAACTACTATATACAAAGGATTTTTAGAATCAAGAACGGCCATTTTTGGAGATGTTTATGTTGGTGAAAAAGTTCGTTAAAAACCCTATGTTGGCCATTTTTGAGCTGTCAAACTTTCGGTTTCCCAAATAATTTCTGGAGGTCTTCAACTCCAAAATAAATTATGAAAAATTCCAGATCTATAGTTAAGACATAGATCTAACTTTTGAGACTAGAATCAACTCATTTCGTTGAGTTATGAATTAGTTATGATTTTTCAAACTCGATATAAATTTTCTGCCGAAAATCCGCAGTTTATAAACTGGAAATAACTTATGATTCTTGTTGTTTATTCAAAGACTACTTGTATGAAAGTTATAAAAGTTATAAAACATATATATATCACTTGTTTTCATAATATTAACACTTTTATGATGTGTTCATATATTCATAAACACATTTAGAGAAACAACTTAAAAACAAAAACTAGAAATTTATAAACTTGAGTTTTTATGAAACTTGTTGTTGTTGGTGATTATATATATTATGCAAGACTTATATAAATATAAATGTAAGATGTAATAAGTTAGTATTTACTTACTTTGAAGTGTTTAGAGTATGATTTTGAGTAGAAATTGAAATCCTTGCAAGATTTGCACCAAAACACTTGAATTCTTGAAGAACACTTGAAGAACACTTGAATGCAAAAGTTTGTGATGTGTGTGTGTGTGTATAAATCCGGTTTTTAGAGAAGAAAAAGAGAGTATTTTGTTGTTTGAAGCGTGGAAAAGAAGTGAGAAATGAGGTCTTATTTATAGGCAAAGTGTTTGGTCTTTCAAATGATGAAAGGCATGGATGAAAAAGGTAGAGTGCACTTTTGAACAAAATGATTGTGTTTAAAGTAATATTAAAAGAATAAAAGTCAAACTCTAATACACACATGGCCTATAGGCCAGCCATATACATGTATTTTCATTTTTTTTTTGTATAAAAGTATTTAGAAATGTATCCTTGTATTTCCCTTTTCTTGTAATTTCATAAATACTTTTGGATGCATTGTTTTAATTAATTGTTTTAGTCTTGCATAATTAATGTTAAGTAATTGTATTAGCGTTTAATTAGTGTCACTAATCATAATTTAATTATGTACTTAGTTGAATTAATCCCTCATATCGTAAATCGATCGGCTTAATTGATTTCCCGATTCATCGCACCGATGAATTTAATTCTAATTGAGTTGAATTTTCTAATGAGCATTGTTAATCACTTTGATTAATTTTTAATGACCACTGATTAGATTATAATTGGCTATTAAATACAGAATAGGTCATTGTTGCTAACCTGGTTTAATGCCGGATGTTACAGTCTCCCCCTGTTAAGGGAATTTCGTCCCGAAATTTTATCCTGTTTCCTCAGGGGTATTGTTACTTAAGAGTAGATGAGAGTATCTTTGCTTAAACTAGCCTTTTCATGCCTAAGTGAATTGTGGTCCATGTCTTGAATTCCATCTGATCTTAAGGACGGGTATACAACTGTGCTTCAATCCTTTGACCTTACGCTCCATGACTTCAACCGGCTTTTTGATGAAGTGAGGTTTATCAGTTAGCTGGATCTCTTCCAAGGGAGTAACAAATGTCTCCTCTAACAAACACTTCTTCTTATTCGATACATGGAAGGTATTGCGCATGCTGCTAAGCTCTGGTGGTAACTTTAAACGATAAGCTACGAGTCCAATTCCCTTTAAGACTTTGCATTGCCATTGTATCGAGGGTTTAATTATCCTTGTTTCCCAAATCGTATCACGCCCTTCCATGGCGAGACTTTCATCAGTACTCGTTCTCCTAATTAGAACTCAAGGGATTTTCTATTTTCATCTGCATAACTTTCTTACAATCGCAGGAAACTTTTAGTCAGTTCCGTATCTGTACTATCCTTTCGGTAGTTTCGTGAATGATCTTAACGCCAGTGATTTGGCCATTTCCCACTTCTTCCTGATAATTTGGTGATCGACACTTTTGCCCGTAGAGGGCCTCAAACAGAGCAACTTCAATACTTGAGTGATAGCTATTGTAGTACGATAATTCTACTTAGGTAATTGAGTATCCATTACATAGGCTCTTAATGTGTGTTCTAGGGTTTCGATCATTCCATTATTCTGACCATCGGTCTGACGGTGATATGTGGTACTCATGTCCAAGTTTGTATCCACAGTTTGCTAGAATAATTGCCAAAAGCTTATATGTAGATCTGCTATCCATATCAAAAATGATTATAATAGGCACTTCGTGTCCGGATACGACTTCCTTAAGGTACGTTTGGACTAGCTTATTCATCCTGATGTTCTTCTTGATTGGTAGGAACGCGCGGATTTTGTTAGGTGGTCGAATATTACTCAAATGGTTTCTGATGTTGGTCTTAACTTTGGAGCATGTTAGAAATTTGTTGACATATGTGGCAATGTCATCCTTCATGATAGGCCACCCGTATAGCTCCTTAAGGTCATGATACATTTTATCGAATCCGGGATGAACAACATATCTTGATTTGTGTCCGTCATCAGTAACCAATTTATTTACTCTATCAAAAACAGGGTAACCAGACTCTATTCGTGAAGTATTAATTTCCATTAACCCTTATTCCAAACTATTTATTCATTCTGTGCAGGGCTTTATTTTTCATATTTTCCTCCTTAACAACTTCATGAACTAAGAAAGGAAGGTTTGGTTGAGTGGTTATAACTAGGGCTGGTACTCTTAACGATTTAACTCATTTCTTTTGGCTATGAGCGTCTGCAATCACAATAGTTTTCCTCAGGTGATAACGAATCTCACAGTTGCAATCACTTATTAGCTCTATCAACGATGTTAACTCATATTTGACTCTTTCCGGTTCAAGATGTGTTGGAGGCTCTTATGGTCCGTGAGTGTAATACACTTCTTACCGTACAACTAATGTCTTCGATTCTTAAGGGTAAAGACTACTGTTCCAAGATCTAGATCATGCGTTATGTAATTCACCTCGTGAACCTTAAGTTTTCATGAAGTATAAGCTATGACCTTATCTTTCTACATCAGCCCATTGTGTGAGGCGTCATAGTAATCTATAAATTTCTCGTTCCTCTTAGGTAAGGAGAAAATAGGCACGCTGCACAGTTCTTGCTTTAGTAACTGAAATGATATCTCCTGGTCCTTGCTCCAATCATACTTAATGTCTTTTCGAGTCAGTTTTGTTAGAGCTCTTGTGATCTTTGAGAAAATTTTGACAATTGCTTATAACAAGTTGCAAGTCATAAGGACTGTCGTATCTATATGGGGGTTCTAAGAGGTGACCAATTCCTGATAACCTCGATATTTGCAGGGTCGACTTGGATCCCTTTACTATTAATCACGTGACCGAGAAATCTTACCTATCTTAGCCAAAAGTCAAACTTAGAAAGCTTGGCATATAGTTGTTATTTCTTCAAAAACTCTAGAATCAGTCTTAATTGTTTGCTCGTGGTCCTCCTTGTTTCGTGTGTAGATTAAGTTGAATACAATCACGAATTTGTCTAGATAAGGTTTGGTCACCCGATTTATGAGGTCCATGAATACCGTTGGGGCACTGGTTAATCCATACGGCATTAATAGGAATTTATGATGACCGAAACGGAATCTGAAAGCTGTCTTTGGAGTGTCTTTCTTGCGAACTCTATCCTGATGATAACCAGACCTTAGGTCGATCTTCGAATAGAAGCTTAATTCTTGGAGTTTGGTCAAACAAATCTTTGATTCTTGTGAGCAGGTATCGGTTCCTTTAGTTTATTTAGCTCTTGGTAATTGATGCACATTCTTATGGTTCTATCCTTCTTCTTTATGAACAACACTGGAGCTCCTCCAAAGCGAGGAACTCGGTTTCATAAACCCTTTATCTAAGAGCTCCTACAGTTGGTTGGATGATTCTTACACTATTGATGGGGCTAATCGGCATGGTGCTCGAGCCACTGGTACCGCACATGATACTAGGCCGATTTTTTTGAATTTGACTTGCCTTGATGTTGGGTGTCCAAGTAAGTGTTCTGGAAAACTTTGGGGTAACCATAAATAATAATAATATTTTTGAGCCGTTTTTCCTTTGGCTCCCTCTCTGTCAACACTTCAGGGTCCTAATGCAAGGGATGATGCTTACTTTGGTATTTCTTGCTTTGCCTTGGACAGTAAGGACCTTCTTATTGGCTAAAGGTATATGAACCGTCTCTTGTTGCACACTATTTCTGCACGATTTTTCGATAGTCATTCCCTGCCTATGACCATGTCAAAACTTCCCAGTTTGACGGGTATCAAGTCTGTTTCAAAGAGTTGGCCTACTATTTTTAAGGAGCATCCTCGACTTATATTATTTGTCTTAAGCGTCTTACTGTCATCAACCTCAATAGCATAAGTAGCACTTAAATGAAGTTATCTGTTTAGTGAACTTAGTGGATATAAAGCTCCTATCAGCACCAGTATTAAATAGTAGAAATGCATAAGTGGTATCTAATTGGGTAAGGGGATAAGTCTACGGGTTTGTAATTTCTTAGCCAGATAGTCATAGCTTTATCTTCTCGTACGCAGAGTTGTAGTTAAAACTTAATTCCTCATAAAAGTTCTTGATACTTAATTTTTGTTATATGATATGGTCAAAATTTTCTGATAAATTCTTAAGCCTTACTTACCCTAAAATATACTATAAAATGGTAGAAAGGGTACTAAGTATGAAATGCCTCCGGAGTTATCTCGTACTCCAGAGCGTTAAGTCGTGGGGTTAGTTCTGCATTTCGGGCTCTGCGCTCTGCTAGGCACTGTCACAATTTGTCTATTCCGTCTTGTTGAATTGCCTGGGTATTCTGGTTGTCTGAAGGTATATTGGTAGTTTGTATGGTCTCATACTAAATCCTTGCAGAGATCTTACCGACCTCCTGGTGGATTTGTCGAAATTGAAGGTCGTGTCTGGAAGCCCTTGCCACGAACAGAGGTACCGTTCGTTGCGTAGGTTATTGGGTAAGTGTCGGTACGTGAGAAGAAGATGGTATTTCTAACTGGCTTGGGATCCCTTCCTTGTTTCTCCACTCTTGGAGGGTGTGAGGCATCCATCCCCACTGTCTTACGTTCGCCTGTCGTTACAGCGGCGGGCTTGGCTGATGAGTAGGTACTGGGATAGACTCCCGTTGTGCCAGTCACACCCTTTTCCTAGGGGTGAACTTCCTCAATGGTCCATTGGGATGACTTCTGAATAAGGTGCAGGGTGGAATATGTGGTGGTGATGGTAAAGCAATTTGTGTTGCGGGGCCACAGTTGCTCTCCTCTAGTTCTGACGGGTCCTCTACTTCGTCATTGATTCGGTCTGGGTGGGTCTCCGATCCAAAGTACACCTCAGTGTCACCTTGGCTTCCTTGTTCCATGGGTGAGAATTCATCCTCAGAGTCAAAGAGGATAATAACCGTAATGTTTGACATGTTACTGTCATCAGGGTCCATATATATGTTCACAGTTCTGGAAGAAAGTTTAGTTTTTTTAACAGTTATAGTCTAGATACTACTGCAACCTAGTTCACTATAACTATGGCTCTGATACCAATCTGTCACACCCCGTTACCCCGATTGGCAATGAAGCGTGGCGTCGCAGAAGCGTAACCATAATCATAACGAACGACCACCATATGGACGTTTTTAAAAAATACATTGATTTAACTTCAAATATAAATATTCTTTTACATAACCAAAATACAGCGTAAGTAGTTCTTAAAATACCAAGATTTAAATACACAATTTACTTTATCCGGAAAGCTGCAAGTAAATCTCCGTGTTTGAAAATAATGCGACTCCAAAATGAACGGAAGCCTTGGAATACTTCCGATAAATGTGCATGTCTCAAACACCTGAAAATACATGCTAAAATACGTCAACAAATTGTTGGTGAGCTCATAGGTTTACGCGAAAAGACCAGTTGTATGGATATTATCAGATGAGTTGAATTTATAAGATCATAAATTCCGTGTATGTATTACATAAACCATCATGCAACCGAAGCTTAATTAAAATGAGTTTAACCTGTGCAGTATTCCCATACGTAATACCGTGTGTTGAATATATATACACTCGCTGTTAGCCGACCCGAACTAACCCGAATGGGGGACATGACTCCCAATAGATCTATCCACAATATATTCGCGTTTGCAAATAAATGCAATTAACGGTTAATGATTTGAGGGCTGATGGATCCAAACATGTAATACATATAAGAAATAAACAGTTTTGATTTCCATATGAAAACAATGCATGTATTTCCACCCCAATAGATAGTGAAAATAGGGGCTATGAAGACTCACCGAGCTTGTGATGGCAAAATACGCGTAAAAATGCAAGTTTGTGTTGTTTGATGGGTATTGAAACCGGATGTGTTTAACCGAGTACTAAATGATAATAAGGACTTAATATCTCTAATATATGATAATATGTATACTTATAGATTTTTATGTCTTAAATCACCCAACATTACAAGTTTATAAATAAAATTCGCTTAAAACGTCAAGTTTATATATATATATATATATATATATATATATATATATATATATATATAATTTTCCAGCTTTTTCGGAGGTTTTTTGGCCTACTTTGAGGCTGTTTTTGACCAAGCTCCAAAATGTTTTAGACTTTAGTTTTCTAGGACATTAAACTACTATATACAAAAGATTTTTAGAATCAAGAACGGCCATTTTTCGAGATGTTTAGGTTGGTGAAAAAGTTCGTTTAAAACCCTATGTTTGCCATTTTTGAGCTGTCAAACTTTCGGTTTCCCAAATAATTTCTGGAGGTCTTAAACACCAAAATAAATTATGAACAATTCCAGATCTATAGTTAAGACATAGATCTAACTTTTGAAACAATAATCAACTCATTTCGTTGAGTTATAAATTAGTTATGATTTTTCAAAGTCGATATAAATTTTCTGCCGAAAATCCGCAGTTTATAAACTTGAAATAACTTATGATTCTTGTTGTTTATTCAAAGACTACTTGTATGAAAGTTAAAAGTTATAAAACATATATATATCACTTGTTTTCATAATATTAACACTTTTATGATGTGTTCATATATTCAAGGAGATTGAGTGGTATCCGTACCACTTTCATACCAATTACTACAAACTTAGGGTTTTACAACCTTAGAGGCTTATGAAAACTTAAACAAAAAGCAATTACAAACTTGAATATGCAGAAACTTCTTATACAATAGAAAAACCTATTCTACGCATTTATAATGCTTTCTGATTTGTTTCCTTGAAGGATTCTGACTTCTCTGATAGTAGATATGTTGGAATATTCGTGTAGATATCTTTTCTTGAATATCAGCACTTTCTGTTTATGAAACCGTGGGGCAGCTTGAATCTCTTAGCAGTTTGAGCAGGGCAGCTTGAGTGAAATTACTCTGGCAGCATGAACTTTTATACTAGCAGCTTGAGATTCTTCAACTAACAGCATGAACTTTGTACTTACATAGAAAAACTACTAACAGTTTGAGAAGTCTAACTAACAGTTTGAACTTACTTAGAATATTTCCCAACAATCTCCCCATAACTTAAATTCTTTACACAAGACTTTAAGTTCTATACAAATAAGGAAATAAAATAAATAAACTGTTATTTACAAACCAAGGCTTTCAAAAACTTACAACTGTGCAGTTTCTGATTGACAGCCTTCAAAAACTCTCTCTTCAAATCTTCTCTATCACAGTATATTCTTACTGACCTCATTTGAAGTAGCATAGCCTTTGGAAGATCAAAGAATTCAAAATTTAAGATTATGCAGGATCCATTTGCAAACCTGATTCTGTAAGTCTTTGATTTGACAAACAGATCAACTTGTACAACTTTCATCTCATTGGCATCTTCTATATCCTTCCTTATTGACTCTGGATCAAAAATGCTCTGTAGATCTTTAATAGCTTGCTTTACTTGTGGGAGGGAAGATCTGACTTGAGTAGCAGTCCCAACTTGATACATCCTTGTAAGCTCATCTCTTGTCATCCCTTGAGCCGTATGCATTATGCTTTTATACTCTTCCTCAGGACCAGATTCTCTTCTTACTACAAAATGATATCTTAAGTCAATGTTATCCATTGGCTTAGCATACCAGTAAGTATTAAGAGGTTTTGAGAAATCATGCTGGTCAAGGGACTTCTCTATCTCCATTACTTGTTGCAGCTGATGCTCAAAAAGCACCTTTTTAACCTGATCAAGCTTTGCTTGTGAGATCGGCTCTGGTTGAGGAATAGGAGCAACAGCTTGAACAGAAGGAGCAGGATCACTGGCAGCAGCTTGAACTGAATCTTTTGAACTTTGGACTTCTTGGGAGACTTTTGCTACCTTACGTTTTTCCATTTCCTTATCATGGATATCTTGCAGCCTTTCTGTGCTCATAGACTTAGCCATCTTCTTTGGAATACCAGCTGCAGAGGCAAAATTAATCAGAAATCTTCTATGCTCAGCCTTTGAGTGCCCTGTTGGCATCTTCCTTTTTCTTTCACCTTGCTTGACCACAAACCCTCTTAGGTAGTCTCCTAAGGTTTCATCATCTTGCATTGGGGCATGGGTTTGCTGGTCTAAAGCTTTATCTTGTTCTTCTGCTAATTTTCTGGCAATCTCAGCATCAAAGGCAATCTGGGCTTCTTTGGTAGAAAATTTGTGCTTTGGAGACTCTATAAGAATGCCCTTGCCCTTATCTTTGTAGCAGAAGTTGTAGCTTGGACTGAACTGATGGGAGCTTGAATACCTTCTCTTATAACAACTCCAGTTGCTTTTGAAGAAGCAACTTGAGTTTCTAGGCTAACAGCTTGAGAAGCTGTTGGGACTGTTAGCCTAGATTCTTGAACTGTTGGAGCTGCTTGGACTGATTCTATTGGAGCTGCTTGGACTGCTTTAGGGATCTCCTGATTCTCCTCCTTTTTGGAAGCATTGGTCCTTTGCCACTTGGGTTTGAATCATACGCTCTAATTGAATTATCTTATTCCCACAGAGGGTAAATCCTTTATGAAGATAATCCATTCTTTGATTTTGAGCCGCTTCTGCCTGCCTGAGTGCAATTATTTTTGCCCCCTATGCAGCAATGATGGACTGATGATATTCCAACATTGCTACAACAGGTTGCAGCTTAGGATCCGTTAATAACATGAGTTGCAGACTAGCCTCAAGATCAGCAAACGTATGTGGTGCTTGTGATCTATCACTGGCATGAATACCAGAAGTAAAAACCTCTGCGCCCCTCTGTTCTTGGTACTGGGGACTTCCAGCTGGTGCTTGCACACCTGCTGTTGCCATGGGTGTGGTCTTAGAGATGTTGGCACTGTCATGTGCCTCTTGTGCAGAAGCAACAGTAGTGCCAGCCACAGAACCCATATGGACTATCTTTGGTGAGATGTCCACCTCCTGATTGAGGTTGGGAGTGACCTCAGTGGGTGCCCTTTGGATATTCTGTGCAGAAGTGTCCTCCTGCACTGGGTTATTTGGCTCTTGTATGAGGGCTGAGGAGGAAGGAGCTCTTGGACCTCTTTTCCTTTTATATAGTAGTAGTGGGGATCAGGGCTTAACAAAAGGAACTGAAGGAATTTGTGTATCATGAGGAGTGGGATGGGGTCCTGGGGGTGAAGCAGTAGTGTTAGGCTGAGCCAGCTCAGGACCCTCTCCTCTGTTTCTTGGAATGATGCCCATCATTGCAGAAGGCAATGGAACATCTATACTCACAAAATTGGCACTTGGCTTTAAAAGCCTTTTAATAGAAGATAGTGAGTGCCTATGGGAAACATATATCCTCTTATGAATATTAAAGTTTGTGCAAGTTTTTGTAATTATTTCTGCTAAAAATCTAGGATACATCAAAAATTTCCCATTCTTTAGGGAATGATGCCTTAACATCCCCTGGAAAATCATATTTGAAAAATTGAACTGTTGGCCTGTTGAAAAGCACACCAAGGCAGTGGCAATGTTTGATGAAAATTCGGACCAACCAGTTCTTTTAGGGCTAATACACTGCTGAAGAATGTGCACAAGATATATTGACAGATTCTAGTTTCTTATTAGCCTCTAACACCTTTTGTTCGGTCTCTTCTACCTATTTATTTAGGGATTCTATTTTCTTATTTAGCTCCTTTTTCTCCCACTCATGATATGTTCTATCATGTCCCATTTGAATCTCATTATCCTTATAGTCATTGATCTGTTTTTCAAGATCTTCTATGGCTTGCATGTATTCATATCTCCTCTCATCCATCTTAGCTAGACTTTTGCACATGCTCTCATTAGGATCTCTGTAATTTTTAATCATATTTTTGCATGTTTGAGAGCAGAATTTAGAAGTTACCTCAGATGGTAGTTCAGTGGAGGAGACATTTGATGTTTCTGCCATTAGAGCTTGATTTTGAAACTCTTCCTCTGTCTGATCACTCCAGTCAAACACATTGTCTTCTTGAGAGACAAGGGCTTGTGATGATGAAGCCTGATTAGTCTGTTGAGGTCTAGATGATTGTTGGCTTTGAGATCTGCATTCTTCGGCAAAGTGACCAAGTTTGTGACATTTATAACACTCAACTTTTGACTTATCAAAAGCTGGTTTGCCTTCTGTTCTGGCTTGAAAGTTAGTCCTGCCAGTTCTTTTAAGAAACCTTTTGGCCCTTATGGTCAGCATTTCATGTTGCCACTTCAGATCCATCTCTTCAAGATCATCTGGATGAATCTGTTCTAGATCTTCAGCATTTAGTGCAAACAATCCATCATTGGCAACAAAAGCCTCATAGTGAGCTTCAGTAGAGTTACCATCACCACCTGAAAAGGAATCACTGCTATTAGATTTTCCTGATGACATAAGTGCAGTATTGTGATTATAAGAAAGAGATTTCTTTTTAGTATCAATCTCAGTCTCAAACACTCTCAGGCTATTGTACAAATCATCCAGTTCTATTTCATCAAGAGTGTCTTTTGTTCTCCATTGAGCAGCATAAACTGTCCATTCTTCTCCAAGAGATCTGAGAAACTTTCTGTTGACCTCATCTTGATCCAGGCTGACTTTTGCAGTTTCCAGTTCACTTATCAGTTTGTTGAACCTGTCAAAAATTTGAGTAAGGTTTTCATTCTTGCCCCCAGAAAAGTTTTCATTGTTTCAAAAGATCCTTTTGATTTCTCTTGGTACTGGCATTACCAGCAAATCTTTTCTCTAAAGCATTCCAAAGAGAATGAGCAGCATAAAACTTTTTGAACTGATGTTGATAAGCATTAGCAATGGCTATTTGTAAAAGTGTAAGAGCTTTCACTTCATTAATTCTAGCCTTTCTTTCAAGTTCAGTTTTTGGAGGAGTTTTGACTGGTTTTCCCTCATCATCAAGTTCTGGATCAACTACAGGAGGAAATTCAACAGCTTCCCATATGGCATAATCAATGAACTGAATATGTTGTTGAATCCTGAGTTTCCACATCTCAAACTCAGTGGGCTTGAGCATAGGCACTTTGAGTCCTTGCCCAGATCCACTTCTGCTATTATCAAATTCCATTGCAAAAGATTAAAAATTTAAAAGAAAGCTATCGACTTTGAAAAACAAAGAACGACCTGTGGCTCTGATACCACTTGTCAAGATCTAGACTTAACTACCTAAGATTAACTGATTTGAATTGATCAGAGTATAAACCAATAATCTTGTATTAAATCAAAGTCTAATTAAGAAGTTTGCGGAATAACACTTAATTATTTTGATAAAAGCTTTCAGAATCAATAACAAATAAACACAAGTAATAATCAAAACTGCTTGTATTGCTGAATCAGAATGATTACAATTACCTCTAATTTGTTTGATTAGACGAAGAACACAAATTGTTCTTAGGGTTTTACAACCTTAGAGGCTTATGAAAACTTAAACAAAAAGCAATTACAAACTTGAATATGCAGAAACTTCTTATACAATAGAAAAACCTATTCTATGTATTTATAATGCTTTCTGATTTGTTTCCTTGAAGGACTCTGACTTCTCTGATAGTAGATATGCTGGAATCTTCGTGTAGATATCTTTTCCTGAATATCAGCACTTTTTTTGGTTTATGAAACCGTTGAGCAGCTTGAATCTCTTAGCAGTTTGAGCAGGGCAGCTTGAGTGAAATTACTCTGGCATCATGAACTTTTATACTAGCAGCTTGAGATTTTTCAACTAACAGCATGAACTTTGTACTTACATAGAAAAACTACTAACAGTCTGAGAAGTCTAACTAACAGTTTCAACTTACTTAGAATATTTCCCAACAAAATCATAAATTCCATGTTATGTATTACATATAAACCATCATGCAACCGAAGCTTAATTAAAATGAGTTTGCCCTGTGCAGTATTCCCATACATAATACCGTGTGTTTAATATATATGCACTCGCTGTTAGCGGACCCGAACTAACCCGAATGGGGACATTACTCCCGATAGATCTATCCACAATATATTCGCGCTTACAAAATGCAATTAACGGTTCATGATATAAGGGGTGATGGAACCACATGTGTAATACATAATAGAAATGAAGTGGTTTTCGTGTCATTATGAAAACGAAGGATGTATTTAGACCCCAAAACATAACAGTGTACTAATAGGGGCTATGAGAACTCACCGAGCTTGTGATGGTAAAAGCGAGCGTATAATGCTTTTTAGCGTAAATGGATGGATGATGCACCGAGCGAGATTAATCGAGTCCTAAATGATAATAAGGACTTAATATCTCTAATATATGATAATATACATTTATAGATTTTTATGTCTTAAATCACCCAACATTACAAGTTTATCAATAAAACCCGCTTAAAACGTCAAGTTTATATATATATAATTTTCCAGCTTTTTCGGAGGTTTTTCGGCCTACTTTGTGACTGTTTTTGACCAAGCTCCAAAATGTTTTAGGCTTTGGTTTTCTAGGACATTAAACTACTATATACAAAGGATTTTTGGAATCAACAACGACCATTTTTCGAGATGTTTAGGTTGGTGAAAAAGCTCGTTAAAAACCCTTTGTTGGGTATTTTTGAACTGTCAAACTTTTGGTTTCCCAAATAATTTCTGGAGGTCTTAAACTCCGAAATAAATTATGAAAACTTCCAGATCTATAGTTAAGACATAGATATAACTTTTGAGACAAGAATCAACTTATTTCGTTAAGTTATGAATTAGTTATGATTTTTCAAAGTCGATATAAATTTTCTGCCGAAAATCCGCAGTTTATAAACTTGAAATAACTTATGATTCTTGTTGTTTATTCAAAGACTACTTGTATAAAGTTAAAAAAATTATAAAACACATATATATCACTTGTTTTCATAATATTAACATTTTTATGATGTGTTCATATATATTCATAAACACATTTAAAGAAACAACTTAAAAATAAAAACTAGAAACTTATAAACTTGAGTTTTTATGAAACTTGTTGTTGTTGGTGATTATATATATTATGCAAGACTTATATAAACATAAATATAATATGAAATAAGTTAGTATTTACTTACTTTGAATTATTTAGAGTATGATTTTGAGTAGAAGTTGAAATCTTTGCAAGGTTTGGACCAAGAACACTTGAATATCACCAAGAACACTTGAAGAACACTTGAATGAAAAGGTTTGTGATGTGTGTGTGTATAGGGCCGGATTTTAGAGAGGGAAAGATGGATTTTTGGTGCGATTAAAATGAATGAAATGCCTCTCTATTTATAGAGAAATTTTTGGTCTTTCAAATGATGAAAGGAATGGAAGGTAGGAGGTTGTGTGCACTTTTAAACAAAATGATTCTATTTAAAGGGATATTAAAAAAATAGAAGTCAAACTCTAATACACTCATGCCCTATAGGCCGGCCATACATGTATTATACATGTATTTTCATTTTTTTTTTGTATAAAAGTATTTAGAAATGTATTTTTGTATTTTCCTTTTCTTGTAATTTCATAAATACTTATGGATGCACTGTTTTAATGAATTGTTTTAGTCTTGCATAATTAATGTTAAGTAATTGTATTAGTGTTTGATTAGTGTCACTAATCATAATTTAATTATGTACTTAGTTGAATTAATCGTTCATAACGTAAATTGATCGGATTAATTGATATCCCGATTCATCGCACCGATGAATTTGATTCTAATTGAGTTGAATTTTCTAATAAACCTTGTTAATCACTTGATTATTTCTAATGGCCACTGATTAGACTATAATTGGCTATTAAATACAGATTAGATCATTGATGCTAACCTGGTTTAGTGCTGGATGTAACAGTCTCTCCCTGTTAAGGGAATTTCGTCCCGAAATTAGCTCGTGTTCTCCACTGCTTGAGTATTTGAGAACAGCTGAGGGTATTTTTCTCGGAACTGATCTTCGCGTTCCCACGTAAACTCAGGACCTCGCTTAGAGTTCCATCTGACTTTTATTTTCTGGATCCGACTGTGCTTTAGTTTCTTGACTTCTCGGTCCATTATTTCTAGATGCTGCTCAATAAAGTTCAACTTATCATCTAATTCTAGCTCGTCCATGGGTATAACGAGTGTTTCATCAGTCAGGCACTTCTTAAGATTGGGCACGTGGAAGGTATTATGAACGTTACTAAGCTCTAGGGGCAGATCGAGTCGGTAAGCTACCGGGCCAATTCTTTTGGTGATCTTGAATGGTCAGATATAACGAGGATTGAGTTTTCCTCGTTTCCCAAAACGGATTACGCCTTTCCAAGGAGAGACTTTCAACATTACTTGATCTCCCTCTTGAAATTCAAAATCCTTCCGTCGAACGTCTGCATAACTTTTCTGTCGATCCCGTGCGATCTTTACTCGGTTACGAATCTGGGCTATCTTTTCTGTAGTCTCCTGGATGATCTCGGGTCCAGTAATCTGACTATCTCCTACTTCATCCCAACAAAGTTGTGATCGACACATTCGCCCATAGAGTGCCTCGAATGGAGCGGTCTTAATACTTGAGGGATAGCTGTTGTTATAGGAAAACTCAATTAATGGCAAGTGCCTGTCCCAACTTTTGCCAAAGTCGATAACACATGCCCTTAGCATGTCTTCCAAAGTCTGAATCGTCCTTTCACTCTGACCATCCGTTTGCGGGTGATAGGCTGTGCTCATATCTAGACGTGTACCCAGTGCTTCTTGCAATGATTGCCAAAATCTTGATGTGAACCGGCTGTCCCTATCTGATATAATTGATGCTGGCACTCCATGCATTGAGACGACTTCTTTAAGATAGATTCGTGTTAGCTTATCCATCTTATCAGTCTCCTTGATTGGCAGGAAGTGTGCGGTTTTAGTAAGTCGATCCACAATTACCCAAATGGTGTCATAACCTCCATAAGTCTTTGGCAACTTGGTGATGAAATCCATGGTGATGTTCTCCCACTTCCACTGGGGTATTTCTGGTTGGACTAGCAATCCTGATGGTTTCTTGTGCTCAGCCTTAACCTTCAAACATGTTAAGCACTTGCTGACATAGGTAGCAATGTCAGCCTTCATGTTTGGCCACCAGTACATTCCCTTCAGTCTCCTTGATTGGCAGGAAGTGTGAAGTTTTAGTAAGTCGATCCACAATCACCCAAATGGTGTCATAACCTCTAGAAGTCTTTGGCAACTTGGTGATGAAATCCATGGTGATGTTCTCCCACTTCCACTGGGGTATTTCTGGTTGGACTAGCAATCCTGATGGTTTCTGGTGCTCAGCCTTAACCTTCAAACATGTTAAGCACTTGCTGACATAGGTAGCAATGTCAGCCTTCATGTTTGGCCACCAGTACATTCCGTTCAATTCGTGGTACCTCTTATCTTACCCTGGATGAATAGCATATCTTATTTTATGCCCTTCATCCATGACCAGCTTCCTTACTCCGCTGAATTTTGGTAGCCAAATTCTGCCCATGAAGTACCGACATCCATCTGGATTGATTTCAAACTGCTTATCCATACCTCTAAAGGCTTCATCCAGTAGATTACCCTCCTTGACTGCTTCTTCTTGTGCCTCGCGGACTTGAGAGTTTAGGTTTGACTGTATAGTCATGACCAAAGCTTAGACTCTCAATGGTTTACCCCGTTCCTTTCCCCTCAGGGCATCAGCTAAAACATTCGCCTTCCCCGGATGACAAAGAATCTCGCAGTCGTAATCACTAAGCAGCTCAACCCAACGACGTTGCCACATATTTAACTCTTTCTGATTCAGAATATGCTGAAGGCTTTGATGGTCTGTGAACACCGTGCACTTAGTTCCATACAGGTAGTGCCTCCATATTTTGAGAGCAAACACCACTGCTCCAAGTTCCAAGTCGTGAATCGTATAGTTTACCTCGTGGATTTTGAGCTGCCGTGATGCGTAAGCGATGACTTAATCCCTTTGCATGCGCACACAACCTAATCCATTGCGTGAGGCATCACAGTAGACCACAAAAGTTTCTGTTCCTTCAGGTAAAGACAGAATTAGTGCACTACACAATCCTTGCTTTAACTGTTGAAACCCCTTTTCCTGCTCTTCGCCCCAGATATATTTTCCATCCTTCCGAGTCAACTCTGTTAAGGAACCTGCTATCTTTGAGAAGTTTTCAATAAATCGCCTATAATAACCGGAAAATCCTAGAAATTGGCGGATTTCCGTGGGAGTTCTAGCAGTCGCCCAGTTCTTTATGGCCTCTATTTTTGATGGATCAACTTGGATTCCCTGGCCGTTGATCACGTGTCCAAGGAATTTAACTTCTCGCAACCAAAATTCACATTTGGAAAATTTGGCGTATAACTGTTTCTTCTCTAACAACTCTAAGATCAGCTTGAGATGTTGTTCGTGCTCCCCCTTATTTCTGGAATAGATGAGGATATCGTCTATGAACACTATTACAATTTTATCCAGATACGGTATACACACTCGATTCATGAGGTTCATGAATACGGCTGGTCAGTTGGTCAAACCGAATGGCATCACCTGGAATTCGTAATGTCCATAACGAGTTCTGAATGCTGTCTTGGGAATGTCTTCTTCTCGAACCTTTACTTGATGATAACCGGATCGCAGATCAATCTTAGAGTAGAAGCTAGATCCCTGTAGTTGGTCAAATAAGTTGTCAATTCTGGGAAGGGGGTAGCCGTTCTTTACCGTTAACTTATTTGGTTCTCGGTAGTCTATGCACATTCTGAAGGATCCGTCTTTCTTTTTCACAAATAAGACCGGAGCTCCCTAAGGTGAGGAACTTGGTCGAATGAATCCCTTATCCATCAACTCTTGTAGTTTATTGGATAGCTCTTGCATTTCAGAAGGAGCGAGTCTATATGGGGCCCTTGCGACCGGTGCAGCTCCCGGCACCAAATCGATTTGGAATTCCACTAGCCTAGCTGGCGGAAGTCCAGGCAAATCTTCCGGGAAGACCTTCGGATAGTCACAAACCACTGGAATATCCTCGAGTCGTTTCTCCTCCGACTCTTTTTCTGCAATCTGTACCAATACCGCATGGCAACCTTTCCTAAGGCACTTTAATGTTCTTAGGCCGGATATGAAATTCAACTGACGGTTCTTTCTTTCCCCTTGGACTGTTAGGACCTTCTTCTTGTGGAGTGGTATCCGTACCACTTTCTTACCGCACAAAATCTCGGCATGATTGTGTGACAACCAATCCATACCAATTACTACAAAGTTTTAAGTGCATCCTATCTTAGTTCAAACCATCCTATCTTGATTGATACTATTTTGTATTGCTAAATTTCAAAAATCAAGTGTTACACTTAAAACTTTGATTCACTCAAACTTATTCTCTAATGACTAACTGTAAGACCCAACTTTTGTTGGAGTCTTAATACTAAGGTTCCAGCTAGCAATACGATACCAATCACAAACTAAGATAGATTAATTTGAAAAGTTAACAGATATTACAATACAAGCTTGAAATAAAAGTTATTAACGGTACAATTCTAGTAGCCTATTCCATTCTTCAAACAACATATCATCTCTACCAGCCTCCCACAAATATCCATCTTCTGTTCAGTACCCAAAATCAGAGTTGAGTAGTGTTCTAGTGGTTCTTAAAGCTTTAGTACTTGAAATCTTAATAACGGGGTCCAACCTGTGCTTTACCTTTTCCTGAAAAAGTGATACAGAACTACTAATAAGCACAACTTAGTGAGTATATAGATTTAACAGTTTAACATGTGCTCATCATATGCAGATTTATTGACACAAGGTGCAACACTTAAACTTTTAATCAATGTAATTTTGCTTAGTAGATGTAATTTGAGGATGGTATTAAATTTTAATTAATGCAATTTTGAGAAACAACTATTTGCAAGTTATTAATGTTAAATTTTAATTGAGAATTTAAAAGTAAGGGTTTAATATGGACAAGTGAGTAAAGTGAAAGTCGAGGGGTGCAAAGTGCAAAAGCCTCGAACTTATCTTATTAGGCGTGCATGTGTGCAAAGAAAGACTATACAGTTTTCTGTCATTCACCCACACACACACACACACAGACTTTCTCTCTCTCTCTCTCTCTCTCTCTCTCTCTCTACCACTTGGCTTTCTCAGTTCTCTCACTAGAAACCATAACTTTTCGAAGAATCTAGCAAAGAATTAGTTGGTAAGCATCGTTGAAAGGAGGTAATCAAGGATCTGCATTTATTTTGAGGTAAGGTTTACAATTTATTGAGATTTTTGACAAATAATGGCTTCAGCTTTCAAAGAACCGATACGAACATGCAATGCGAATTGGTGAATGCATGTGTTATTTGATGGTTGTAAAATGAAATTTTACTCAAACTAAACTCATATCAATTGATTTAAGCTTCTAATTTCACCTAGGGATTAGTAAATCTGAATTCTAAGGTATGCGTGAATTGTGCATTTCACACAATGAAGAACGCAACCAAGTTGGCCTGAATTGAAGAAATAAAAATCCCAAATTGGTGTTAAATAGTAGTTTATCTAGTAGTTAAATTGAATGTCGATAGATTTCACTCGTATGATGGGTAAAAAATGAACTGCATAAATGATAAAGGATGAATCTCGGGAACATCGAAAGTTCAAAACTTACTTCTAAAGTTTGTGACATTATGTCACACCCCGATACCCCAATTAGCTACGAGGCGTGATGTCTCAGAACAAAGTCACAATCATAATGAACGACCTCTAAATGAGACGTTTTCGAAATGCAAAAATTATAAATATCGTTTTACAAGCATCATAAAAATACAGAGTTCACTAGTGCGGAGATTAAATTACATGACAAAAGAGTTTAAGTTATGAACTGTAGTTCATCTTCAATCTTTTAAGCCATGCTTCACTTCAAATTCTCTTATGATTCTACGACTTTTCAATCTTGATTCAATCTCCGACACAAAGTCAACAATCAATCTTCTATCAAACGGAATCATGCCACCACCTTTCAAACGTCTGAAAACATCATGATCAATAATCCCTTTCAGAGTTGTCTTAACCTTCTGAAGAGTATCATCTAAATACTTGTTCAGCTCGATCATTCACATGGCTTTCTTCTCTTGATTTCAATCTTTGTATATGGCAACTCTATGTTTATCAATAACGACTTGATATTCCTTAAGCTTCTCTATGTCTTTGATATGACGGTTAGGCGCAGTGACGTTGATCGTTTGCAGTCCTCTTTCAACACCAAACTGTAAGTCTTGGATTGACATTAAGACTAACTTGGTATGCATAAAATCAAATATTACTTTGAGAGCGAATCTACAATTCTCTTCTCTTTTGTTCTGAAATAATTCATCAAATAAATCTTCAACATCAACTAAATGAATCCTGAACACATCAGCTTCATTGAACTGATATGTCTTCCCATCAGCTCTAGTCACCGTGAATGTAGGATAGAAAATATTGACAAAACGATCTTTGTCAATTCTTTTGAGTTCAACTATCCTATGATCTATTCTCACATCTTGTGCAGGTTGAGCATTATTCAGTAGAAAATGGGCATAGTTGACCAGGTTTGGCATGTTGGGCTCTATGACTCTAAAGAGTTTCAATAATGAAATCGGAGTATACTTTTTACAAAATATCTTCTCTTCTAAATGATCTTCCAAAAATGGAAGCCTATTCTGCTTCTTTACGAAATCAACAATTTGCTTATCTGACATTTTAGCTCCTTGACCCTTTTCTTTTGTCTAACGTCTTCATCATTAACTAGGCTCAGCATATCACTAATCTCCTTTGGAACCACTTCATGGACAGCATACCTCAGATGAGGTAGTCTATCTGATTATTCAACCAAGATATAGCTTTGAAAGAATTTGTCCATCATATCTACTTCAGTCAATCCTTGAAGTGTTTCTGGCACCACCCCACTTACAGGAAACAAATGTTATTCTTCCTTAACTGTTACCGTCACCGCAGGCTTTTCAATGGTTGGTGTTGGTATATCATCCTTTAAAATTTCCTCTACAAGCTCCACTTCATCAACAGTATTCTCTACTCTCACAGACATCTCAGAAAACACAAACGTTTCAGGCTCAGACACATCAATCTCTTTTTCAACTCCTTCTATTCTAACGTTTTCAACTCCTTCTATTCCAAACACCACTTCTTCTTCATCCTTATTAGATTCATCATATTCCTCAAAATTATAACACTAGATTGTACACTCAATGGAATTGAAACATCTTCATAAAGAATCAATCCCATCTCACTTTGAGCATCAATTGGATTATCGTTTGAACCTCCTCCCTCTCCAGAACCTCCTCCTTCAGTATCTTTACCTCAACCCACAAGCTGCAACTCTGACTCACCAAGCTTTCTCCTCTTCTCCCCCTCATGAGGAGCATCATCAGATTCATCATGGGCCTCATGTCTTTTCTTAGATCCTGTAGCTTGGGATTTGCAAGTTTGTTCAAGGATGGAGAATCTATCAAATAAATAACCCAAAGCGCTCACAACCATATTCATCAATCCTGTCATATGTTCATTCATAACATCAAATTGCTCCACACAATACTCTCTCAACTCATCGTTGAATATTTGCTTTTCTTCAACTTCAGTAGTAGCCTTTCTTTTCAATAATCTTTGAATATTAACCATTTGGCTTATCATCTATGCATATTGACTGCTCATTTGATTAGTAACACCAGTAATTACGTCATTCAATCTTTTCTCAGTCACGACGGGTAACAAGCTAACTCCTAGGTCACATAGACTTCCAGTTGTCATGACAGTTGAACTTGTAAAAAGTTCGTCTGTGTGGCATAAGTTCAGAGTTGGCAGTGACGTTTCTCTGGTAGGAGTTCCAACTACTTCATGTGACGGAGCAACGAATGCTTCGGACACAATAGTTGTTGCTACAGGGACACGAAATCCTTCTGTACTTGTTTCAACAAATGTAATCGAATCGAGTGTCCTAGAGTGTATTGGTCTATTACTTGTGCTTAAAGAAATTTACACTGGGACAGAGGTGTACTGGTTTCAATATCTATAAGATCCAAATAATCCAAGGATGCATTATGTGCATAATCCCCGTGAAGAATTGAAGCATCTCCTTGTTGAGAAGGATATGAGTGGCTGGTGGGCTGTGCAGTCACCAGTTGGGTACTGGTTGCTTCAATGTTAACTCTCAAAGGAGAGCTAACAACAGATGTGGCTACCCGGCTTTCTGTGGTTTGGGACTCCCTCACACTCACTCTAACCACCTCATCAACTTTTATAACAGGTAAACGCTCAGATTGAGAATGTTCAATTCTTGCCACAGCAATATCTGCATCATCACCATTATCATCATCATCATCCTCACCCTTATTCAAGAATCAAAATCTCCCTCACCTCCCTTCACAACTCCTTCACCATCCTCTCTCAGTTCAAGGTTACCCTATACATCAACCCTTGTTGATGTCCCTGCTCACCTATTACTCAAGGGATATGAAGCCACGGTTCTTGAGGTTTCACAGGTGCATGGTCTATTCTATACAACCTCACCAATTCAGCATTCTCAGCAGCATACTTCAAAAGAGGTTCAGAAATAGGCATAATATTGACATTTGGATCATCCTAAACTCTATGCAGACTCATCATTACGTAATCTGGGCATTTCTGAGAGTGTGTCCTCTTCAGGATCTTTTCATTTGCCCTTAAGGTACCTCTGATTAATATCTGAATGAACCGTTGAAGAGGCATAAACTTTCTCGCACGATTTGTGGTCTTTGCAAGCACCACCTCTTTAAGATCTTCCCAGATGCATTGCGTGAAGTCATAATGTTTGTTGTACGCGACTCCATGGAATAATCGCAGACAATGTAGACTTCCGCGGTCAATACCGATGTGTTTGGAGGTCATACATCTATTCAGAATTCTGAATAGAGTATATCATTCACCATTTTGTCCATTCCGGTGAAATAGTGAACTCTTCATTAGTGGCTTTGTATCTCCCAGACTGATGATGTCTCGACATAATTGTTCATCTGATACAAAGTCTTTGAAATCCGTGAAGTCATGGAAATTAACTCTATCAATCCGTATTGGTAGAAACAAGTTATGACGGAGTCTGGCCAAGGTGATCTTTGCTTTCTGTTGATCTATTGTCACTTTGAAGTGATGATCACCGGCATCAGCAAAAAATTTGATGGTATTCCAGAATTGGTGTATGTAGATCAACGGAATTGTTGGTTCATACTGGAGAAGGGAACCAATAGGGTGGCCTTTAAGGACCTCAACAATTACCGGATGGCTAACTTTGATGGTATTTGGATCAAACCAGTGATTGTTGTCCAAAAAATTTAAGCAATGTTTAGGTTTCAGCTGTTCAGTGTCAGGGATGGGACATGATGGTATTGGTCTAGAAACTGAAGCAGACTTGATGGGTTTTGATACTAGTGTATGGTTTGATGATGAATGGGAGTCAGAGCTGTTTGATTGATGGGTGGGTGTTCGGGAAGCCATTTGCAACCTGTGGATATAACAAACATGTTAGTCACATCAGGTAAACAAAATGTTTCCTACAAATAAAAAAATATGACATTTATCAAGAAATTAGAAAAATCTGAGTCACATTGTTTAAAACATCGGGATTCCAGACAATAATATTAAAATATTACTATTAGGACTCCAAAGTTAACCATTAAGGGACGAATGTTAATGTAAAACAGATTTTAAAAATTGAACTCAAAGAATGTGAAATATCTTTGAAAAATGAAAATTTTCCACACTTAGAAAAAATTATAAAACCAAACTCGGGTGACACATCACCAAACTCGAATGAAGCACAAACATTCTAATGATATGAGTTATCAAACTCGATTAAGCTTTAAAGTGAACTCGGGTATCTCTTAATTGAATGTGAATGAAACTAAGGCAAACTCGGGTACTGATTTAACAAAGTCGAATTATACTTCAGTTTTCTCGGATGATGAATTATTAAACTCGAATGATGCTTCTATTTTCTCGGATGATGAGTTATCAAACTCGAATAAAACCAAGACTTCCTCGAGTGATAAGTTTGTCAAACTCGATGAAAAGTGAATTTAACTTGGATGAATCATTGACAAACTCGAATTATTCTAAGGTTTCCTCAGTTAAAACATAAACAAACTTGAAGAACATAAAGGTTTTCTCTGGTGCTATGTTATCAAACTCGAATCAAACAAAAATTTTCTCGATAGACACTTTCATCGATTTTGATATCAGAAATCTTTGAATTTCAGAGAACCTTAGAACTCGAAAGTTTCATTCCGAAAATTTCAAATTAAATGATGAATGATGTATTATAAGCCATGAAATTTGACATCAAGCTTATTTAACATGTGATGCAGCGTAGCAAATGGAAAAAGTAGACTAGTCTGTTGATTCAACGAATTCCAGATAATCTCTACCAAAATTTTGTTGATTCCGTAGAATGCCAAACAATTAGGCTTCCAAGAACCGATTTTGAACTCGGAAATTTGGAAAATGAGAAAGTTTTCTTAATTCATAATCTGACCTCTTATAATAGTTGAACATATCTTAAATAAAAATGGAAAACTAAAAACGGGTCAAAAACCCAACGGGTCGACCCATGGAACCAAAAGAAAAAACCCAAAAACCCATTAAAATCACAAAAAAAAAATCCATAACTCTCATTCCGGATCGAATTTGGGACAAACGGTTGGGCAAACCGCCTTCGGCTCTTTGTTACTGCGTGGAGCTCTTGACACTTGATGGGCCCCAAACGTAGACCCGAGTCAAAAGTTAGGGCCTTTTCCATTTAGCCGCTTTTATTACGGACCCTATCTTGGGCCTCCAGAAACAAGATGGCCCGATCATCTACACTTGGGCCTCCATGGAAAGGCACCAAATGCTTAACATTGAAAACATCGGCACATCGAATATGATTTGGCAATTTCAGACGATAATCATTAGAATTTATCTTCTCCACAATCTCCACCTGTCCAATCCTCTTTGCTGGAACTTATTGTAATCACCAACCGAGAAACGATCCTTAGTCAGATTAGCCCAAATGAAATCACCAACCTCAAAATCATCTGCGTTTTTGATCAACATCCTTCTTTTATTTTGCATTGGCACGAACCAAGTTTTCATGTACTGCCTTATGGACCTCATGTAGCCCAACAACAAAATCCTGCACGTTCTTTGGAATAGAGCTTGAGATAGGAAGGCCCATCAGATCCAGTGGGCCCCTGGGCTGGGCAGAATCGACCACTTCAAATGGACTAAAACTAGTAGTTCTGTTGACCGCACGATTATGGGCAAACTCTGCTTGACACAACTTCTAATCCAAGGCCCGCACGTGTTCACCCACCAAACACCTCAGATGATTACCAAGTGATATGTTAACAACTTCGGTCTGCCCATCCGTATGAGGGTGATAGGCATTGCTGAAGTTAAGCTCTGTGTTCGCCATCTTCCATAAATTGCGCCAGAAATGACACAAGAAACGAGTGTCCTAATCAGAAACAATAGTAGAAGGTAACCCATGCAAACGGTAGATCTCTTGAAAGAACAACTGAGCCACATGAACCGCATCGGCTATTTTCTTTCATGGAATAAAGTGTACCATCTTCGAAAAACGATCAACCACAACAAAGATCGAATCATTAACCCGTTGCGTTCGGGGCAACCCCAACACAAAGTCCATACTGATATCAACCTAAGGTTGTGAAGGAACAGGCAGAGGCAAATAAAGCCCAGCACTAGTGGTTGAACCCTTGGAACCTTGACAGATCCTGCACTGCTTAACAAACCGCTCTACCTCCTTCCGCATTGTAGGGAAAAAATAAGATGATTGCACCAAGTGTAAAGTGTGATCTCTGCCTACATGCCTTTCACCATGTAACTTCTTTATGATGAGCAGACGGTGACTGGAATCAGGAATGCATAGTTGATTCCCCTTGAAAAGCAACCCACCATGCAACAAAAAATATGTCCGCTTCCCAGATTGAACTTCCTGCAAAACAACAGAAAAGAAAGTGTCGCCTACAACACATATGCACACTTGCACTTTCTATTTCTGTTTCTTTTTCCCAGCAGCAAAAACAACAAAACACAAAATAAAGTTTGTGTAATGCTTCTTTATGATGGAAAAACACACAATATAGACATGCATGGGTTTACTTTGAAGATCAAAACATATATTGATGATAAAATTTTAAAATGAAGGACATATTTTCCCAGGAAGCCATGGGTTTCAAATGGGATTCCAAGATCAAGTTTTAAGATGATATTTTACATTAAATCTGTATAAAATTTGTTGTTGGGTACTTGCTTTGATGATCTCTTATTGTTCTTCTCTTGAATCTTGTTGAAGATCTTGAATTCTTTGTGATGAATCCTTTTTGTGTGAACCGTGAGTAGAGAGAGAAGCAGAGATGAATTGGTTTGATAGAAATGATCATTAAATCTCATTTTAGGTATTTACAAAATAACAACTCTCATTCTTTATAATTTAACCACAAAAGTTGCTTTTCTTTTAAATCAACCTAATACCTTTATAATTTGGTCCACTTGATTTTTTTAACTAAATAACAATTTTTTACTTGTTTTACAAATTTATATTTTAAATCTCTTAAAATAATTATCATTTAGCTTAGAGTTAACATTAAGCATTCTTAATTGTCGTTGATTAAAGTTTAGGTCGTCACAAAAGATGTTGTGTTTGAGCCAATTTTCACCAACTGCCTTTGGGGTAAGCACGAGCGTCTTAAAACTAGGTTCACCCCCACATCTCCGGTGACGATTTGTTCATCGTATTTTGGTTCTTCATTAAACAATGGATTATCCTCGTAACCCTCATCAGCATATTCATATTCCCAATCCCCAGTCTCGGCACACATGTGTCGTTTTCCAGCTTTCTTGCAGTCAGATGCCCAATGGCCCGCCTCACCGCAAGTGCAACATTTCAGACCCCCGCTGCTACTTGCGCCTCCTGTTGGAGTTGACCCAGAAGTAGCACTCCATGTCTTCGATTGATTTGGGGTGAAACGTGTCATTGCACCAGCTGAACCAGAACCTCTGCCATCAGGAGCATTCGAAAAGGCACCACTACCCGGGGAATTCGAAAGGACACCACCACCAGGGGAATTTGAAAAGACTCCAGAACCACCACCCAACCGACGGTTTTGCTTCTCAAGAGCCGGTGCCCTTTGGTGTGTCTTTGAAATGGAAATCGGATCGAACAGATTCACGGCATCCATGATTGAAACCCTCAAGCCACCAACATACCGAGCAACAAGTTGGTCTTCCGTATCCTGAATATCATTCCGCGCGAACAAATGATAGAAATTGGTTGTATATTCATCAACATTTCTGGACCCCTGCCTGAGATTCTGTAACCGTTGGTACATCACCCATTGGAAGTTATGAGGCAGAAAGTTGGACCTCATACACTTCTTCATCTTCCTCGCCTCGGTTCAACAGATCTGTGAATCGATCGGTCAACTGAGTAACCACCTGATCCAACATTTCATCCATCCTCGCGAAAATCCATTGCTCAAACTCGCATTCATACACTTCCTCAAGTGGATTCTGTCTCCTCAGAGGCATCCTGAACTTGAAAAGTTCGGCTCTGATACCAATTGATGCAGCGTAGCAAATGGAAAAATAGACTAGTCTGTTGATTCAACGAATTCCAAATTAGTCAATACCAAAAGTTTGTTGATTCCGTAAAATGCCAAACAATTAGGCTTTAAACAACCGATTTTGAACTCGGAAATTTGGAAAATGAGAAAGTTTTCTTATTTCATAATATGACCTCTTACAATAGTTGAACATATCTTAAATAGAAATGGAAAACTGAAAACGGGTCAAAAACCCCACGGGTCGACCCAGGGAACCAAAAGAAAAAACCCAAAAACCTATAAAAATCACAAAAAAGCCCATAACTCTCCTTCCAGGTCGAATTTGGCCCCAACGGTTGGGCAAACCGCCTTTGGCTGTTTGTTGCTGAATGGAGCTCGAGGCAACGGTCGTCTGGACACCTGATGGGCCCCAAACGGAGACCCGAGTCAAAAGTTAGGGCCTTTTCCATTTAGCCCCTTTTATTACGGACCCTATCTTGGGCCTCCAGAAACAGCATAGCCCGATCATCTACACTTGGACCTGCATCAACATGAAGCACACATACAAACATTCAATTTGAACATTGAAACCGAAATGGATGATCTCAGTTTGACACACACCGACAAACACACACAAACACACACTGTTCATTAAACTCGAAACAAAAATACTTGAAATACAAGAAAAATAGGAGGAAAATGTAAAAAACATAAAATTTTTGCGCTTAAAATCTTTAAATCCAACAAGAAATCGATTGTTGGTCGGTTGTTGAAGAAAATCCGAGAGAATGAGTGAGTCGGTGTACAGTGCGAGGTTCGAAAAAATGAATTTCGAATTTGAAATTCAAATTAATACTATTTTCAAATTAGGTAACCGACCCATTTCTCTTCGTTTTTTCATTATCGGGCCCACATTATTAAAAATTGTAAGACAGACACGCTAAAACAAATAAAATAATAAACAAATCATAACAAAACAAAAACAAAACAAAACAAAAACGATGAAATAAAATGAACAATAAAAAAAATTTGCTCCCCCTAAAAATCTTGCGTATTAGCTCCCTTCAGATTAATATCATCCTTAAAGCATGCTCCCCCTTCAATTAAGAAGATAAAAAATATCAGATGAACTATTTTAAAATAGTTATACAGATTTAATTTTCAAATTGCTCCCCATGCACATGACAATCCAAACTCAGTTAAATCTCAGAAAAATTAACACTTTGAAAGCACAAGAGAGTAACACAAAAATTAAATTAATTAAAGAATCGTAAAATTAAAATTATACTTTGTAACACAGCAATGTTTAAATCTACCGATTCAGCATACCCAATTTGTATACCAAAAAAATTAAAATGTTTTTCATCTAACGCTTTGGTAAACAAATCAGCTAACTGATATGAGTCGGTAAAAAATATAAGTCAACATTATCACTTTCTACATGATCCTTAATAAAATGATACCGCATGTCAATGTGCTTTGTTTTTGTATGTTACACTGGATTAGATGCAATAGCTATCGCGCTCTAAGAGTCACAGTAAATAGGGATCAGTGTAAACCTGTATTCACGCAGTTGGCTTTCCATCCACAACACTTGAGAGCATCACGATGATACAACTACATATTTGGCTTCGGCTGTTGACAGTGAAACATAATGTTGTTTCTTGGATGACCAGCAAACGGGTTTATCGCCAAGAAATTGAACTGCTCCTAATGTAGTTGTTCTATCCATTCTGTCTCCTGCTTGATCAGCATCAGAAAAAGCAATCAATGTAACTGTTGATTCCCTATGATACCACAAACTTAAGTTAGATGTACCCTTCAGATATCAGGTCTACTCGCGGTTAAGTACATTTATGAGCCAATAATTCCTCGATAATGAGTAACATCCAAAGGTTTCCCTGAAATGTCCTCATCGAGTTTCGATTTCGAATCAAGAGCCATGGGTGTTTTCATTGGGATAATATTGACCATGTTAAACTTTTTCAACATGTCTTGAATATATTTTGACTTATTGATTAAAATTCCATCACTTGGTTGTTTAACTTGTAACCCCAAGAAAAAAATTAATTTCACCCATCATGTTCATCTCACACTTTTGGGACATTAAGAACGCGAACTTTTTACAAAATTCAGTATTTGTAGACCCAAAAATTATGTCATCTACGTATATCTGTATAGTATGATATCTGGACCTTGACGTTTAATGAATAGGGTTGTGTCTACTGCACCTTTGTTAAAACTACATTTTATGATATAGAATGATAAAGCATCATGTAAAATCCGACACTAAACCAGGTTAGCAACAATGATCTAATATGTATTTAATAGCCAATTATAGCCTAATCAGTGGTCATTAGAAATTAATCAAGTGATTAACAAGGTTTATTAGAAAATTCAACTCAATTAGAATCAAATTCATCGGTGCAATGAATCGGGAAATCAATTAATCCGATCAATTTACGTTATGAAGGATTAATTCAACTAAGTACATAATTAAATTATGATTAGTGACACTAATCAAACACTAATACAATTACTTAACATTAATTATGCAAGACTAAAACAATTCACTAAAACAGTGCATCCATAAGTATTTATGAAATTACAAGAAAAGGGAAATACAAGAATACATTTCTAAATACTTTTATACAAAAAAAAATGAAAATACATGTATGGGCGGCCTATAGGGCATGCGTGTATTAGAGTTTGACTTCTATTTTTTTAATATTACTTTAAACACAATCATTTTGTTTAAAAGTGCACACAACCTCCTACCTTCCATTCCTTTCATCATTTGAAAGACCAAAAATTTCTCTATAAATAGAGAGGCATTTCATTCATTTTAATCACACCAAAAATCCTTCTTTCCCTCTCTAAAATCCGGCCCTATACACACACACATCACAAACCTTTTCATTCAAGTGCTCTTCAAGTGTTCTTGGTGATATTCAAGTGTTCTTGGTCCAAACCTTGCAAAGATTTCAACTTCTACTCAAAATCATACTCTAAATACTTCAAAGTAAGTAAATACTAACTTATTTCATCTTATATTTATGTTTATATAAGTCTTGCATAATATATATAATCACCAACAACAACAAGTTTCTAAAAAACTCAAGTTTATAAGTTTCTAGTTTTTATTTTTAAGTTGTTTCTTTAAATGTGTTTATGAATATATGAACACATCATAAAAATGTTAATATTATGAAAAGAAGTGATATATATATATATATATATATATATATATATATATATATATATATATATATATATATATATATATATATATATATATATATATATATATATATATGTGTGTGTGTTTCATAACTTATATAACTTTTATACAAGTAGTCTTTGAATAAACAACAAGAATCATAAGTTATTTCAAGTTTATAAATTGCGGATTTTCGGCCGAAAATTTATATCGATTTTGAAAAATCATAACTAATTCATAACTTAACGAAATAAGTTGATTCTTGTCTCAAAAGTTAGATCAATGTCTTATCTATAGATCTGGAAGTTTTCATAATTTATTTTGGAGTTTAAGACCTCCAGAAATTATTTGGGAAACCGAAAGTTTGACAACTCAAAAATGGCCAACATAGGGTTTTTAACGAG
The DNA here is from genome assembly GCA_020465985.1 of Centrapalus pauciflorus. Taxonomy (NCBI): domain Eukaryota; kingdom Viridiplantae; phylum Streptophyta; class Magnoliopsida; order Asterales; family Asteraceae; genus Centrapalus; species Centrapalus pauciflorus. Next base: position 80,730 of record JAANYP010007285.1, read on the forward strand.
CTTTTTCACCAACCTAAACATCTCGAAAAATGTCCGTTCTTGATTCTAAAAATCCTTTGTATGTAGTAGTTTAATGTCCTAAAAAACCAAAGCCTAAAACATTTTGGAGCTTGGTCAAAAACAGCCTCAAAGTAGGCCGAAAAACCTCCAAAAAAGCTGGAAAATTATATATATATATATATATATATATATATATATATATATATATATATATATATATATATATATATAAACTGGACGTTTTAAGCGGGTTTTATTTATAAACTTGTAATGTTGGGTGATTTAAGACATAAAAATCTATAAATATATATATTATCATATATTAGAGATACTAAGTCTTTATTATCATTTAGGACTCGATTAATCTCGCTCGGTGCATCATCCATCCACTTACGCTAAAAAGCATTTTACGCTCGTTTTTACCTTCACAAGCTCGGTGAGTTCTCATAGCCCCTATTTTCAGACTGTTATATTTTGGGGTTGAAATACATGCTTCGTTTTCATATGGACACGAAAACAACTTCATTTCTATTATGGATTATACATGTGGTTCCATCACCTCTTATATCATGAACCGTTAATTGCATTTATTTGTAAGCGCGAATATATTGTGGATAGATCTATCGGGAGTCATATCCCCCATTCGGGTTAGTTCGGGTCGGCTAACAGCTAGTGCATATATATTCAACTCACGGTATTACGTGTGGAATACTGCACAGGGCAAACTTATTTTAGTTAAGCTTCAGTTGCATGATGGTTTATATGTAAGACATAACATGGAATTTATGATTTTATAAATTCAAACTCTACTATTGTTGTCCATACAAGTCAGATTTACGTGTAAACCTAGGAGCTCACCAAAAATTTTTGTTGACGTATTTTAGCATGTATTTTCAGTAAATTAAGGCAAGTATGCCTTCGGACGTATTTTACTTTCAAGCTTCCGCATCCACGGAGTCGCATGCATGTTCAAAATTATCGGAGATTTAGCTGCATTATTTTGGATATTTTAATTATGTAATTAAATCTCTGTATTTGTGCGAACTTCATTTCTCATATCAGACTATGTAAAACATTGCTGTATTTTAAAGTTTTAAAGATGTATTTTAAAAAAACGTCCATATAGTGGTCGTTCGTTATGATTATCGTTATGCTTGCGCGACGTCGCGCTACGTTGCCAATCGGGGTAACGGGGTGTGACATATTGGTATCAGAGCCATAGTTATGGTGAACTAGGTTGTATTAGTACCCTAGACTATAACTGCATTGAAGTTTTACTGATTTTAAAAATATTTTGTAACTAACTAAAAGACTATGAATGGACCTTGATAGCAGAAAACATGTCAAACAACACCATCATCATCTTGTCCGATTCAGAGGATGAGTACACCCCCATGAGCCCCGAAGTCACTGAGGTTTTCACCGAAGGAGAACCGTCTAGAGAAGAAGACCCCTCCGAAGAACCAATGGAGGAGTCAGAAGAGGAACCTATGGAAGAAGATGACGACGGAGAGGATCCACCGCCCCCAGTAGTTCCCGCCCGCACTCCTTACCATCCAGCGGAGCCATCATTCAAGCCATACCGTCGTTACACAAACGGTCCAAAGATGTTGTATACACCCCGAAAGAGGGTAATCACACCGAGACGGGAGTCTATTCCCATCTCAACTCCCCAACCAAATACCCCACCACAGCACCGACGGGTAGACGCCCGAAGATGGGGCTGGATGTCTGAAACACTCCGTGAGTGGAGGCAAGAGGAAGGAATCCCTTCCTAGTTCGAGGTCGGAGGACCATCCTCCGCACCGATCCCACCACTCACCCAGGAGACGGCTGACCAGACCGTACCCCTGCTAGTAGCAAGGTCCTATCGTCATGACCTCCAAATCCGGTCACTTAACCGGGATATTGAAGAATTGACTGCCCGTCTGGAGCGGGAGGAGATTCAGAACTCCAATTTATACTGGGTTAACCAGCATGCCCTCACCATCCAACAGGATGGCCTGAATGAGCTTCGGCAGTGACTAGCCGAAAGCAAAGCTCGGATCGAGGAGCTGACTCAGCGCCTCAACGCGATGGAGAAGGGAGAGACCCCCGAACACTCCCACACTTAGTACCCTTTATCTATATTTGAATGATAGGAAAAATGTTATGTAATAGTGTAGGACAAAAATTTTCGGGTAATAACCCGCCCATTGTAAGAAAGTTATGAATGATTAATTGCAAGTTATTTTTGAAATTGTGTTTGATGATTATAGTGTTGTGCCTTAAGAAAAATTTAAATCTTTAAGATTCAACTTCTTACACTATGCTCTTTTCTTTAAACTTTAAGATAATGCCGCCAAGAAGAGCTATGAACGCGGAAGAAATCGAGGAACTAGTTGCATATGTTTTATCACTTGTTCTAAGGAACTTCCTACTTCTCCTTTTTCTTGTTCATCAGCCTCCTTTTCTGGATACGTGATCATTAGTAGACCAATTGTTGGCTCATCAAGCTTCCTCCTCTTCTCCCCCTCATGAGGAGCATCATCGGAGTCATCATCATGCTCGTCATGCTTTCGTTTTAGCGCTGAAGCTTGAGCCTTACACGTTTGTTACACCGCTGAGACATGTTCAGACAAATTACCTAAGGCTGTTATTACTGTACTTTCTAACCCCATCATGCGGTCACACATCTCATCAAACTATTCAACTACAAAATCCCTTAGCTCTTGTATAGCCAGATTTGGATCTGGTTGCTTCACAGTTTCTTCTGCTACATATTTTCCCTTTAAGAACTTGTGGATATTTGTCATCTGAGACATGAATTCTGATAACTGGGCTGTCTAATGACTATTCGCTCCGGCAACTGCAACATTTAAAGCTTGAGTTAAAGATGTTTTGGTAACAAAAGGGGAAAGAGTAAGCACTGGGTCACTTAGACTTCCAGTTGGCACAACAATTGAACTTCTAAAAAGAAAATTTGTGTGGCCAGTGCTCAGAGATGGCCATGATGTTGCTTTGACTGGACTTCCAACCTCTTCAAGTGACGGAGCAACAAATGCTTCCGTTACTGAGGTTGTTCCGGTCATGACACATAGTTCAGCTGCACATACTTCAACACATGAAGTAGACTCAAGTGTCCTAATGTCTATGTGTTCTAGACTATGTGCATCAAAAGAAGTCGTACACTCGGGTGGATGTGTACTTGTTTCAATATCCATCAAATCAAAAGGATTATTGGATAGCATTTGAGCTTCATCCCGATGAACAAATGAAACACTCTCCTGTTGGGTGAAGACTGAGTGGCCGGTGGGGTGTGCAGTCGTCAGTGGGATACTGACTTCTTCAATGCTAACTCCCTGTTAAGAGCTCACAGTAATTGTGGTTCTATCCCAACATTCTGGGCTTGGTAGATCCCTCACACTATGTCGTGCAATTTCCACTATATCAACTAACCCTGCACCTCCCTCATTATGATCATTGCCTCCCTCGTCGTCTTCATCCTCATCCTCTCCTTCTGCAGCTCCCTCATTAATTTTTGACAATGTTTGTTCTGAATCAGAGCTGCCAGCATCTCCCTTACCACCCCTCACTGAAACTTCTGCTCCCTCACTCACTTGTTGGCTTCCAAGAACTTCAGCCCCATGCTGAAGTTCCTCCTCTCCTATAACTCCTTAGTTAAGAGAACCCGGTTCTTGGGTCTCCATAAGAGCGTGATCTGTTTGGTACAACCTTACATTCTTACTCTCCTGATCAGCATATGTCAATAACGCTTCTGGAATAGGCATGATATTGGCATTCGGTGAATCCGGTACCTCGTGTAAGCTCATCATTACATAATCCGGACATCGTTGAGAACTGGTTCGTTTCAGAATATTTTCATTGCCCCTTAGAATGCTTCTGAAATGAATTTGAATAAAATGTAGAAGAGGGACAAATTGCCTTGATGTGTTTGTTGTCTTTGCTAGCACGACTTCCTTTAGATCCTCCCAGATACACTGTGGGTAGTCGTAATGCTTATTGAACACGATGCCATGAAATATTCTTGGACAGTGTATGCTATACCTGTCAATTCCAATGTGCTTCGACGTCATGCACCGGTAGATGATGCTAAAAATAGTGTACCATTCGCCATTAAGTCCATTTCTATGGAACTTCGAACTCTTTGGTAGTGGCTTAGAATACGCCAGACATATATTAAGTAATGAACCAATTCCTCATCTGATACGAAATCTTCAAAGTCAGCTAATTCTGGGAAATTCACTGTATCTATTCGACGAGGCAGGAAAAGATTATGTCTCAATCTAGCTAAGGTTATTTTGGTTTTGAACTGATCGATGGTTACCATCAGCTGGAACAAATTTCACCGTATTCCAGAACTGTTGAAGATAGACCGGAGGAATGGAGGGGTTTTATTGTAGAATATATCCTAAAGGATGACCTTTGAGAATGTCTACAATAATCGGATGGCTTACTTTAATGACTTTGGTGTCAAGGCGATGGTTTTTATCACAGAATGGTTAGCAGTATTTTGGTTTAACAAGCTGGTTATCGGGAATGAGGGTAGAAGGTGAAGGTCGGGTGACTGATGTGGATCTAACTTGTTTAGACACAAGTGTGTGGTTTGATGAAGAATGAGAATCAGAGGAGTTTGACGGTTCGGATTGAGCTTATGAAGCCATTTGAAACCTGTGAAAAATAATAAACATGTTAGACTCAACAGATAAACAAATGAAATCCTACAAATAGAAAAATAAAACATTTTGCTAGAAATTATAAAAATATGTGTTATTCTGTTTAAAGCATTGGGATTCCAGACAATAATAATAAAATATTATTGATAGGATTGCAAAGTCAATCTTTCAGAGACCAATGTTAGAAAAACACAGATTTAAAAAATTTCTTGAAAAATGTGAAATTTTCCTTATAAATTTAAATTCCCAACACTTAGAAACTTTTTCAAAAAAATTGAGTATAAAACTCGATTGATATGTGAAGATTCTCGAATAAAGAATGACTCGACTCGAAAAACACAAGTATTAAACTCAAACTATGATGAATGTTCTCGAATGTATCTAAGGACCAACTCGAATGACACTAAAGACCAACTCAATCAAGTCTGATGTTTTCTCAAAGAACATGTAACTCAACTCGAATGAACCTGAATGTTGTCTCGAATGAAATTGAATATCGAGTCTTTGATTAAAAAATTTCTAAGTCCTTTGCAATACCCAACTAGATCATCAAATTGAGTTTCTCGAACTAATGATAAGTTCAACTAGAGTGATACATGAGTGGACTCGAATGATATATGAGTCCAACTCGAATAGAATTTGAATAAACTCGAATGACTGTTGTTATCGAGTGGTTTTGAAAATATTATCCAAGTCTTGAAAAACAACCCAACTCGAATAACAAATGAAATGTTATATATCAAAAATGTGTTCAACTCGAATGAACTTACAAGTTTCTCGAATGACATTTCTGTCAACTCGCATGAAACTTGAGACTTTCTCGATAACAGTATTAATCGAGAAACATTTAGAATAAATGTTTCTAAGTCCTCTTTCATTGATTTACAAAATGTTGATTTCAAGGACTGTTTCACTTATTAAAAACTTGAGTCCCACTCAAAAATTGATTTCAAATAACTTTTGTTTACTGAACATTGTTCAGAATCAATAATTTCTTTGCAACAAATCCAATTTTCAGTGTTTTATGAACTCGAAATGTTTTAACCAAAAATTTCAATTTTCTGTTTGTGTGTTTGAAATTGAAACTTGAAATTTTAGATTCAAGTTCAAGATGATAATCCGCATGTAAACACACTTTTAATTTCAGATTAGCAACACCAAATGGTTAAAACCCATGATCACACACACATGTTCATACGAACAGACACATATATTGCACTATTTACATACAGAAACTGAAAATAGAACATATAAACTGAAAAATAATACATGAAACTATGAAAAGAACTCACAATTAGTTACTGAAAAGATGAAAAATCTGAATTCTTTTGAGATTTCTTCGTGAGGAAGAAAGGAAATTTAGAGAGAAGGTGAACAGTGTCAAGCATTTCGAAACAAATGGATTTGATTTGAATTTCAACTTTATAGTTGAAATTTCAAAATTCAAATAAAAAAAATATATATACCCAGCCGACTTACTCTCTAAAAGAATTTGATTTTTGTTTGAAAGCCCATCTCACAAAAAATAAAGTGACAAAAAAAAATTAACAACAACCAAAAAAAATTTAACTCCAACAAAAACAAAACCAAAATTTAACAAAACATCAAAACAACAAAAAAAAAATTTAACAACAACAACAAAAATGAAAATAAAATAAAAAAAATTATCAACACACCAAAAAAAAAAATTTATCTAAAAAAATTTAATAACAAAAACATATTGCTCCCCCTTGATGTTTGCAATTAAGCTCCCCTTAGATGTATATGTCATTATAAATGCCTGCTCCCCCTACAAAAATCAGATAAAAATTTATCAGATTTTCTCAAAATCAGATAAATAACTTTCTGCTCCTCATGCACATAACAATCCAGATCTGTTAAACTCCGAAAAATTTAAACTTTAAAACTCATGAATTTAACATCAAATGAAGAAGAAATTAAAAAATGTAAATTTAAAATTATAATTTGTAACTACTGAATGTTTAAATTTAACGATTCAACATACCCAACTTGTGTACCAAAAAATTAAACCATTTTTCATCCAATTCTTTGGTAAAGAAGTCAGCTAACTGATATTCAGTAGGAACAAAATGTAATTCTATATTACCATTTTCTACATGATCCTTAATAAAATGATACCGGATGTTGATGTGTTTGGTTTTAGAGTGTTGCACTGGATTAGATGCTATGGCAATGGCACTCTGAGAATCACAATATATTGGAAGCTTCTGTCGTGTAACCCGTAGTCTCTGAGTTTGCTCTTCATCCACAACACTTGAGAACAGCACGATGATACATCAACATATTCAGCTTCGGCTGTAGACAGTGAAACAAGTGTTGTTTCTTGGATGACTAGCAGACGGGGTTTTCACCTAAAAAATTAAAATGCTCCTGATGTGCTTTTTCTGTCCATTTTATCACCTGTGTGATCAGCATCAGAAAAGGCTATTAAATTGAATCATGATTCTCGGGGATACCACAAACCAAAGTTTGGTGTTCCCTTCAGATATCTTAAGATCCTTTTGGTAGCAGCCAAATGTGATTCTTTTGGATTAGCCTAATATCTAGCACAAACACATGTAGCAAACATATTAACAGGTCTACTTGCAGTTAAATACCTTAATGACCCAATAATTCCTCGATAATGAGTTACATCTACAGGTTTCCCTGAAATGTCCTCATCGAGTTTGGATTTGGAATCCGAAGCCATGGTAGTTTTCAAAGGAGTACTATTGACCATGTTAAATTTCTTTAACATGTCCTTAATATTTTTGGACTGACTGATAATAATTCCATCAGTTCATTGTTTAACTTGTAAACCTAAGAAAAAAATTATTTCTCCCATCATGCTCATTTCAAATTTCTAAGGCATTAAGAAAGTGAATTTCTTGCAAAATTCTGGATTTGTAGACCGAAAAATTATATCATCTACATATATTTGAATTACTATAATATCTGGCCCTTGACATTTTATAAACACGGTAGTATCCACTGCACCTTTGTTAAATCCATATTTCAACAAGTATGTTGAAAGTGCATCATACCAAGCACGAGCTGCTTGTTTAAGGCCATACAGGGATTTATCTAAAATATATACATGATCAGTCTTTGAAGGACCAGTAAACCCTTCGGCGGATATGTATACACTTCATCTGTTAGTTCCCCGTTTAAAAATGAAGTTTTTACTTCCGTTTGGTAAACTGTAAAGTTTTTATGAGCCGCAAACGCCAAAAACAGCCTAATTGCTTCAATTCTAGCAATTGGAGCGAAACTTTCATCATAATCAATCCCTTCTTGTTGACTTATCCTTTTGGCGACGAGACGAGCGTTGTTACGAATAATGACACCACGTTCATCCTTCTTATTCTTGAAAATCCACTTCGTGCCAATGATTGATTTATCTTTTGGTCGCTCCACCAATCTCCAGACCTTCAACCTTTCGAACTGATTCAGCTCTTCTTAGATTGCCACAATCCAATCATCATCCAGAAGTGCTTCTTTAACATTCTTTGGCTCAATTTTGCTCAGGAAGTTTTAAAATAAACCCTCGTTTATGGTTGCTCTTCTGGTTTGGACTGATGTAGAAGGATCACCTATAATATTTTCAGTTGGGTGATTTCTTGTCGACTTAAAGGTATGTGGATATGGTTGAATTTGGTCTTGATTGGGGTTTAATTCTATATAGGGAATTCGGGGGTTAGCTTCTGATGTTGATGATATATTATCTGAGATAGGGGTTTCTGAGTTTTCAGATGGTAAGGGGGTTTCAAAAGATACTGGAGGTTGAATGGGTTGTACACTATCAGTAGGTAAGTGCACGCCTGTCGTTGAAGCCTCTTTAGTTTCTTCTGAAATGGGTTATTGAGAATAGTCAGAGACTACGACTAGATCTTCAGTAATGGTTGGGTCCTGAACTGGTATGTTCAGAAGCCATTACTACGCCTTCATCAAATTTTACATGTACCCTTTCATTGACTGTCTTGGTTCGCTTATTATAGACTCGGAAAGCTACAGACTCCTTCGAATAACTAATGAAGATGCCTTCAACAGCTTTTTGACTAAATTTTCAAAGATTGTCTTTGTCATTTAATATGAAGCACCTGCATCCAAAGACATGGAAAAACTTGACATTAGGTACACGTTTGTTTATTAATTCCTACGGAGTCTTTCCGAATCTTTTGTTGATTATTGATCTATTCTACTTGAAAAAAGTTGTTCCTACAGCTTCAGCCCAAAGGAATAACGGAAGATTGGAATATGCCAGCATCGTTCTTGCAGATTCCACTAGTGTCCGATTTCTTCGTTCAATGACACTATTTTGTTGTGGAGTACGAGCTGCTGAGAATTGATGTGTTATTCCCATAGAATTCAAAATCGATTCGTGAGATTTGTTCTTAAATTCTGTCCCATTATCTGATCTGTTGGTTAGAACTGAGAGCTGCAACTTGACTTGAATTATACGGATGAAGTCTATTATTATCTCGGTAGCATCAGATTTGGAACGCAGGAAGAATACCCATGTGTATCTGGAGTAGTCGTCGACTATTACCAACACATAGCGTTTCTTGTTTATACTCTGTACTCTCATTGGTCCACACAAATCCATATGAAGTAATTCCAATGCTCTCGTTGATGAGTGTTCTGTTTTGGACTTGTGAGAATCTCTATTCATATTACCTTCTTCACAAGTTGCGCACAACTGCTCATTTTGAAACCTGAGAGTTGGTAGCCCTTTAACTAATCCACCTTTTGCAAGGTTGGTTAATTCTTTAAAATTCAGATGAGAAAGACGACGATCCCATAGCCAAGAAATTTTAGATGTTGCTTTTGACATTAAGCACACATCCTTCTTCAACTTGATTAAGGCGTCTATTGAGTACAGATTAGTTTTCCTGTTCCCTGCAAGGATTTCTTTTCCTTCTCCAGATCTTATGTTGCACCGATTTGCTTTGAAGTTGGCCTCTAATCCTTTGTCACAGAGTTGTCCAATCCTGAACAAGTTGTGACCAAGACCGTCAACGTAGAAGACTATCTGAATTGTTATCTTATCGTACGCCAGACTCCAATATCCTTTGATCGTACAGAATTGATCATTCCCGAATCGGACCATCCCACAGAACTTATCAACAAAGTTAGTGAGGGTTTCTTTCTGTCCGGTCATTTTCTTTGAGTAGCCGGAGTCAAGGTACAACACATGATTTACCTGTAAGACGAAATAAAACGTGAGGTACCAACTTATAGTTGGGTACTTTTGACTTTGGTAAATCATGTGGTTTAATATTTGTCTTTTCATCAGATATTTCTATTATTTTAGGAACCCTCTTTTTAACAGTTCTTTTTGGTATCGATTTTTGTACAGCTCGATGTGGAACTATCTTTGAAAGTTGTTGCTTTGGAACCTTTTTCTGTTTAAAAGATGGATTCGTTTACTTTAGTAGCCATACAAACTTATCAGATTTAGCAAGCATTGATTTACAAGAAACAGAATTTAAAGCAATTAAAGCAGTCCGAGAGTATTTAGTACAATATTTATCAGTAAAGTTATTATTACAAACAGATTTTTCAAATTGTCTATTCCTATCTGTAACAACAATTTCCTTCACTCTCCACTCTTGTTTTATACTCTTGTTTTTCTTTTCTTTCTGCTTCTTTCTCCATTCTTGCTTCCGAGAATCTTTCACAATATAATCTGGCATACAAAAAAACGAGAATTAGTGATTTTAGAAACTTGTTTTCTCTGTAAAGGTCTCTTACCTTTTGAAATTTGGACACGGAGTGCAATAGAGTCCTTTGTGGAAGATGATTCACCTTTTTCATAAGTAGGACTCACAAAAGAAACTTTGTTTTCTCCTTTTTCAGTTGTAAACTTGGTAAATGTTCTGATGATTCCTTTGAATCTGCAGATATTCTTTGCAGAATTCTAACAGGTTCTTTAGGGTCATCAGGTTGTTTGTTGTGTAAAGGTTTTACAAACTCATCTATTTTAACAAACATTTCTTCCAATGTGTTAAAATCCGAGTTCATAAACAGATCAAAGTCCTTTTCAAAATTAATAGAATCAAGTGGAGTTGAAGGTGGTTGATCTGATTTTTTGATTTGTTTTCAGGCTGTTGTTGCAACTTTTGTTCTAGAGATTTAAGTTCAGCATTAAGATTATGAAATTCTGTCTCAAAAGTTTTGATTTTCAATTCAAGATCAGAGTTCATCTTTTCAAGAATTGAAGTTGGTAAATATAACTTTTGAGAATGAGTAGTAGTTTCAGATAAATCCTTCTCAGAATATGTCTGAATATACTCCTCTTTAACCCAAGTATTTTGATTAGATTCATTTATTCTGTTTTAATCAACAAAATTTTGCATTTTATCAGATCTTAGCCTTTTTGAATCTTCGCTTGATTCTATCTCATCTGATGCTTTCATAAATGTCATTTGTAATCCTAAATTCATATATCTGACATCATATAAAGTAGGTGAATTTGAAATAGCCTTTGTCAGATATTTAAGATTCCAACCCATACCAGAATTAGAATTATAAAATTCGATATCTTTAGGTTGATTTAAATATATTGTTTGATCTGTTTGACCTCTTTTGATAAACTCATCTTCCAATGTTTTAATTTTCTCATAAAGTTTTGTTATTTCTTCAAAAATGACATGATATTTTACAGAATAACTTGAGGCCTCTAATTTAGCCAAATTCTGTTTTTCTTTTAAGTCAAATATATTGTTATTCAGTTCTTGGATTTTACATTGAAGATCATTTGTTTTATCTTGTAAATCATATACAACTCGTAGTGCTAAATGCCTTATCCTTGGAAAAATCCAACACTAACGCATGTTCTTGATTTAGCTTGTTTTCCAAGGAATAAGCATTTTTCTTTTCGGCTTTTAAAGATTTGTCAAAATTCTTTAGCATGAAAGCCATTTGCGATAGTTTTTGTTCAAGCAAACAAAAATCATCATTTTCAGATTCAGAGTTAGAATGTACCTCAGGTGTCTTTGAACTCTGTGATTTGTCTGAATTTGATTCATCACTTTCTCCATCTTTGTTGCAGCTAGCATCTCCTGTTACCATCATTGCTATTTCTTCAGTCAGTTCCTCATCAGACTTTTCATTTTCTTCATTCTCTTCATTCGTCAACCCTACCCTTACATCATCTTCTGCAACCATTGCTGACTCACTAAGCTCTGATTCGTTGAAGACCTCTGACTTTAAGTAGATATGAGCATCTTCATCTAAGATGTCTTCATCCTCAGATAGTTGCAGCCAATGATCATCCTCAGCCATTAGAGCTTTGCCAGCTTTTTTTTCTTTTTCTAGAAGTGTCTTTCTTGTGTAGTATTCTGAGTTTTTGACTACAGGCATTCTGCACTCTCGGGCATAGTGTCCTGGCTTGCCAAAGTTGTAGCATTTTTGCTCTGTATCTTTCTTTGCTGAATTTTCAGATTTGTCATATTTATCGGCTTTCTTTCCACTGCTTTCACCAGACTTGTCATATTTCTCCTTCTTATCAAATTTTCGTGAGCCAGTCTTGTATCTCATCTTGTTATTGGTGGGTTTTCGGTAGAACTTTTTCGGAAATGCCTTAGTTAGTAAGGCCATTTGTTTCTTCATTTCTTATATTTCAGAATCAGCTAAAGAATCTGATGAGTCTGATTTAGAAGAACTGCTGCTTATGACTACCCGTTTTTCCTTCTTTAGCTTATACTTGTATTTCTTATCTGCTAATAATGGTAAAGGATCAACGGTATCTTTTTCTGCTTTCTTCTTTCCAGATATTTTCCTTAAAACAACCTCTTGATAGTTGTTAAGGTTTTCAAAGACCATATGGAAATCCATGTCCTCAATGTCTTTTGTCAGTTGTATGATCATTGCGTACTTTTTCCATTCTGGGTTAAGTACGTTCAGAAATTTCACGTTGATGTCTAAGTTGGACTTAGTGACACCGTTCCTCTTCATCTCACTTACTAAGCTGACAAACCTCAAGTATGTGTTTACTAGCAATTCCCCCTTTCTTGCTCTGAAATTCTCGAATGTCATTAAGTTGTTCCTTGCTCTGTTTGTTGCTTCCTTGTCTGATCCCCTCATTAACTTACACAGCTCATCCCAGATGGATTTCGTTGTTTTAGTGTTTGTTAGACAGGTGTAGATGTCATTGGGGATGCATATCAGCAACAACTTTCTTGCTGTCTTGTCCCCCAATTTTCTCCGCTTCTGTGCCTCTGTTAGGTTAGTTACCTCAACAGTTCTTTCCGGTATTGGAGGGTTGCCGTTGGGTACAACAGGAATTGATGGTCGGTCAGTTAGTGACTTTAACATTTCTTCTGATAGGTCGTGGAAACAAATAAACTCCAGAAATCTTTCCCTCCATTGTACATATTCTCCTTGGTAGAAAATTGGAGATTTTGTTTCCGACCCCATTGCAAGTGCGTCTTTGGACATGATGATTGACTGATAGGAATATTCGGAGATTAAATGATATTTTGATTGAATTGGAAAAGTTGCTCAAAGTCGAAAAAGTATGTATTGAAACTCGATTAAAAAAGTTGAAAAACTCGAATATCGAAGTGATCAACTCGAACTATAAATGTGCAAAACTCGAACAAAGAGTGCAACAAACTCGAACAACGAGATACTCAACTCGAATCTAGAAATATCTACTCTATTTGAAGCATAAAGCAACTCGAACTGATCTTTTGTACAACTCGAATCAAATGGGATTCAACTCGATTAACACAATGGTGAACTCGAATATAAAGGGAGTCAACTCGAATGAAGTATCAAGAAACTCGAATCGTATATCAATAAACTCGAAAGAATGTAGGTGTAAGTTCAATTTAAAATTAAAAAAATCCCACTTGTTTTCTAAAACTCAATTGACACTTGTTTCCAACTCGAATACAGTATGTGTCAACTCGATTGGAAGTTCAAGTAACCTCGAATGAAATTCAAGGCAACTCGAATGAATTTCAGGTCAACTCGAATGAAATTCAATGACCAGTTAGCTGAAATTCGGTATCATTTTATTAAGGATCATGTAGAAAATGGTAATGTTGAATTATATTTTGTATCGACTCAATATCAGTTAGCTGATTTGTTTACCAAAGCGTTAGATGAAAAATGTTTTAATTTTTTTGGTATACAAATTGGGTAGGCTGAATAGATAGATTTAAACATTCATGTGTTACAAAGTATAATTTTTAATTTTACAATTCTTTACTTAATTTAATGTTTGTGTTAATCTCTTGTGCTTTCAAAGTGTTAATTTTTCTGAGATTTAACTGAGTTTTATTGTCATGTGCAGGGGGAGCAAACTAAAAATTATATCTATATAACTAATTTAAAATAGTTCATCTGATATTTTTTATCTGTTTAATTGTAGGGGGAGCATGCTTAAAAGATGATATTAATATGAAGGAAGCTAATACGCAAGATTCAAGGGGGAGCAAATTTTTTTTTATTGTTCATTTTATTTCATTTTTTTGTTTTGTTTTGTTTTCTTTTAAATTTTTTATTGTTTTCTTCTGATTTGTTTGTTATTTTTTTGTTTCAGTGTGTATGTCTTATAATTTTTAATAAAGTGGGCCGGATAATGAAAAAAAGTAGAGAAATGGGTCGGGTACCTAATTTGAAAACAGTATAAATTTGAATTTCGAATCTGAAATTCATTTTTTCGAACCTTGCACTGTACACCGACTCACTCATTCTCTCGGATTTTCTTCAACAACCGACCAACAATCGATTTCTTGTTGGATTTCAAGATTTTAAGTGCAAAATTTGTAAGTTTGTTACATTTTCTTACTGGTTTTCTTGTATTTTAAGTATAATTGTTTCGAGTTTAATGAACAGTGTGTGTTTGTCGGTGTGTGTGAATCTAAGATCATCCATTTCGGTTTCAACGTTCAAATTGAATGTTCGTATGTGTGCTTCATGTTAAAAAAGCTTGAATGTCAAATTTCATGGCTTATAATACATCATTTAATTTGAAATTTTCGGAATGAAACTTTGAGTCTGAAATTCAAAGATTTCTATTCATAAAGTTGTTTTTGAAAGTACTTCAGTAAAGGAAATTTGTTTAAAACGATATATCGAGTAGGAAAATGTTAATTTTTAGGCTTTTAAGTCCATGTATTATATTTTTCAGAGTTTTAGAGTGTGACAGGACTTAGAAATAATTTCGATGTCAAACTCGATCAAAGTGTCTATCGAGAAAATTTTAGTTTGATTCGAGTTTGATAACATAGCACCCGAGAAAACCTTTTTGTTCTTCGAGTTTTTAAAGTTTCAACTGAGAAAACCTTAGAATAATTCGAGTTTGTCGAAGATTCATCAAAGTTAAATTTAGTTTTCATCGAGTTTGACAAACTGATCACCCGAGGAAGTCTTGGTTTTATTCGAGTTTGATAACTTATCATCCGAGAAAATAGAAGCATCATTCAAGTTTGATAATTCATCATTCGAGAAAACTGAAGTATAATTCGAGTTTGTTAAATCTTTACACGAGTTAGCCTTAGTTTCATTCACATTTGATTAAGAGATACTCTAGTTCCCTTTAAATCTTAATCGAGTTTGATAACACATAACCCGAGAATGTTTGTGCTTCATTCGAGTTTGGTGATGTGTCACCCGAGTTGGGTTTTAAAATTTTTTCTAATTTTGGAAAATTTCATTTTTCAAAAACATTTCACATTTTTCGAGTTAAAATTTTAAGATCTATTTTACAGTAACATTGGTCCCTTAATGGTTGACTTTGGAGTCCTAACAGTAATATTTTAATATTATTGTCTTGAATCCCGATGATTTAAACAATGTGACTCAGATTTTTCTAATTTCTTGATGAATGTCATATTTCTTTTTATGTTTTTTTTTTACCTGATGTGACTAACATGTTTGTTATATTTACAGGTTGCAAATTGCTTCCAAAACACCCACCCATCAATCCAACTCCTCTGACTCCCATTCATCATCAAACCATACACTAGTATCCAAACCCATCAAGTCTACTTCAGTTTCTAGACCAACACCATCATCTCCCATCCCTGACACCAAACAGCTGAAACCAAAACATTGATTAAATCTTTTGGAAAACAATTACCGGTTTGATCCAAATACCATCAAATTTAGCCATCCGGAAATTGTTGAGATCCTTAAAGGCCACCCTCTTGGTTACCTTCTCAAGTATAAACCAACAATTCCATTGATCTACTTACACCAATTCTGGCATACCATCAAATTTGTTCCTGATGCCCGTGATCATCACTTCAATGGGACAATCGATCAATACAAAGCAAAGATCACCTTGGCCAGACTCCGTCATAACTTGTTTCTACCAAGACGGATTGATAGAGTTAATTTCCTTGACTTCGAGGAATTCAAAGACTTTGTATCAGATGAACATTTATCTCGAGACACCATCAGTCTGGGATATACAAAGCCACTAACGAAGAGTTCACTGTTTCACCGGAATGGACTAAATGGTGAATGGTATACACTATTTGGAAATCTGAATGGATGTATGACCTCCAAACACACCGGGATTGACCGCGGAAGTACTTCTTGTAATGCATCTGGGAAGATCTTAAAGAGGTGGTGCTTGCAAAGACCACAAATCGTGCGAGAAAGTTTGTGCCTCTTCAACGGTTCATTCAGATATTAATCAGAGGTATCTTAAGGGCAAATGAAAAGATCTAGAAGAGGACACACTCTCAGAAATGCCCAGATTACGTAATGATGAGTCTGCATAGAGTTCAAGATGATCCAAATGCCAATATTATGCCTATTCCTTAAGCTCTTTTGAAGTATGTCGAGGAGAATGCTGAATAGGTGAGGTTGTATAGAATAGACCATGCTCCTGTGGAAACTCAAGAACCGTGGCTTCCTATCCCTAGAATTATAGTTGAGCAGGTACATCAACAAGGGTTTGATGTACAGGGTAACCTGGAACTGAGAAAGGAGGCTGAAGGAGCTGTGAAGGGAGGTAAGGGAGATTCTGGTTCTAAAAGAACTATATCTAATATTCAAGAAGGAGGAAATGAGGGTGAGGAATATGATGATTTTGATGATAATGGTGATGATGTTGATATTGCTAGGGCAAGAATTGAACAATCTCAATCTAAGCGTTTACCTGTTATAGAAGTTGATGAGGTGGTTAGAGTGAGTGTGAGGGAGTCCCAAACCACAGAAAGCCAGGTAGTGTCAGGCACAAAAAGGTCTCAGTCAAACCAGTACTTAGTCAGTCTCTGAAAACATGAAGCAACTTGGAAATATAACAGGCTTGACAAAATACGTTTGAATGACAAACCTTATCTGTTGTACAAATCTCTAACCTACTCCCTCTCAACCTGTCATGCAAGATATCGTCTTGTAACCTGATCAGCTATTGAACAGAAAGTCGTTCTCATCTCGCTGCACCGGTTGAATGAATAGCTTTGAGATGATAAGTTTGTGATGAAACCTGCTAATCACAGGTTTGAACAACAACGTGGAATATCAGTTTTAATTACATTTCTTCATGTTTAAGTTTCTTAAATTATGTATTTATTTAACTTAAATACCTGCGGATAATGTTTGTTAACGTGTGTTAGTAGTTAAAAGGTCAAGTGGTCTGACAACTGTTCTGATACGGCAAAGCATTCCATTTATGCTTAAACAACATTTCAAATCAACCTCCAAAACCTTTCTCTCTCATAATCACTCACATTCACATCCTATAGATACCTCTTTCACTATTTCATCATCATATTCTTCTTCTATATTGCTTCCATAACTACATGAAAAACCCTAAATCGACTAAGTGTCAAACAATCCTTCATTCTACTACTTTCCAAATAGCACACCAAAACAACCCCCTGCTACCAGTATTTGTTGGTGACGATGTTCAAAAACATCCTTCTGTCACCGCAATGCTCACTCTCAAACCGACCAACTACATAGCCAACTTAACCATTCCCAAAAACTATGTGGGAAAGGGGTATAAAATGGTGGAGTTTCTGCTAGTTCATCCCCTGCATTATGCTATGACTGTCTCTCCTGGTATTCTGTACCTATATATGATTTATGAGTTTTGGTACACCTGTGCTTACGATCCTTCAACCAAAACCATCTGGGGAACCATCCTCAACGGGTCTCAAAACATTGAGATAACCACTGCTCTTCTCAGGGAAGTTCTTCATCTTCCTGTTGCTGAAACCTATGATAAACCACAGCCTGAGGATGATCAGATGGGTAACCTGCTACGCATCTGTGGCATAGCAGAACCAAAAGTTGGAGCAACATTGTTCGGGAGGGACTTATCACCCACTTATAGTTTCTTATTCGCCTATGTGGTGATGTCTTTTGGCTGCAAAGTTGGTTCCTTTGACCAGCTTAGGAGGGATGAAATTCCCATAGTCCTGCAGTTTGTGGATGGGACTACACTGAACATGGCCAGATGGATTTTCGTGAATTTGAGGAACTTGGTGCAGTAAGAACATCGCCTTGCTGCTGTAAGATACCCAAGGTTTCTAAGTCTCATCTTCAAACATGTCTGTGGTGAGCATCTCTACAACTCTCAACCCTTGTTAACTACTGCTGCATTCCTTGTCATCGGGAATACAGTCCTTTACACTCCAGTACTCAACAATGAGCCTCCTCTATCTACCCCACTGAGGAGGTCACTTGGTTTGGTGGAAGGACCCTCTACTGTGAGGGTGGATCCAGTGGCTGCTCCCAAGAGAAAATCCAAATCCAGGCCCTAGTTGGTAAAAAGGGCCCTGAATCGACTGAAGCTGAGCCTATCCGCAAGAAGGCTAAGACAGTTAAGTCTAAGTCTGTCCCATCCGCCACAGTGGCTTAGGGGAGAAGACTTCTCACATTGGTTCATTTTTTGAACCTGAAGCCTTTGTGACTGGTGCCTCTGTGGCACTTGAGACCATGGAACAGGCTGACCCTCTTGTTCCTGACCTAGTCTCACTACCACTACAAACATAAATCCCTGCCACTTCTCCTCAATACCCACCATGTCATAATACTCAAGGAGAAAATCTCTAGCTAAGAAGAAACCATAATCCCATACTAGCCCCTCTGACCCCTCCAAACAGGAGTCAGTTGACAAAGAATCAACCCCTGCTGCTTCTCCTATTTTGGGAGAAAGTTCAGCACATTTGGAGCAAGCTTCACTCCAACAAGAGTCAACCCAGAGTCAGCCTAGACCCTCGGGTTCCTCCCAACAGGAACCAGTTGTACAAAAGGAGACTACCACATTAACTATCCCAGCCTCCCAACAGGCTGAGGATATTGAAAGACAGGAGTCCACTCCACTCCATATTGAGTCCACACATTCTCCAGTTCATACTTCTCTTACACCATCTGAGTCTGCATGAGGTGCCAAATCTGTTGGAACAAACCATCCAGTAGATCAGCCTCAAACTTCTGCTCCTGGTGATGTATTGTTGTACACCCAACAGCTATTGAAGGACCCTCATCCCAAGCTGATGAACCTGAGGGAATGGACCATCCCTCTGGTGAAGCTGCTCCCCAAGTGCACATTCCATCATCAGGTTTCACCACTGATGATGTTGAAATGCACATCCCTTATCCCCATAAAGAGGTGCCTGAAAACCAAGGTGATACCGAGGGAACCACCCCAGGTCTTAACGAAGGTGCTACAACAGAAGCATCATCTGAAAGGCCACCATCTCCTACCACTTTAACTCATGATGCAGATATAGCCAGTGCTGAAGGCCCCATTGACCCTTCCAAGCTGGGCCATCTAACATATGCCCAGGCTATGGAATTACTCTCCAAAGTCTATTTGCCTTCCCCGACTAATCCACAAACCCCTACATCCTACCCATCCCCATCACATTCACATTTTTCACCATCTACCCAATCCAAAAAATCCACACATACTCCTTCATTCCCCAAAGATCTTCCTTTGAAGGATCAGCTATCTTTGCTGATCAACAAAGTTGGTACTTTGAAAACGTCAATGAACTCCCTACCTTCTATTATATCAGACTCTATGCCTGCTCACCTTCAGGGATTCCTTGATTCGCTCAGGACTTCCTTTCAAACCCCTACTCCACAAGCTGATCAATCCCCTCAGCTTCTTGAGAGACTATTGTGTGGAGCAATTTGATGTTATGAATGAGCGTATGATAGGATTGAACAATACGGTTGTGAGCGCTTTGGGTTCTTTATCTGAAAGATTCTCCATCCTTGAACAAACTTGCAAATCCCAAGCTTAAGGATGTAAGAGAAGACATGAGGACCATGATGATTCCGATGATGCTCCTAATGAGGGGGAGCAGTGGAGAAAGCTTGGTTAGTCAGAGTTGCAGCTTGTGGTTTTTGAGGCTAAAGATACTGAAGGAGGAGGTTCTTGAGATGGAGGAGGTTCAAAAGATAATCCAGTTGATGCTCAAAGTGAGATGGGATTGAT
This sequence comes from Centrapalus pauciflorus, assembly GCA_020465985.1. NCBI lineage: Eukaryota > Viridiplantae > Streptophyta > Magnoliopsida > Asterales > Asteraceae > Centrapalus > Centrapalus pauciflorus. Next base: position 100,827 of record JAANYP010007285.1, read on the forward strand.
TCTTTATGAAGATGTTCTAATTTCTTTGAGTGTAACATCCTTATATCTAAATTATTGTAATTTGGATTAATTAGTTGGATATGTTGTAATTTGTATAATTAAGTTGGACTACGGAAAATGATTTTGTATCTGGATATTTGAAAGTTGGTTGTTATTATAAGAAACTTGAGAATCTCAACTTTTAGTTATTAAGTATGATGAATTATAAATGTTAGTGATGATAAAACTAAGATAAAATCAATATTTGATAAAATCAGATAAGTAAAGGGGCCAAATGTGACAAACGCCAAAAATGAGAATAAAAAACTATTAGTCTTTCATTTCCTTCATTTTCACCATTTCATCACAAAAGTTCCCAAACTCTCTCTCATTCTCACTTTACAATCTGCTGGATATTCGAAATTGTAAAGAAAAATTCATGGATTAAAGCTAGTTATTTTCAAGAATTAAGAAGAATTAAGGTAAGAAATTATATTCTAAGTTTTTGGGGTTTATTGTGAGAATAAAATGCATAAAATACGGATTTTAAATCTGAAAAATTTGTAAGGCATGTATGTTATATTAGTTGGAAATCATCTCTTGAAGATTACTGAAGCATTAGATACAAGAATCGTTGGTTGAATCGATCCAGAAGGTAAGAAATCTCTAATTTTATGACTTTTTGTGTTCTTGAAGAAAAATTCTTATTTTGGTTGAATCCTAATTAGTGTGTTATGAATGGGGAAAATGATGTATAAACACCCCAAATATATTTATAAAACATTAGAATTGATTGCATGTTACTGCAAATTAATTTTGGAAATTTTTAGTGAAAAGCCGTAAGTTTCGAAGGCACACCTGCATGTCGAGTCGGCGAGTCGCATAGGGTGACTCGGCGAGTCGCCAAGAGCATTTGAATGAAATCTTCAAAAATGCATAAGTGTTGGATCTGAATTCGGTTGGACCCGACTTCGGATGAGACCTGAAATAGATTGGACCGAAATCGAATAAGAACCGAACTCGGATGGACCCGAATTCGGATGGGTCAATGTAATTCGGATGGATCCGAAATCCGGCCGAGGATCCGTAATTCGGACCTCGACTCGGCGAGTCATCTGGACCGGCTCGGCGAGTCGCCTGTAGTACCTCTGTAATTCGGATGGGTTTATAAAGACCCGAATTGATGGACAATTAATCACACTTTTGGGATATTTTTGGTATTATATTAAGGCATATAATGAAGGGTTATTTGGGAATGATAACACACCAAGTGATGATTTTTTTTATGTGATTTTCGAATGACGGTTCCGAATGTTGTAATACTTTTATTTGTACAAATTGATGCTAATTTGTTAAAGAACAAGTAATGATGACATTTTTATCATATGAAAATGTAACAGATCCCTTGTTGTGTTGTTTAACCGGCAGTGGGGTACTTTGTGATCCGGTTGAAATTCCAAAGAGAAATAATATTGATTGAAGTTAATTAATGCACCCCACTGTGACTAGATATGATTTCGCATGTCTATATCTGCATTATGTTAGCTATTGCTAGCTGAGACATGTTGCTTCATTATCATTTAGAATTCTATTAACTTGCGTAGATTTAGATGCACATTGATCTTGTTGCATGTTCGTTCTATTGTTGTGCATCTATCGATGGACCGGCGGGTCGCATCTGTTATTCTTATGTTACTGCGCTATATGACCCGGAGCTGATCCCACCGAGGTTCTGGTAGGCAGTAAGTCATCCCCGATGTTATGTCTGTCTCAGATGGTTGGTTTAATGCCGAGCCGTGGGCTCGAAGGAGCTGCGGCTCTTGTTCCGTACTTGGTGTACGAAGAGAGTATACTACGTTCGTCGTCGGTGTTACTCTTGGGGCTTCATAAAGATTTATAAAATGCGTAAATCTGTGTATTCACTAAGCAATCGCTTACCCCTCAGTTGTTGAATTTTTTTCAGGAAAAAGAAAATCTGCTGTCGGACCTTCTAGTTAGGTCGTTTGTGAAGTCTTGGAAGATATCTACTACTCAATCGGTAACGTACTATGGGATCAATGTTGTTATGTACTCTAGATGTTGTAATAATGAATTGAGCGTGTAGACTTAGTATTGGATTCTTGTAGCATCGTACAGTGTTTGACAAACTTGTATTATTTTATTTTGTACTTTTATGCTTCCGCACTTTTGGTTTAAGAATTCAGATCATTATGTAATTTATGTTTGGCGTTTAAAGCTGGGTGTTATGTAATTGTGGTAAAATGTGGCAATGGTGTCACATCGAGATGGTATCAGAGCAGTACTTTGAGTTTCAAGTGTCCGTGAGGTCTTGGTCTCAAACATTATTTGATGATATGTAGTGATTGTAAGTAATGATCTGAACTAAGATAGGCTACGATTTAGTATTCATAAGAGATTGACTTTCATATGGGACAATGGGTGGTGTCTTTAAATAAATGACATGTCACTAAACAAGTTATATGTTTTATATTTCAGAACATGTCTGGAGGAGGAATGACACCCGAAGAAACAAGGGAAATGTTGCAAGCCATGATGGCTGAGCAGAATAAGATGATTGAAGACCAGTTTAGGGCTCGAGATGAGGCCGAATCTAAGAGAAGGGAAGACAAGTGAAAGAATAAGGAAAAAGAGGGGGCAACAATGATGAACAAGATGACAACACTGGGTCACCTAATAAACCCAAAGGTTGTCGATTCAAGGACTTTAAGGGAAATGGTGCTGTGGAGTTTAATGGACTGGGCGATGCTGTTACCGCACTTGAATGGATAACAGCAACCGAACGAACATTCAGAATCAGTGACTGTGCTGAGAAAGACATGGCCCGGTATGCTACGGCTATGTTCACCAAAGACGCGATTATGTGGTGGAATTCCATGGTTAACGCCTTAACCTTGGAAAAAGTATCTGTTATGACTTGGGCGGAGTTCACTGACCTATTCACTCAGCAGTACTGTCCGGTTGATGAGCACCGAGGACTTGAGGCAAAGTTCATGACATTGATGCAGGGGACTAAGACTGGGTCCCAGTATGCTGTGGAATTCACGAGGCTGAGTTTGTTTGCGGCTCATCAGGTTGATACTGAGGAATGGAAAGTGACCAGATTTGAGGCTTGTTTGGATATTGAGATTAGGAGAGTTATGAGCAACATGCGCTACACTACGTTTGCTGGCTTACCTGAGGCTGCTAGAAATGTAGAACAAATTCTGATCATGTCGGGTTACTCAATTGGGTCTGTCGTTGCTACTAACCCAACACAACTGTTACCGCAGAAGAGCCAGCGTGAGGGAGGATACTCGGGTTCTTCTCGCTCGTCACAGTATTCTTCACAGTATTCACCACAATAGTCTTATCGCCGATCATCTGGGGCTTCTGGTCGTGCTCGTGCCTACTCCATCAACACCGAGCCGCAATATTGTAATAAGTGTCACCTGGAACACTTTGGCAAGTGCACTAATGAACGCGCTTGCTTTTGGTTTGGAGACTTGGGCCATTTTAAGAGTGAGTGTCCACGAAAAGCCGATGCTTGCCATAAGTGTGGGGTATGGTGGCATTATAGTAGATATTGTAGAAAGAACGCTCCAGCAGCTGCTGCTCCATCTTCAACACGATCTTTTGGGGGATCTAGTGGTGGTTCAGCCAACCGCTGGAACTCTCCAGAAAGGGCACCGGCTCGTGCATTTCAGATAACTGCGGAGGAGGCTAGGGAAAACCCGGAAGTGGTTACGGGTACGTTTATAGTTAACTCTTTACCTGCACGAGTGCTGTTTGATTCTGGCTCCAACCGTTCATTTGTATCTACCATCTTTGCACATCGACTGTCGATGCCTTTGTCGAAGTTATCTGCTATACTTGATATTGAAACTGCTAGTAACACTCTAGTCGAAGTAGATCATGTATACCGTAACTGCACTTTAGTGATTGAAGATGTAGTCTTCAATTTGGACTTGATCCCGATAGTATTCAGTGTGTTTGATGTGATAGTCGAAATGGACTGCTTGATAGAGAATGAAGCACATATAGTGTGTAAGAAGGGTATGATAAAGATAACTACTCCACAGGGGCGTGATATTTGTATATACGGGGATAGGAGAAGCGGGGACCTGTGTTTGTTGACCATTGCAAAAGCCCGAAAGCTTGTTGCAAAGGGGTGTGACGCCTACCTGGCATATGCTATTGATGCCAAGGCTGAGAAGAAGACCGTGGCTGATGTGCCTGTTGTATCATAATTCCCGGATGTGTTTCCGGAAGACTTGTCTGGCGTGCCGCCTGAGAGACAAGTGGAATTCTGAATAGATTTGACCCCTGGAGCTGCACCGGTAGCTCGTTCTCCGTATCGCCATGCTCCTACCGAGATGCAAGAAATGATGAAATAACTCCAGGAGTTGTTGGATAATGGCTTCATTCAACCGAGTTCATCTCTGTGGGGAGCCCCTGTAGTGTTTGATAAAAAGAAAGATGACACTATGAGGATGTGCATTGATTACAAGGAGCTGAATAAGTTGACAATTAAGAACAAGTATCCGCTGCCGAGGATAGATGATTTGTTTGATCAGCTACATGGGCAAGTGTATTTTCTAAGATCGCTTTGAGGTCGGGATACCATCAGCTGAAAGTTCGAGAGGAAGATGTGCCTAAGACCACTTTCAGGACACGTTATGGGCATTATGAAGTTTTGGTTATGCCTTTTGGGTTAACCAATGCCCCGACTGTTTTCATGGATCTGATGAACAGGGTACGTACACTGATGTTAGATTAATTGGTGATAGTGTTTATTGATGACATCATAGTGTATTCCAAGACTGAAGCGGAGCATGCAGTTCATCTAACAGATTTATTGGAATTGTTAAGGAAAGAGAAGTTGTATGCCAAATTCTCAAAGTGTGAGTTTTGGCTGTAACAAATTCAATTTTTGGGACATGTAATATCTGGAGCTGGGATTTCTGTAGATCTAGCTAAGGTAGAAGCAATAAAGAACTGGGAACCGCCTCGATCAGCTACAAAAGTCAAAAGTTTTCTTGGACTGGCGGGGTATTATCGGAGATTTATATAGGATTTCTCGAAGATTGCAGTTCCTTTGACTGCATTAACGAAGAAGAATGCACCGTCTGGTTGGGAAACTGTGCAGCAAGAGGCTTTTGAGATCTTGAAGAAGACATTAAGTGAATCGCCGACCGGAGGGCAACGAGGATTTTGTGGTATACACGGACGCTTCGAGGTTGGGATTGGGCGCTGTACTGATGCAGCGTGGAAAGGTTATAGCGTATGCCTCGAGACAGCTTAAGCAACATGAGAAGGATTATTCAACTCATGATCTTGAGTTGACAGCTGTTACTTTTGCTTTGAAATTGTGGAGGTGCTATCATTATGGAACTAAGTGTCAACTCTACACGGACCATAAGAGTTTGAAGTACATATCCAGTCAGCAAGAGCTTAACATGAGACAGCGTAGGTCGATGGAACTTATAAACGATTATGACTGTGAGATCTTTTACCATCCTGGTAAGGCTAATGTAGTAGTCGATGCTTTAAGCTGTAAGGCATATTCTAAGGACTGCTGCTACATGATGACGTCTATGATGTTAACCTCCACTATTATTGATGATGTAAAAGCTGCTCAAGTGGAAGCTTTGAAAGAAAAAAATGTTGGTGATGAGGATATTAGGGTACAGATAAAGGTTACGGAAACTAGCAAGTCTTGATTGAAAGGTATTTATGGAAGGATCTGGGTGCCGAAGTTTGGGGGTATGAGAAAGGTGATTATTGAAGAAGCACATCAATCTAAGTTTTCTGTACATCCCGGGAGCACAAAGATGTACAACGAGCTGAAAGCAGACTTTTGGTGGCCGGGATTGAAGAAGGACATTGGGCAATTTGTTGAAAGATGTCAGACTTGTCGGCTTGTGAAAGCCGAACATCAGCAACCATACGGCAGTCTGCAACCAGTTCCCATTTCAGAATGGAAGTGGGAACACATCACTATGCATTTTGTCATGAAGTTGCCGAAGACTAGGCGTCAGCACGATGCTGTATGGGTGATCGTTGATAGATTGACCAAGTCGGCACACTTTATACCAATTAGGGAAAGCTATACATTGGAGAAATTGGCTCAGATTTATACGGCTGAGATCATATCTAGACATGGAGTTCCTAAGTCTATAGCTTCTGATCGTGATAGCCGCTTCACCTCCAACTTCTGGTCGACTTTGCAGGAAGGATTAGGTACTAGGATTGCTATGAGTACAGCTTATCGTCCGCAAACCGATGGCCAAAGTGAAAGGACCATCCTGACACTTGAAGATATGATGCGGTCATGTATATTGGATCTTGGTGGCAATTGGGACGACCATTTGCCATTGATAGAGATGTCGTATAATAACAGTTATCACGCACCAATAAAGAAAGCGCCAATTGAGGCATTTTATGGGAGAAGGTGTAGGACTCCTACCTGTTGGAGTGAAACCGGAGAAACACCGATTGCTGGTCCAGCATTGTTACAGGAGACAAACGAGAAGATTCAACTGGTTAGACAGAATATGAAGGCGACCCAGGATCGACAGAAAAGTTATCACGATAGAAGGTACAAAAAGTGAATGATTGGGTTTATTTGAAGGTGTCACTTATGAGAGGTGTTACACGTTTTGTAAAGAGAGGCAAGTTGGGACCGAGATTCGTCGGACCATTCAGAAAAATTGAAAAAGTTGGAAACCAGTCTTACCGTTTAGAGTTGCCTGAGGAAATGTCGGGCATACACCCAGTGTTCCATGTGGGGAACCTTAGAAAATCATTCACTACTGGAGGAGATCACATAGAGTTGCAAATTGACGAAAGGATTCGATCCGTGGAGGAGCCGAAATGTGTTCTGGATACCGAAGGGAAGAAGCAAAGGCGTAAAGAGATAGAGATGGTGCTTGTACGTTGGAAGCATCACAAAGGAGCGAATCACACTTGGGAGACAAAGACAGAGATGTTGAAGAAATACCCACAAATATTTGGATCCAAATAACTTCGAGGACGAAGTTTGAGCGTGGTGTAGCCCATGCTGTAACATCCTTAGATCTAAATTATTGTAATTTGGATTAACTAGTTGGAGATGTTGTAATTTGTATAATTAAGTTGGTTTACGGAAAAATGATTATGTATATGGATATTTGATAGTTGGTTGTTATTATAAGAAATTTGAGAATTTCAACATTTAGTTATTAAGTATGATGAATTATAAATGTTAGTGATGATAAAACTAAGATAAAATTAGTATTTGATGAAATCAGATAAGTAAATGGGCTATATCTGACAAAATCCAAAAATGAGAATAAAAGACTATTAGTCTTTCATTTCCTTCATTCTCACCATTTCATCACAAAAGTTCCAATGCTCTCTCTCAATCTCACTCTACAATCTGCTGGAAATTCGAAATTGTGAAGCAAAATTTGTAGATTAAAGCTAGTTATTTTCAAGAATTAAGAAGAATTAAGGTAAGAAATTATATTCTATGTTTTTGGGGTTTATTTTGAGAATAAAATGCATAAAATTCGGATTTTAAATCTGAAAATTTTTTAATGCATGTATGTTATATTAGTTGGAAATCATCTCTTGAAGATTACTGAAGCATTAGAAACAAGAATCGTTGGTTGAATCGATCCAGAAGGTAAGAAATATCTAATTTTATGAGTTTTTGTGTTCTTGAAGAAAAAATCATATTATGGTTGAATCTGGACTAATTAGTGTGTTATGAATGGGAAAATGATGTAAAAACACCCCAAATATGTTTATAAAACATTAGAATTGATTGCATGTTACTGTAAATTAATTTTGGAAATTTTCAGTGAAAATCCGTAAGTTTCGAAGTCACACCTGCATGTCGACTCGGCGAGTCGCATAGGGTGACTTGGCGAGTCGCCAAGAACATTTGAATAAAATCTTCAAAAATGCATAAGTGTTGCATCCGAATTCGGTTGGGACCCGAATTCGGATGAGACCCGAAGTTAGATTGGACCGAAATCGGATAAGAACCGAACTCGGATGGACCCGAATTCGGATGGGTCGATGTAATTCGGATGGATTCGAAATCCGGCCGAGGATCCGTAATTTGGACCTCGACTCGGCGGGTCATCTGGACCGGCTCGGCGAGTCGCCTGCAGTACATTTGTAATTCGGATGGGTTTATAAAGACCCGAATTGATGCACAATTACTCGCACTTTTGGGATATTTTTGGTATTATATAAAGGCATATAATGAAGGGTTATTTGGTAATGATAACACACCAAATGATGATTTTTTTATGTGTGTTCGGATGACGATTCCGAATGTTGTAATACTTTTATTTGTACAAATTGATGCTAATTTGTTAAAGAACATGTAATGATGATATGTTTATCATATGTAAATGTAGCAGGTCCATTGTGGTGTTGTTTAACCCACAGTGAGGTAGTTTGTGATCCGGTTGAAATTCCGAAGAGAGATAATATTGATTGAAGTTAATTAACGCACCCCACTGTGAGTACATATGATTTCCAATGTTTATATCTGCTTTATGTTAGCTATTGCCTGCTGAGACATGTTGCTTCATTATCGTTTGGAATTCTACTAACTTGCGTAGATTTAGATGCACATTGATCTTGTTGCATGTCCGTTCTATTGTTGTGCATCTAACAATGGACCTGCGGGTCGCATCTGTTATTCTGATGTTACTGTGCTATACGACCTGGAGCTGATCCCTCCAAGGTTCTGGTAGGCAGTAAGTCATTCCCGATGTTATGTCTGTCTCAGATGGTTGGTTTAATGCCGAGCCTTGGGCTCGAAGGAGCTGCGGCTCTTGTTCAGTAGTTGGTGTACGAAGAGAGTATACGACGTTCGTTGTCGGTTTTACTCTTGGGGCTTCATAAAGATTATTAAAATGCGTAAATCTGTGTATTCACTAACCAATCGCTTACCCCTCAGTTGTTGAATTTTTTTCAGGAAAAGGAAAATCTGCTGCCTGACCTTCTAGTTAGGTCGTTTGTGAAGTCTTGGAAGATATCTACTACTCAATCGGTAAATGTACTATGGGAATAATGTTGTAATGTACTCTGGATGTTGTAATAATGAATTGAGTGTGTAGACTTAGTATTGGAACCTTTTAGCGTTGTAGAGTGTTTGACAAAGTTGTATTATTTTATTTTGTACTTTTATGCTTCAACACTTTTGGTTTAAGTATTCTAATCATTATGTAATTTATGTATGACATTTAATCCTGTGTGTTATGTAATTGTGGTTAAATGTGGCAAGGGTGTCACATCGAGTGTACAATCTGGTGCTTATAATTTTGAGGAATATGATGAATCTGATAAAGATGAAGAAGAAGTTGTGTTTGGAATAGAAGGAGTTGAAACAGTTAGAATACAAGGAGTTGAAAAGGAGATTGATGTATCTGAGCCTGAAATGATTGAGTTTTTTGAGATGTCTATGAGAGCATAGAAGATTGTTCATTAAGAGGAGCTTGTAGAGGAAGTTTTAAAGGATGATATACCAACACCAGCGGTTGAAAAGCCTGCGGTGACGGTAACAATTAAGGAAGAAGAAGATCGGTATCCTGTAAGTGGGGTGGTGCAAGAAACACTTCAAGGATTAACTGAAGTTGATCTGATGGACAAATTCTTTCAAAGCTATATATTGGTTGAAGAATCAGATAGACTACATCATCTGAGGTATACTGGCCAAGAAGTGGTTCAAAAGTAGATTAGTGATATGCTGAGCCTACTTAATGATGAAAAGGTCAGTCAAAAGAAAAGGATAAAGAAGCTTAATTTGTCAGAGAAGCAAAATGCTGATTTCATTAAGAAGCGGAATAGGCTTCCATTTATGGAAGATCATTTAGAAAAGAAGATATTTTGTAAAAAGTATACTCCGATTTCATTTTTGAAGCTCTTTAGTGTCATAGAGCCCAACAAGCCAAACCTGGTCAACTATGCCCATTTTCTTCAGAATAAAGCTCTACCTACACAAGATGTGAGAATAGATCATAGGATATCTGAACTCAAAACAATTGACAAAGATCATTTTGGCAATATTTTCTATCCTACATTCACGGTGACTAGAGCTGATGGCAAGACATATCAGTTCAATGATGCTGATGTGTTCATGATTCATCTGGTTGATCTTTAAGATTTATTTGATAAATTATGCCTGAACAAAAGGGAAGAGAATTGTAGATTCGCTCTCAAAGCAGTCTTTCATTTTATGCATACCAAGTTGGTCTTAATGTCAATCCAAGACTCACAAATTGGTGTTGAAAAATGCGAAGGATCAATGTGACTGCGCCTAACCGTCAGATCAAAGACATAGAGAAGCTTAAGGAATATCAAGTGGTTCTTGATAAACATCCAGTTGTCATATACAAAGATAAAATCAAGAGATGAAAGCCATGCGAATGATCGAGCTGAACAAGTATTTAGATGGTACTCTTAAGAAGGTTAAGACAACTTTGAAAGGGATTATTGATCATGATGTTTATGATACGTTTGAAAGGTGGTGGCATGATTCCGTTTGATAGAAGATTGATTTTGGACTTTGTGTCGGAGATTGAATCAAGATTGAAAAGCCGAAGAATCATAAGAGGATTTGAAATGAAGCATGGCTTAAAAGACTGAAGATGAATCACAGTTCATAAAAGGGGGAGAATGTTGGGATCTCATATTTTTATTTACGAATGTAATAGTTAAGGGGGGACTATTGTAAATATTCATTTCTTGTATTGTGTATAAATAGAATTAGAAGGTACTGTTGTATGTACGTAACTACACTGAATTGCACAGATTTGCACAATTAGTACGGAGAGAGGTTAACACTAGTTTTCTGTGCTAGAAAGAAACCGCAAGAACATTGTAATTCTCTCATCTCTAAATCTAATCACTCAGTCGTGATTGATAATCTGATTGTTGTTCTTATTGTTTAATTCATATTGGTTGTTTGATATTAAAAATAACAGTTGCATAATTTATCTATGATCATGACATTAATTATGCATTAACAATCTTTCATAACTTAAATTATGCTAGGCAAAAACTATTTCATTAAACTAGTGTATTTCATAAGTATTTATAGAAATGCATAAAAAGAAAAATACAAGAATACATTTTAAATACTTTATACAAAAAAAAATAAATATAAAAACTCAATATAATACCTCCATGGTCGGGCCCTAGGGGGTAGTACACCCAAAGTTGACTTCTCAATATTTTAATACAAATGCCTTGCAAAATTACCATCAAACTTTATCACCTAACTTTGAAAAGATTTGCACTCAACCTCCATCTTTGTCATCATTTCACTACCTTTTCTCTTCTATAAATAAGAGACCGATTCATTCTATCATTTCCACACTTGCAAGAACATAAGTCTCCTCCTCTTTCTCTCTAAAAAAAATCGGCAAAGCATACACACAAATACTCTCCATATTTTTCAAGTGTTCTTCAAGTTCTTCAAGAGTTCTTTGGTGCAACAAAAATTCAAGACTCTTTCCTTCTACACATATGATTTAATTTCCTTCATCAAAGTAAGTAATAAATATCTTATTTACTTCTTTTTATATAAGTTAAATACATGTCTTGCATCATTATATATAATCACCAACAACAACAAGTTTCATCAAAAGCTAAGTTTATCAACAACTAGTTTTTATTTTAAAGTTTTTACTATATATATGTTTATAAAAGTATGAACACATAATGTAGGCATAAATATTATGAAATCAAGGGTTATAAATGTGTTTCATAACCTTTTTTACATGTGGTTTTTGAATAAACAACATGAATCACAAGTTGTTGCAAGATTGCGAAATTCGGATTTTTCAGCAGAAACATTACGTCAACTTTGAAAAATCGTATCTAATTCAAAACTTTATGAGTTGATTCTTTTCTTTCAGAATTTAGATCCTAACTAAAGATCTGGCAGTTTCATAGTTTAATTCGGAGTTTTGAACCCCCAAATACTGTTTGGGAACCAAAAATTCTAACAGCTCAATTGTTGCTTATATATGGGTTTTTAACGAATCTTTTCCCTAACCTAAACACCTCAAAAAATTATCATTTTTATCTTGAAAAATTCATTGTACATAGTAGTTTTATGATTAAAAATATCAAAGACCAAATCGTTTTGGAGCTTGGTTAAAAATAGCCTCAAAGTAGGCCGAAAAACCTCGATAAATCTTGGAAAATTCTTATAAATAAACTTGAACTTTTAAATGGGTTTTTGTCTATGGACTTGTTATGTTGGATGATTTAAAGTTTAAAAATCATCATACATACATATTATCATTTAGAGGCCTTATTAAGTCTCTCATATCATTTAGGACTCGGTTAAGTCCTTCCGGACGTAGTTACAAGCACATTTCCCGATCATCACTTTGGCCATCACTATTACGGTGAGTTTTCATAGCCCCTATTTTTACTTGTGCATATTATTTGGGTGAGAATACTCGCTCAACTTTATATTTTTATATGGACACAAGTACTTGAATCAGTTTATGTATTACATAAGATTGTTACTTCACCACCGCCGTCAATTATGAACCGTTAATTACTTCGTAAACGTGAGTATTAAGGATAGATCTATTTTGGGTTGACGCCCCCATCCGGGTTGGCCGCGCCAATTGTAAACGGATGCATAATCATTTGACATTTCTTGTTATTAGGGTCTTGGATACCACATAGGGCACTCTAAAGTTAAGTTTCGGGGTCATGAGACTTATTGTAATACTTAAACTATTTATTTATTTTTGATTACAACTCAATGAAATCTTGTGTTTTCCATACATTGTCTATATTTATCGTGTAAACCTATGAGCTCACCGACTTTCTGTTGATGTATTTAGCATGTTATTCTCAGGACCATAAGGACAAAAGTATCGCATGCATGACATTCTTGCAAGATTTTCAAGTTTCGGAGTCACCGGACATTTGAAACATTGCGGATATTGATTTTCATAATTTAAACTCTTTTGTCATGGATTTTAATCTCCGCACTAGTGAACTCTGTATTTTTACGATGCTTGTAAAATGATAATTATAAATTATGCATTTCGAAAATGACCAATTTAGATGTCGTTCATTATGATTGTGACTTTGTTCCATGACGTCACGCCTCGTTGCCAATCGGGGTATCGAGGTGTGACATAAATTCACAAACTTTAGAAGTAAATTCTGAACTTTGGATGTTCCTGAGATTCAAACTTTATCACTTATGCAATTCATAAATTCTCCAGATTTTCCCAATCATTCATTTTGTACCCATCCTATGAGTGAAATCTATCGGCATTCAAATTACCTACCAGATAAACTATTATTTAACACCAATTTGGGTGCTTTATTTCTTAAATTCATGCCAACTTGGTTGTGTTCTTCACTGTGCGAAATGCACAGTTCACACATACCATAGAATTCAGATTTACTAATCCCAAGGTGAAGATAGAAGCTTAAATCAATTGATATAGCTTTAGTTTGAGTCAAATTTCATTTTACAACAATCAAATAACACATGCATTCACCAATTCGCATTGCATGTTCATAATCGGTTCTTCAAAAGTTGAAGCCATTATTTGTCAAAAATCTCGATAAATGGTAAACGTTTCCTCAAAATAACTGCAGATCCTTGATTACCTCTTTCAAAGATGCTTGCCAACTAATTTTTTGCTTGATTCTTCGAAAAGTTATGGTTTCGAGTGAGAGAACTGAGAAAGCCAAGTGGTAGAGAGAGAGAGAGAGAGAGAGAGAGAGAGTGTGTGTGTGTGTGTGTGTGTGTGTGTGTCTGTGTGTGTGTGTGAATGACTGAAAAGTGTATAGCCTCTCCTTGCACACATGCACGCCTAATAAGACAAGTTCGAGGCTTTTGCACTTTGCACCCCTTAACTTTCACTTTACTCATTTTTTCATATTAAACACTTACTTCTAAATTTTCAATTAAAATTTAACATTAATAACTTGCAAAAAGTTAATTCTCAAAATTGCATTAATTAAAATTTAATACCATTCTCAAATTACATCTATAAAGCAAAATTACATTGATTAAAAGTTTAAGTGTCGCACCTTGTGTCATTAAATCCGCATATTATGAGCACATGTTAACTGTTAAATCTATATACTCACTAAGCTATGCTAATTAGTAGTTGCATATCACTTTTTTAGGAAAAGGTAAAATCATAGGTTGGACCCAGTTATTAAGATTTCAAGTACTAAAGCATGAAGAACCACTAGAACACTACTCAACTATGATTTTGGGTACTGAGCAGAAGATGGATATTTGTGGGAGCCTGGTAGTGGTAGACATGATATGTTCTTTGATGAATGGAATAGGCTACTAGAATTGTATCGTTAATAACTTTTATTTCAAGCTTGTATTGTAATATCTGTTAACTTTTTAAATTAGTCTATCTTAGTTTGTGATTGATATCGTATTGCTAGCTGGAACCTTAGTATTAAGACTCCAACAAAAGTTGGGTCTTACGGTTAGTCATTAGAGAATAAGTTTGAGTAAATCAAATTATTAAGTGTGACACTTGATTTTTGAAATTTAGCATTACAAATAGTATCAACCAAGATAGGATGGTTTAAACAAAGATGGGATGCAAGGATTGTTATGATGGGAAAAAGGGTATGTAGATAGTAAGTACTTAAACTGGAAGCTACTTGATTTAAATTTTTAAAAAGACGTTTGGTCAAAGAGGTTTTCCTGATAACATAAATCCCCCATCATATGTTTGAGATGATGCATCAACTGTTAGCACATAATGACGAACAACATACCAAACTAATCCAAGAACAGTTTCAAGCTCATGACGAGGCTGAAGCTAAACGAAAAGCCAATAGAAAGAATAAAACAAAAGACAGAATATAACATGTAATCAGACACTTAAAACTCAGTAGACAATACCTAGAATGAACAACCAAAAGTAGACATTATCTAGGCCATACACCGGCTAGTGGTTCCATAACCTTTAAAGGCACAGTAGACCTTATCTAGGCTACAAACTGGATAAGCCATACCAAACTAATCCAAGAACAGTTTCAGGCTCGTGAGGAGGCTGAAGGTTAAGGAAAGGCTTATAGAAAGAATAAAATAAAAGACAAAACGTAACAAGTAATCAGAAACTAAAAACTCAATAGACAATGCCTAGACTGAACGACCAAAAGGCTGTAAGTTTAAAGACCTTAAAGCTAGTGGTGCCATAACCTTTGAAGGCATAGTAGACCTTATCCCGGCTATAAACTGGATAAGCCATACCGAAGAGATCTTAAGTATCTCTGAATTCTTAGACAATAAGAAAGTAGAATACACCAATGCACTGTTTGTTGGTGCTGCTCATGCCTAGTGGAAGACAATGAAGAGTATTTACTATGAAGACATTATAAAGACTTTAGACTGCTAGCAATTCTTTGACATGTTCAATGCAAAGTACTGCCCGATAGATCAACTTGACAAGATGGAGATGCTACTGATGCAACTCACACAAGGTGTAAAGATAGTGGACGAATAAGAACATGAATTTCTTGACTATACGGGTATTCATCATATTAAGTGACAACTGAAGAGAGAAATATGAACCATTTCCGAATAGGTTTAGACCCAGTGTACCGACATCATATGAGATGAAATTTAAAATGTACATTCACATTAATGAAGTTGCACGAATAATAGAACGCGAACGTTCATACTTTGTCTACAAACCAAGAATGGCCCATGTGAACCCTACACGTCCTTTTCCAAGAAAGAAGTAGAAATTCAGTAAATCCTTTGTGTTAAACAAATCCAGATAACAACAGTCCTGATAGTCCAATTCACCTTAAGAAGCTAAATCATATTCTATTCATTCTAAACCTCGATTGTTTAAGCGAAGCAAGAAATCACACATTGGTCTGTGCAATCCCAATGATGTGACATGTTATGTTTGTAGAAATACGGGCCATAATAGTGAACAACGTACTAAACAATGCTACAGTTGCTATATGTGCGAACACCATAGACATTTCTCTTACCGGTGTCAACTAAGGACTAGAACTCAGACACAAACATCAACTGGAGGATCAGTTCAGAGGAGTACAACTACCATGCCACAGGCTTAAATGGGAGCATTCTAATTAACGACTGAATAAGCAAATGACATGCTTGATGTGCTAACGATTATGTTTTACCTGAATTAAATTCCAACAAGAGTTTTACATGATTTTGGTGATAGTCAATCTTTCATATTCATATATTTTGCATGCTATTTGTCAAAGACTCCTTCCAAACTGTCAACTACTCTTAACATCGAGACAACCATTAATAGTCTTGTCATTGCCGATTCAATCAATCAGAATTGCACTATTCTTGTCGATGATATTATTTTCAACGTTGAACTTATTCTGATTTTTTTGAAATAGTTCAACGTCATTGCCGACATGGATTGGCTTGTCAACAACGAAGCTACCATCATCTAAAATTGACACAAGATAAAGATTAAGTCACCTAAAGGGAGAGTTCTACAAATCAATGGTGATAAACTTGAAGGTGTCCATTGCTTCATCTAAATAGACAAAGCTTGTAATATTTTTTTAAGGGTCATGAATCGTATATTTTCTACGTTGCTTCAATTCAGATTATAAGAACAAAAATAAATCGATAGAAGATGTCCCAATCATCTGCGAGTTGCCAATACATTTCAAGAGTGTCGCCTGAACGACAAATTGAATTGACTCTTGGCATAGCTGCTATTGCTAAAGCCCCATACAGACTTGCACTTGTAGGAAGGCAGGAGATGTTAAAGCAATTGCAAGCAGTATTTGAAAAAGGTTTTCTCAGACTGAGTTCTTTTCTGTTGGAACCTTCCGAATGTGCATAAACTATAGAGAACTGAATAAGGTTACAATAAATAATAAATACAATTTCGCAATGACCTCTTTTATGAACTTCAACGAGCCAGTTACTTTAAAAGATTGATTTGCATTCTGGGTGTTATCAGCAAAAGTCAGGGAACATGACGTCCTTATGACAATTTTCTAAACAATATACATATATTACGAGTTCCTAGTAATTCCGCTTGGTCTAGCAAATGCCCTAGCTGCATTCATGGATCTCATGAATCGCATGTGTAGACTGATGCTCGAAAAATCAGTTTTTGTTTTCATTAAGGAGGTACTGATGTATTCTAAGACACCCCATTATATATAACAACATAAATCTTAGACAATAAGTACATTCCAACGGAAATTTATAAAAGTGTACTTATATCCAATAAAAGTAAAACCAAATAAACATAAGGGTGTCGTGGATTTTTCGTCGCACATATCACTTATTAGTCCCCTTGAGTTCAGCTTGGTTCGGCTCTTCCGTTGGGTTGAGCTATTGATGATTAACCAGGTGAATGCACATAACATGCTTAAGCTTACATGGCTTAGTGAGCCTGTGTGTGTATCTTGTTTATAAAATATACAACAGTCAACATGGATATTTATATTCACATATGACAAAGTACTGCCCATAGTTTTGGGATCCTAGTTATTGCGTTAGGACCTCTTAATATCGATGCTTCGCTAGTCGTCATACTTCGTGAAACAAATCCAAACCCTAGAGATAAGGATTCAATGAACATCAATTAAAACGGCTAAACCGAATGCATGAATTTGTTCTATTACGCAACAACCCATAAATACATGACAATTTATTCATGAATATGAAACTATGCATCAAGTAGCATCTAAGCATGTATTCATACTATACGTGCAATTCCAAATTGTTTTGAAAGAATTGAAAACTCACCTTAGTTCAAGATGTAATTACTGTCCAAAACCGATAAATATATTCTTAATTTTTGAAATTTTTATTAACATAAGTAATGAATCTTCACAACTATTCTCCAAAACTCAAACTTTCATATTTTCTCAATCTGTGAGACTTAAACCAACAGTCTTTCTGAAACTCCACGTTCTAAAAACGTGGCACATTTACCATAATCTACATCTTAAACCTCGAAAGGAATTTAATTAAAAGTTTTCTAAGTTAAAACCTCAATATCAGTATAGAAATAAACCTAACCATAACATTTAGAGTACACTAAAGTAAAATATTTAGTTATTACAACAAAATCGAAAGTCTAGAGATCTACCCATCCCAATTACAAGTTCAAATTATTAAACTGCGGATGTCTTTCAGATACCACAAGTCCTCAAACTATAGATCCTAAAGTTGATGCATTACTCTTGTCAGCTAAACCTAAAAAGTTGTCCCCACAACCGGGGTAAGTCGTCGCATAGCGAGTAACAGATTTAATAGCACGATAACATAATCAATATTAATAATAAAAGTTAACAAAAACAAATTCAACATGTGTAGCACCCATCATTCCTAGCAGTGTATCCACGAATAGGGTAATCTGTGTAGCATCCGGCCTTCCGAGCAATGCATACATAGTAACACAGCTCATGGCACTCCGGTTTTACAACATATAAAATATATATACAGCCACACAGGCATGCAATCATCAAATAAATACACAGTATGTATACTGGGGAATAATGGTTCTCATAAAACAGCTCATTGTGATGAAAGAATTAAGTTAAGGCAATAATTGATAAGCAAAGCAAGAGAAACGAAATAGATATCCAGTAAAATGTATCATAAATGATCATTCGTGGAATTAAATAAATTACTCAAATTTCCCCTAATCTTTACTCACCAAGCGACAATCCGCAATCAACTAAAACCACTAACGAAAGCCCCACATATCAAAGAAGTCACTAGAATCCTAATATCGTAGTACATTGCCTATTTATCAATATCCTTATCCCTATAATTTACTAAGTGAGTTATCTATTTTCTTATTTATAGTCCAAGGGACTCATTCGATAAATTTTTTTTACTAGTAAAAATTATTAAGGTTGCAAAATTTATATTTTTCATAACATATTAAACCAAAATGGAAGGTGTAGACTTAATAATATATGAAGCACCATAAGTTCATAACCTTTTATAAAAAGTTGATACTCTTTAAAGTATATTTATTAATCCATTTGGTTTTTTTAAATCCAATATAAATAGAAAAGTTAATAACCCAATTAAATAACCTAATTTCTCAACATAATTTGTAACGAGAAATGGCCCAAAGTTAATTAAAAACGGCCCAACAAAATTTAAATAACGTAAACCAATTAAATAAACCTATGAGTTAATGTTAATCAAATGAGCCTAACGTGATTATATAATAATGGCCTAAGTAATAAACTAATTAATGTAGCTCCCAAAGGTTCCCAAGTATGTTGGTATAAGCTGTAGACCGTGGGGGGTGAATACAGCTAATTAAAAACTCAACACACTTTCTCAAAGCTTGTATGTATATATAAACATTTGTTAATTACAAACAGGTTTGAACTGCGGAATGATTCAAACACAGATGACAGAAACAACAGATGAACAACTAATAAGACTCACTCAGACTAGTTACAACGATTTCAGTCACTAAGGTGCCTTCACTATTTTACAACACAGACAGACAAACAACTTAGAACAAGAACAGCTTGGACACACTAACTATTCTTTTCTGGGCAGAACTTGCATGCATGAAAACACAATTCTTTGCACATTCTGGATTTGTGGATTGTCTCTCTCTCTTAGTTGTCTCTCATTCCTTAGAAGCTTCATTTTATACTTACTCAGAGAATCCCAGTGAAACTATCTCATTGGATGCAGAGATAGTGGAGTGCCTTTACAAAAAGACAAGACTGCTTTTTTGCACATTCTTACAAAATAGAATTTGTCCCTATGTAGCAGAATCTTTGTCTTTTTCATTTTCTCTCTGTTGCAGAGTGCTTTACGTTAAAGAGGGATGTCAACTTTAATCCTTTCCTCTTATGGTATAGCCATTTGGATATAAGAAATGGTTTGTCAGCCATTTCAAACATCCACATTGTCTTCATGTACTAGAACAGCTTGAGCAGAGAAGGCAGTTTCTGAGTTTCCACTTTGTCTTCGACTAGTAAACTAATCTTCACGTCCAATACTTTAAATGATGACATGAAAACAAATCCCATAATGTATATAACATGTTCACAAAGAACAGAACACTTCATTTTTGTAAAAGCTGTTCAACAGACTTGAACAGCGTAGACAGTTTATGCTAAACCTGTCTACCAGTTTTATACAGCTTGGGCAATTCTGTCAAGTTACAACTAATGTAACAGGGTGAGCAGCTTTGGTCTAATATTGCATATCACTTATCAGGTTTCAATAAGACATTAAAAAGCCTTAAATTATACCCTTAAGTGTATCAAACAGGTTTGACTGGAAATCTCCCCCTATGATATAGAACATGTTTAATTGAGGCCTTTTTGTGGCTAACAATCTTTCCCTATTTTCAACAATCAGCCTAAGCTGATTCTATCAAATATCACTATATATTTTTACATTACAGATGCTGAAATGAAAATAAAACATTGAAGTAAAGTAAAAGATACGTTTATATAGTCCGATTTGATTTAAACAACATATCTTTACATAAGTACAACTGATGTACTGGAATGAATCACAACACATGTAATAAAGTACAAATAATGTAGAAAGAGAAGTTTCAACATATTTGGATTCTTGAAGTTGGGAGCAAATGATGGCAAGCCTGTCCAACTGATGGACATCTTCCATTCTTCATCTACTCATCAGTAGATGGACCTTGAAGTTTTTGTTGTTGTTATTGTTGTTCAGCCTTCTTTTGAACTTGTTCCACATTAGCGTCAATGTCTTCTATCTCTCGTCTGAGGAACATGAAGTCTGGACTTTCGAGTTCTCCCCTTTCATAGAAGGACTTAAAATGTTCCCAGATGACGACTCTCCATCTGGAATGTTGTTCAAGAATTTGAGAGTCTAAAGGCAATGATCTACATAAGACCAACCTTATGAAGATCTGGAGCACTCTGGAAACACATTTTCATTGACAAGGGGTCCACAAAGGATACCCCTACTTCAGGCTCTTTAATGAATTTACCTTCTTCAGGTTCAACTCCATTGGGCAGGCTATGATCGACCCCTCTGATTTCAACAACATACATACCCTGTTAAATCATCATGATCAACTATTCAATCTGTATCCTTCTTCTGTCTCCTAGGCTTGATCTTGGGATCCACTTGTGAGGTACCCTTGATCAGTTCTTCTGAGATCAGACCCAGGTCTTTTACTTTTTCCATCAGCTTCTTGACATATGCCCTGACAGTTTTGGCAGTCTCAGATATTGATTTGCTTAGGGAAGTAGCTAGTTCAACCCACTCTTAGTATCCCATGCAGGCAACATCAGTGGACTCATAAACTTCCAATTCAGGACTATCAGCACCAAGTCGTTTGATTTGAAGCCTCTACTGTTTACCTTTTCTTGATATCGGGACAGCTTTTACAATTGTTTCTTTGGCAAGTCTTTTGTCTACAACATCAAAGAACTTCTTTCTTGCCATATTGTTAAAGTAGGATTGTGCTTTTGCCGATGAGGATATAGGCTTTGTTTTGGTCACCAAGACCTGTGAACTCTGCTCATTTTCACCCTTTTTACCAATCACTGACTCATTAGCAGCTTCCATTAGTTCCTTTGCACATCCAAGGAGGGCATTTTGACTTTTATTGCCTCCTTCGCTGCAAAGGCTTTGGCAGAGGCTGCTTCCTTCTTGTTTCTTTCAAAAATCTCAAGTTGCTCTTGTTTCAACTAATAATAAGTATCCAGTTCAAGACCCATGTCTTTGGCATGAGCTTTCTCATATTTTAGTTGAAGGGCCTTCTGAGAGTTAATGTCCACCGTAGCCTTTCCTTTCCCTTTTGCTGCTCCGGTCAGAGCTATTTCAGTCTACTCCTCATCATCTTCTTCATCTTCTTCGGCTTCTTCCAATATTAAGTGTCTCCTTCTGCTTGGCCGGTCCCCGAAAATAGATTCCACCCCCTTAGATGGTGTAGGGCTTGGAGATCTACCTTGAGTAGGCTGAGCAGCTGTTGCAGAGACAGTGGAAGTACCTACAGCATCACCAGTTTGTAAATGGCCTGCTGCTTGCCAACTGAAGATGATTTCTCCTTAGAAGGAGATGAAGATTTCACCCGCTTAGTCTTTGTCTTCGAGGCAGAATTTCTCCTCCATTAATGGAGATGGCATAGAGCCTTCAACATCAGGTCTGCTTGAAGGAACAGATCCGACAGGCTTGGCGGCAGCAGGTTTGGTAATAGGTTTTGGACCAACCAGGCTATGCACTAAGAAAGCCAGGTTATCTTTGACCTCTGCGAACTGGGTAACACAGGTTTGAAAAGAAGAGGAATGCGAAATGTCAAATATGGAAAGCTAGGAAATAGCAGCCCTGTTAGTGTCTGTGAACACCAAACTTTGAAGTGGTGCAAGAGTGAGTTCGAGGGACTCATGCATTTCATCAAAGCCTGCTGCCATAGAGTTTGACAGAGATCCCACTAAGGTATTTAGAGAGGACAATGTGGAGTGCAGTGTGGTAGAGCAGATTGCAGCAATACCTAACAGTTGTTGTGTAACAGCTGTCAGGCTAGACACGAAGTCCTGTTGGTTAGCAAGAATTGAAGAGAGGGATGAGGATAGTTGTTACAACTGTGCAGTGAGTGCGAGCAGCTGTGAGGAGTGATCAGGCTAGAGAGCAAGGGTTGGAAAGGAATCCTTGAACGAATCAAGAAAACCTTTAAGCTGGGCAGAAACAGAGTCTGTAATGGTAGATGGGAAGAAATCATAGAAGTTTCTAAATAACCAACTTTGTTGGATAAAACAGGAAGCTATTCTTTCAAAGAAAGTTCTTTAGTGGATGGGGGATTATGGGTTGATTGTTTGGATTGGGTTGATGGGGATAAATGTGATGGAGAGTCTTGAGGAGTATGGAGATCACTGGGAGATGGCAGGGGTACTTTAGAAAGAATTTCCATAGCATGGGCAAAAGTTAAATGGCCAGGTTAGAAAAGTAAAGAGAACCTTCAGCAGTGGCTGTAGCTTCTTGATGAGGTGAGGCTGTGCTGGATGGTGGCCTTTCAAATGGCACAGGCATGGTAACACCTGCATCAAGACCAGGGGTGGTTCCCTCAGTAGAGCCTTGGTGTGGAGGCACCTCTTCATGGGGAGAGGGGATATGAATTTCAACATCATCAGTGGTGAAAGTTGATGATGTAATGTACACTTGGGAGCAGCTTCACCAGAGGGTTGTTCCATATTCTGAGGCTCATCAGCTTGGGTTGATGGTCCTTCGGCAGCTGTTGGGATTGAACAGTTGTATCATAGGGAGCAGAAGAGGAAGGCTGATCTACTGGTTGGCTTGTACTAGCAGGTTTGACACCTTGTGCAAACTCATGTTGTGTATGAGGAGTACGAGGGGGGAACTGTGCGGACTCAGTGTGGAGTGGAGAATGCTCCTGTCTTTCAATGTCTTCAGCCTGTTGAGAGGCTTGGACAGTTGAAGTAGTTGCCTCCTTTGGTACACCTGGTTCCTTTTGTGAGAGACCAGAGGGTTTAGGCTGACTCACAGTGGACTCAATGTGGAGTGTGGAAGTCCCCACAGAAGCTGCTTCCTCTCCCAAAATAGGAGAAGGAGATGCAGCGGGTGTTGCCTCTTTTTCAACTGACTCCTGTTGGGAGGGGTCAGAGAGGCTAGTATGAGTGGTTGAGGATTTCTTTTTGGCCATGGATTTTCTCTTTAGCCTGGTGTAGGATACAATGGAGGATTGAGGAGAGGAGGTAGGATGTTGTGCTTGGACTGGTGGGGATACTAGGCTAAAAAAAGGTGGTTGAGCCAGTTCCATAGTCTCAGGTGCCACAGAGGCACCAGCCAAAAAGGCTTCAGGTTCAATGGATGAACCAAGGTGACCAGCCTGCTCCCCTCAACCACTAAGGTGGTGGGTGCAGACTTTGCTGTTTTGGCCATCTTGGTGACAATTCCAGCTTTAGCAGTCATCAAGGCACGTTTTGCCTTTTTAGACAGTGATTTGGATTTTTCAGCGAGAGCAGTGATTGGATCCACCTCCTGAGTAGAAGGTCCTTCCACCAAACCAAGCAACCTTTTCACTGGTGTTGCTAAAGGAAGGTTCATTAGCAAGAACTGGAGTATAGAATACCTTGATTCCTATGATAGGAAACAATAGTAGACAGATAAGGCTGAGAGTTGTAGAGTTGCTCCCCACAAACATGCATGATAATAAGGATATAAAATCTAGGATATCTGACAGCAGCTGGACGCTGTTCTTGTTCCACCAAGTTCTTCAGATTTAGAAAAATCCATTTGGCCATGTTAACGGTAGTCCCATCCACAAACTGTAGGACTATTAGAATTTCATCCCTGCTAAGCTGGTCAAAGGAACCAACCTTGCAGCTTAGACTCATCACCACTGAGGCGAAGGGAAAGTTATAGGTCTGTTCAAGCTTCTTTCTTAATAGGGTTGAACCCACCCTTTGTTCAGCTACACCACAGCAGCATAGCAGGTTGCCCATTTGTTCATTCTCCGGCTGGGGTTTGTCATATTTTTCAGCTAGTGGAAGGTGGAGTACTTCCGGAAGAAGAACAGTAGTGATCTCAAAAGTTTTAGTGGTGTTGAGAATGGTTCCCCTTATTGTTTTGGTAGAAGGATCATAGGAACAAGTATACCAAAAATTATAAACCATCTCCAGGAGAGGCAGTCGTAGCGTAGTGCGGGGGATGGGCTTGTAGAAACTCCACCATTTCTTTATAACCTTTCCCAATGTAGTTCTTTGGAATGGTTAACTTCGCATGTAGTTAGTGGGTTTTATTGGTAACATGGTGTTGACAGAGGGATGTTTTTCAACGTCATCATCAAGAAACACTGGAAAAAAGGTGTTATTTTGGGGGGCCATTTGTGAGAGTCGGATTGATGCATGATTTTCTGGACACTTAATCTTTTAGGGTTTTTCAGATAGTTATGGAAGCAGTAAGGAAGAAGAAGAAACAGTGAAATGGGTATTTATAGAATTTGAATGAGAGTGAGTAGGAGAGAGAAAGGTTCGGTGGTTGATTTGAAATGTTACTAACAGAAAACGAAACGGTGTACCACGTCAGAACGTTTATCGGACCTACTTTAACTTTTTAACCACTAACACATGAACACACATTATCCGCAGGTAATTAAGATAAATAAATACTTAATATATGCGACATAAATGTGAAGTAATGTTAATTAAAAATTGATGTTCTAAGTTGTTGTTCAAACCTATGATGAACAGGTTTCATCAAACACTGAGCATTCTTTAAGTTGTTCATGAAACCTATGCAACTATATGAGAACAGCTTTCATTGTGAAACATGTTAAATAATTGAACAGGTTACAAGGCTTTGCCTTGTATGACAGATTACAGAGTGAGCATGTTAAAGATTTGGAAACTAAACAAGCTTGAGTGTAAAACTTATTTTGTCAAACCTGTTACTTGTCAAAAATTTTCAAGTGTTAATAAATTGGCTAAGGACAGAGCAGATAAAATATGTTCAGTCTAAGTTGTTCTTTAAAAGTTTGTCACATTTGATTAAGTACTTTTAGAACATCAAGGACACTTAATAACTTTTATTTAACATTCCCAGCTTGCTGACAAGGTAGTTAAATCTGTTTTCATCAAGAGGTTTGGTGAAAATGTCTGCAAGCTGTTCTTTTTGTGGGAACAAAAGTTACCTCCACATTACCTTTTTGGATGTGATCTATGATAGAGTGATGTCAAACCTCAACATGCTTTGTTCTGGAGTGGAAGACTGGATTGTTGGAGATAGCTATGGCACTTGTATTATCACACAGAATAGGAATTTCCTAAAGAAAAGGCCATAATCTTCAAGCTGATGTTGCATCCATAGAACCGCCCACAGCAGCTTCCAGCAGCAATGTATTCAGCTTTAGCTGTAGAAATAGAAACAGAATTCTTCTTGCTGCACCAACTCATAAACTTTCCACCAAGGAGTTGACATCCACATGTTGTGCTTTTTCTTTCTAGTCTGCAACCTGCAAAATCAGAATCTTAATAACCAATTAGTTCAGGGCTTGAGTCTTTGGGATACCAAAGACCCAAAGCCTGTGTACCCTTTAATAATCTGAATAATCTTTTTACAGCAGCTAGATGTGATTCTTTTTTATCAGCTTGAAACCTAGCACAGAAACAAGTAGCAAACATTATATCTGGTCTACTAGTAGTTAAGTATAGCAAGCTCCCAATCCTATCCTCTATAAGCTGTTACTGAAACAGCTTTGCCACATGCATCAGCATCCAATTTTACATTGGTTGTCATTAGGGTTTTGAACTTTTTCAGAAGATCTAATGTATACCTTCTTTGATTTATTAAAATTCCATTTGAGGTTTGTTTAAACTGTAATCTATGGAAGAAAGCAAGTTCACCCATCATACTCATTTAATACTTAGATTTCATGAGTAATGAAAAATTCATGCATAACTGCTCATTAATAGAACCAAATATTATGTCATCCACATAAATTTGAACAAGCATTATATCAGTTTTCACTTTCTTTATGAACAATGTAGTATCCAATTTACCTCTCGAATATCCATTGCTCATAAGGAAATCGGTAAGAGTGTCATACAAGGCTCTTGAGGCCTGTTTCAGACTATAGAGAGCTTTGTCTAAACTATAGACAAAACCTCGATGATTTTCGTCTTCAAAACCTGGTGGCTTCTTATCATATACCTCTTCTTGCAGCTTACAATTCAAAAATGCACACTTAACATCCATTTGAAATACCTTCATGCTCTTGTGAGTAGCATAAGCTAGAAACAAACGAATTGCTTCTAACCTGGCCACTAAAGGAAATGTTTCATCATAATCTATGCCTTCTTCTTGCCTATACCCTTCAGCAACTAGTCCTGCCTTGTTTCTTATGACATGACCTAGCTCATCCACCTTGTTTCTGAAAACCCATTTGGTGCCAATAATTCTTTTACCTTTACGAATAGTGACCAGTTTCCATACTTTGTTTCTCTCAAACTGATTGAGTTCTTCTTGCATGGAAACGATCCAATTGGCATCTTTAAGTGCGACATCCACTTTCTTTGGCTCCATTAGGGACACAAAACTACAAAACATACAAAAGTGTCGTAGACTGTCCCACCTTGTTTGTACTCCATTGTTTATGTCACCAATAATTTGATCATTTAGGTGACACCTGATCCACTTAGGATCATGTTTCAATAAAAGATTCCTCTGTATAAGTTTCATTCTCACCAGGTCTTGCAGAATAGTTTTCAAGATTTTCAGTCACACTGATATCTTGAGCCTGTTCATATGTTGAGAATGAACCATTATTGTTGAACACATTAGCATATGATTTAGGGAAATTAGCATTGATTGGTTCTTGACATGGTACATTGATTATATCAGTACACTTATTCACAAAGGGTGTATCAACATAATCATCATCATGTCCATTTTGGTTAAAAGGTTCCACTCTAGGTGATGTGGAAGCTTTTGAGTCTTTTTCTTCTGTATTAAAGTGCACGAGATCATCAAAGCCGAAATCTCCTGAAAATGATTTAGGAACAGCTTTGACTGAAGGATTTGCAGACTCTTCGAAGGTGACATTTATAGATTCATCAATCACATTACTTTTGAAGTTGTATACCCTATAAGCTTTAGAAACTGCTGAGTATCCAACAAACACCCCTTCATCAGCTTTGGGTTCAAACTTGGCGAGCTGATCCCTTTGATTCAGAATGAAACAAGGGCATCCAAACACATGTAAATAGCTTATATTTGGCTTTCTCCATTTGATTAATTCATAGGGAGTTTTATTTAACCTTTTCACCACTAAGGATCTGTTTAGGGTAAAGCAGGCAGTGTTGACAGCTACAACCCAAAATGATGAAGGTAAACCTGATGCACACAGAATAGTTCTAGCAGCTTCTATGAGGGTTCTGTGTCTCCTTTTAGAAACTCCGTTTTGTTGTTGAGTTCTCACAGCTGAAAAGTTTTGAGAAATCCTTCTTTCATCACTGAAGTCCTCAAGAGTACTATTTTTAAATTCAGTACCATGATCACTTCTAAGCTACTAAACTTGGGCAGAGTTCAAAACTTCTATCTTCTTGATAATCCCAATAATTTCTCTGGCAGCCTCTCCTTTGGTTTTTAGGAAGATCACCCATGTAAAACTTGAGAACTCATCAACCATTACTAGAGTGTATCTTCTACCTCCAAGACTTGAGACACTAACAGGTCCAAACAAGTCAATATGGATTAAGAAGAGAGGTTTATAAATTGAGAAATTATGTTTATATTTAACAGATGATTTTCTTTGCTTACCCTTCTCACAAGCTGTGCAGAGTTTATCCTTAACATAAGTTATACAAGGCAAACTTGTTACTAACTCTTTCTTACAGAGTTTGTTGATGTTCTTGAAGTTCAGGTGTGATAGCCTTTTGTGGCATAACTAGTGGCGGTCTGCATTGCTTCTTGAGATGAAACAGGTTTCAGTTGTCGGATTAGCATATTTCATATCCACAACATATACACCTTTCTTTCTTTGTTCACATAACACAACTCTTCCTTGAGGATCTAATATGTAACCCAAGTTCTTATCAAAATTAACCATATAGCCAGCATCACACAATTGACTAATGTTTACAAGGTTATGTTTTAGCCCAAACACATAGGCTACTCTGTTGAATGTTACAGCACCAGCATGAAAGGTTCCATACTCTTCTGTGGATCCCAGGACATTGTCACTAAACGTAACCTTTCGGCCTTTTTCAGGCTTGAGATCACTTAGCAAATCTTTGCAACCTGTCATGCGGCCAGAGCAGCCACTATCCAATTACCAAACCCGGCTTGGTTGTTTGACCTGTAGAGTGACATGGGGAAATATTAGTTCTTAGGGGAACTCATCATAAGGATGAGTTCTCCTTTTTTATCAACATTTGTTGATGGACCACTGAGAACTACACTAACATTTCCAATTTGGATTCTATCAGCTGAGATACTCTCCTCATTGACAAGGTTACTTCCAACACTGCTGGTTTTTGCAATGTAGGAGCTAAGAGTGTTAGCATGCCTTATGTCCTCAGTTTCAGGACAGTCTTTGGCCATATGTGTTTTCTTTCCACGTTTATAACATTTTCTCTTTTTGGATTTTTTGAAAGAAGAACCACCAGAAACATATTCTGGATTATCTATGTTGGACTTCTCAACAGGTTTTACAAAAGTTTCACTTGTTTTAGAAGAACAAACATCTTGGGCGGAAAGGACAACAGCAACGGCTTTGCCTGAATCCTCTTTCCTCTTTTTAGGAGGACAGAGATCAAATACAGGTAACTTAATTGTCATTTGCCCTTCCACAGGTTTGGAAAACTTATTTCCTATTTTCTCAGGTTGTACAATGGCTTTACCTTTGCCTTTACTGAGCTGTGATGACTTTTGCTCACTTGTGTTAGCATGATCATCACTTTTGGTTTTAACAAAAGATTTCCTTTCATTTATAACCAGTTTTCCACTATGATTTTAAAACTTATTTGAAACCACATCAGATTTGCTTCCAACAGGATACTTACTCCTGTTGGATGCAAGTTGCTTTCCTTTTGAAAATTTCTTCTCAAAATGTTCAGCATTGAATGGAGGAACAGGTTTCTTAAGATCAACGTTAACACCAGAACCTGTCTGGTTGACAGGTTTAGTTGCCAAGGCTGCGGTTTTAACTTGGATTCCATTTTGTTGTTTGTGTGAACTGGTTGAGCACTTAGCCACATAGCAGGCTGGTTTGATGGAGAACACATCCCATCACCAGTCTTTGCATCCTTTTCACACAAACTGCCTGTTTCTTGAAACCAACTTTCCATTTACATTTTGAATGAATGTATTTGAAACCAACTCACCAAAGAGAGGCTAGATCTGTATCAAGATCTCCTCCAAGATATGCTTGGATTTGAGCAAGAATTTGCTCATTAATACATTGGCTGACTCTCTTAGCTGAATGGCACCAAGAGTCAACAATCTTTTGAAGCTTAGCATGCTTTAAGTCTGTTTCTCTCTTTTCTTCTAATAAAATAGTGTTGATGTGCTTTACTTCATCATGTTCAGCTTTCAACTTATGAAAGTTGTCCAACTCATTAGATTTTATGTTAAGATCAGTTTTTAACTTAGAGATTTCAGACTTTAAAGCATCATGCTTCTCAATGGCAGCTTTTAAATCCAAAAGTAAGTAATCAAACATTTTAACTTTTTCTTCAGAGCTGTAAACCTTAAAGTTTTGTACCTTATACATCATGGTGGGATTCTAGTTCTCTAAAGAGCTCAGAGCTTCAGCTTCAGCCAAAACTTGTTTGAAGTTACCTGTTAAAGGGGCATCAGTGTTGGCTACCAGACAGTTTCAGCCATCAGTCCCTTTTGTTTGTTGGAAGCTACAGAGTCTTCCAACTTTTCAGCTTGGCCATGGCCATAAGGTGCTAAACCCTGTAGCCATCGTCCTTGTTTGTCTTGTCTGGCTTGGAGGATAAGCAAACAACTTTAGACACACAGTCAGTAGCTATATGGCCTGTTTTTCCGAATTTAAAGCACTCAGCCTTGGATTTATCAAATGCCTTGTTTTTGGTAGCACTTGATTTCCTTCGTAGCATATTTCCTCCAAATCTTTTTTATTGAATTTTTTGTCCAACATAGCAATCATTTGCCTATCATTAACTTCAGAAAGGTCTTCACAAAAATCTTCTTCTTCAGACTTCATTTACAGTTCATCATTAGCCTGATGATCAGATTGTGTGAACACATCACACATCTGATTAACAGGTTACCTCACGTAGGCCACAAAGGTTGCACCTCTTTTGGACATTTCTAAGGCATTTCTCTTCTGATTCCTTGATTGATCATCATTCAACAAGAATCCATAAAGATTAACAAGATCCATGCCTCTGATGGTGCTTGAGTTTTCGAGGATAGTAGAGAAGTAGTTCCATTCCTCAGGCAGTATATCCAAAAATTTGTTCACCAGAGTTAAATTGTCGTTTATGATCCCAACAACATGATTGTTTATCCTGTTATCCAATGCGATAGTGGGACCGTCATAGACAGTATACATAGTATTCCACGTTTCTTTTGCAGTCTTCATTTTCTTAACATGTTTGAACACATCATCAGGCAGAGAAATGACAAGGTTGTTCCTGGCTTTTGCATCTAGAGCCACCAGTCTTTTGTCATCATCAGTCCTTTGAGCTTTTGCTTTCTCAATGGTCTTGACTTCAGGAACAACACCTTCCACAGCAAGAGTTATGGTAGTAACAAAGGTTGGCACATAGGGACCTTCCATTACTATCTTTGGTAGTTGTACATCCAGATTCTGTAAATAGAGCATCATTTTGCACTTCAAGCCAGAGAAGTTTTGATTGTTGAACTTTGGAGGTTTTGCCATTAACCATCGTCACAATAAGAGGAAGAGTTTGCAGCACTGTTGTCCATGATGGGAAATGGGAAGATGGGAGAGATCTAGGGTTAACACACACTCTAAATTGATGTGATACGAGTTGTAGGTCCAAAAAGGTTCCCAAGTATGTTAGTATAAGCTGTAGAATGGGGGGTTGAATACATCAATTTTAAAACTCAACACACTTTCTCAAAGTTTGTATGTATATATTAACAAGTGTTAATTACAAACAGGTTTGAATTGCGGAATGGTTCAAATAATGATTAAAGAAACAACAGATGAACAACTAATCTAAGACTCGCTCAGACTACTTACAATGATTTCACTCACTAAGGTGCACTCACTGTTTTACAAGACAGATGGACAAACAACTTTGAACAAGAACAACTTGGACACACTAACAATTCTTTTCTAAGCAGAACTTGCATGCATGAAAACACCATTCTTTGCACGTTCTGGATTTGTGGATTGTCTCTCTCTATTGGTTGTCTCTCATTCCATAGAATCTTACTTTTATACTCATTCAGAGAATCCTCACAAAGAACAGAACACTTCATTTTGGTCTAAGTTGTTCAACAGGCATGAACAGCGTAGAAAGCTTATGCTACACCTATCCACCAGTTTTGGACAGCTTGGGCAATTCTGCCAAGTTACAACTAATGTAACAGGGTGAGCAGCTTTGGACTAATATTGCAAATCACTTATCAGGTTTCAATAAGGCATTAAAAAGCCAAAAATTATACAATTAAGTGTATCAAACAGGTTTGATTAGAAATCTCCCCCTATGATATAGAACAGGTTTGATTGAGGCCTTTTTGTGCCTAACAATTAATTATAAGCCCCAAATCACAATTTTAATAGCCCAAATCATTATTATAAACTAAGTCCAAAACCTAATTAATTTTAAAAAAAATGCAACTTTGTTTCTTCCTTATGTTTGGTCCAACAAAAAGAGAAAGAAAGATGGGAAATCAATAATGATAGTCCAAACCTAAATACTTAAACCTTATAAATCCAATTAGAAAGCCTACACACCTTAAGCCCAAAAAGAAATTAAAATAGAAGCCCAATCTTCTATCTATCACTAATGGGCCAACTAATGTCAGCCCAAAGTTCTACCCTCTCTCTCTTGATGTGGACAGACAGATAGAAAAAGACGAAGATAGAGCACCGGCCATACAGAGTAGAAGCCTCCATCTCCGCTGGTCGGTGGCCACGTCACCGATCACTCCACTCCAGTCGAAATTTTCCGATGAGTCCAACCCTTCCCTTTCTCAATGATTTCCGAACCTCTAAACCCTCTAATTTCTTCATTTTCCTTCAGAATTCATATCTCCGAAAAATATGGAAACCATCCATTTGGTATCCAAACCCGAAATTAATCATCTAAAAGTATTCAAATCTTGTTTTACAACAATATTTCTATTAATTCATATATATTTTCAAAGTAAAACTCAAACCCGCTTAGAACCCTCATTTTTGAACCTTAAAGCTTTTAAAAAGTTGAATAAGAGAGATGGTGATATTTTTAACCATGAATGAGAGAGATTTGTAATGCATAATTACGTCATATTTCATTATGAATATAAGCTCCAAAATACGTGATGAATATTTAACATAGGTGGATTTGGATTTATTACCTCAAGAACTAAAGAATGGTGATGAAGACAATGAAGAAATTATTTGCTTCCATATTCCAGCCCCTTGATTCATAAAAAAAACTACATATTAGTGTGTGTATGTGTGTGTTTTATGGAGAGATTTGTAATGCATACTTTATGAATGGGATACACACATAGATATATATATATATATATATATATATATATATATATATATATATATATATATATATATATATATATATATATATATATATATATATATATATATATATATATATATATATATGCATGTATACATAGAGCGAGAGAGAGTTTTATGATGATGATGATGGTAGTGTACATGTAGAATCACACCCTTGATCTGTTAGGATTAAAATTCATTTTTTTAAATATTATATACTTTTGACTGCCTTCTTATTTAATTTGTTGGTATAATATATCAAATCTCAAACTTTATAATTAAATAATGGATTTTGCGTGTAATTACCTCGAGAATTTAGCGGATGATTCACCATCTGTCTTTGCTTCAAGATTGTAATTATAAATACTTTAACTTATTCCTAACTAAATTACAAGCGTTTTGATATAAAGACCAACATGTAATTCTTTATGGAACTCTAGATATGAGATGATTTCTAAAAATCTTAAAACTTTCAGCAATAACGTTATTTTGTTGCAGTCCAAAATTTTGTTTTGGTCTTTTCGACCTCTTTTTCAATCTGATTTGTTTGTAAAGTTAAGATAATCACGAGAATTTTGATATAAGAACTGTCTTTCTAACTCTGTATGTGTTGAAGATATCAATTTATTTATAAAGACATTTCTAAACGTAGTAGTTGCTGGCATAAACCCCTGTTTTTATATATTTAGAGTTGTTCTTGAATCATTTTGAAACCAAAGTTTCCTTTAACATGTTTCTAACTTAGTTATGAAGATTTTGATATAAAAATCACATTATAACTCATTGTATTTACTTATTAATTTATTTCGAAAATATGTGTAAAAATATTAGAACAACATGATGCTTGGTGCCCAGATTTTGTTTTTGTTCATTTTAGCTTTTCTTGTGTTCCAATTACAATAAAAACGTAACTCAAACTTAAAAGGTAACATTCTTACCTTTATTTTGACAAAAAAATCACTATATAATTTATTTCTATGCTCAAGTAATGACGCTTTAAACATCTTAAACAAAACCTCATATTTGAACATCACCAATATATTCATGTTCTTATGTTTTAATTCATAAAACATTAAAATCAGTTAGTTATTATGATACAAAAGTCAAAACACATTAGAACATGGAATTTTATTTCCACTCCAAAATTAATTATGCATTAAGTTTACAAACATCAAACCTAAACGTTTGGGTCTTTTATCATCTCATAAAGATTACAAAAATATTGATCCTTTCTTGAGTTCCATCACTAATACATCATAGAACTAACCAACACATTACCCTAGTGATCATTAAACACTAATTAAGGTACAAGGAAGTAAGTATCATACTTCGATTTGAAGCCTACTTGTTGAATGTTAGTTTCCTTTGGTTGACCTAGCTCCAAATTTTCTTCAAAAGCCTTCAAGGTTTTAAAGTGTGTTTTTATGTGAGAACCGTCCATTGTTAAGGCTATTTCCCCCTTTTGTACTTGAAGTAACTTAGCATATTCATAAGTCTAACAATGCTTAGAGTGTCATTAGTAACGTTTATACTTAAGTGCCTTATGAAAATTCATTTGTAAGGGTTTAGTGGACATTCATCAAAATCCACCATCTCTTTTACTTGGAGCATTCTCCATGCATTAGTCACTTCTACCTCAAGCTTTTAAGATTTCGTATGAATGTTTATATAGATATTTAGATATCCTTTTTTTTTACATGACTTGCACACATATAATGTTCACATTTTATTATATCTTATAGTTAATACAAAAAAATATATATATTCTTGTCTATAGAAACGTTTATAAAGTTATTTGGTTAGACTAATTTTAAAATTTTGGGTTTTGACGTATTCCCAAATGGAAGCTGATCACTCTTTCCATTTAAGAGAATTGCTAGAGTTACTATGTAAAGAAAGAGACTATGCAAAATTCTCCAAATGTGAATTCTAGCCCAGGCAAGTAAAACCTATTTTACAGTCTTGAGCATTACTAAGAGATCATCGTTAATTTCAAACTTGAAATCCTAATTTGTTCATTTTTAGATTCAATTCCTTGGTCATGTAATCTTTAGTGAAGGAATATTTGTTGATCCAGTGAAAGTAAGGAAAATCCAGAAATGGGAAGCACCTAAATGGTTTTGAAATTAAAAGTCTCCTAGGATTGGTTACATACCATCACCGATTCATAAAGGATTTCTCAAAGAATATTGTTCTACTGACGATGCTCACACGAAAGAACAATCTGTTTATGTGGATTGATAAACAACAAGAAGCGTTCATTACTTTGAAGCATAAATTGATCCAAGCAGGTGACATTAGAATAACTCATGTTGTAATAGATTCCCAGTAGTTATCAGCACACAAATGTTCAATTATCACTCAAAAGAAGAATGCAAACTCAATAATTGTGTAATTATGAAAAACAAAAGGAATAATGAGAGAATGATGATGTTTTGGCGGCTGCACAATATTCTCACCTTTTCATTAATGTCAACCGTGTAACAATTTACAAACCCTAGGAGCCTAGACATAGGCTCCATTAATTAACTTTCAAGGTATGTCACTATTAGCCCTTGAACTTTTCATACAATAAAAACTAACAAGGAAATACATTACAAGACTAAATATAATCTAAATAATTATTACAAAAGAGATCCACAAGATCGAAATTTAATATCTAACAATCTCCCCCTTTTCGATCATTGTGGAGGTCCTGGAACTCTGGCATGATCTGTTGATTCACGGAGCCCAAGGATGACATCGAATCGTCTAATCACTTGTCTCATGTGTAGTCGTTCGTTTAGGTAGTCGATGCCGCTGAGGATATCCTAAATTTCCTTCGGTGAGCGACTGAGTATTAGATCTGCTTGAGCATCATATTCTTGAACTCTTCGTGTAAGCTCGGCTCTTACCATTCTGATAGTACCATCGGAATAACAAGGAAGATCCACAATGCGCATGAATCTCGGAAGATCCTCAATGCACATGAATCTCTTATAGCCTTTCTGGTTCACAAAAATAACTCCCGGGCCTCCTCTGAAGATGACTCTATAAGCAAGATGGTGGGCAAAAAGAAAGCTATGTTGGACAGGGGCTCGTAGTCCAACTTTGACCAACGCGCTCTCTAACGCCATTTGAATATCTCTGAGGCACATGATAATAGAGCGACGGTTCATACTTCGAATGAGAGCACCTACGACGGTCATGTGCAAAAAGAAAGCTATCTTGGTCAAGTATGCCCTAACCCTGTCAGATTGCACTACCCTTTGAAGAAGGGACAGTGGGATTGTCATCACAGGTACAGAAGGAGCCCCCTTTTGTAGATTAAGCTTTTGAATTGCAACTGTTGGGTAGACATCTGCCTCTGGACGTTCATGTATGTCGTCGTCGTCGTCCATGGCATACTGAATTATTAATTGTAGAAAACGCTTGAGAGGGATGTATTTTCATCCGCGTTTGGTGCCCCTCTCCAGGTGAACCCTCCTCAATTCCTCGAACAGGAATGCCGCGTAATCAAAGTGTCTGTCGTAAGCAAAAGCAGCGAACATTGCCAGGACTTGAGCTGATGCTGAGTTG
This sequence comes from Centrapalus pauciflorus, assembly GCA_020465985.1. Classification (NCBI taxonomy): domain Eukaryota; kingdom Viridiplantae; phylum Streptophyta; class Magnoliopsida; order Asterales; family Asteraceae; genus Centrapalus; species Centrapalus pauciflorus. Next base: position 137,570 of record JAANYP010007285.1, read on the forward strand.
TGTCCAGCATGCTTGGCGGTGAACCACTTGTTGATTACGTCAAAAAGAATCCTCCAGTAAACCTGAAGATTCTTGGTCCTGAAGTCTGAAGGTTTGGTTAGTGGACCGTCATATCCCATAGTTTGAATTTCATTAAGGGTTTCGAGGAGGGAAGGAATGGGGGCAAAGTGAAGGCGATGCAGGGAATGGGCTTCAGCGGGTAGGTGTAGGATATGCATATAGCTGCGGTGGTTATCTTGACTGCGACACAGTCTATGGTGGTGGTGAGGTGTGGTTCGGCATCGGTGTCAAATTTTAACCGATGGCAGAATTGTTGTAGGTAGATTTGGGGAACGGAGATGGCTGTGGAAAGAGAGTAGTATGTTGGGTGGTTTGTCAGGATGTCAAAGGCTAGTGTTTCTGTTTCGCTGCTGAGTATGGACACATCAAGCTTCCAATTATGTGGCATGAACTCAACGAATTCAGCTTGGGGAAGAATGGATTCTTCAGGTAATTGGGCGTTATTGTTGGGAATGGGGGGATGGGGTACGGTAAGTGCGACTGCGGGTTCCATGATTTCTGTAAAAGTGAATCAAAGTTAGAACAGAAGACTTTAGATGATAAGACATTGATATTATGTCTGGATAAGTGTGAAATAGAAACTGTCTGATCTGTTTAAAGCATCGGGTCTTTATTAGTAGAATGGAATTCTACTGAATATAGTTCAAAGTCAATCGTTAAGAGACCAATGTTAGAACATGCATTTTCACTCAAACACTGATCCTAACTCTAACAAATGGTGCACCGGAATGAAAATCTTTTTGGGTTTTTGATTTATAATAAAAATGGAAAAATTTTAAAAAAAATATGCTAAGTGTTGAATTTCGGATGGACCGAATTCGGATGAACAGTACCACCAAATTCGGATCCAGATGAAATCCGGATGATGAATGATAATGGCATGTGATGGTCCGAATTTGGATGATGTGGTGAATGTGGATGGTCCGAATTCGGATGGTGATGTTAATTCGGATGCATGCAATGAGAAGGAATGTCACGATTTCGGATGGAATCCATAATTCGGATGGGGACCGAATTCGGATCTCATCCGACTTCGGATGTACAGTGCATGATGAAATATAACTTAGGAAAATAATAAAAAATTTGAACATACTTTGAAGGACCGAATTCGGATGCATAGTGGTCCGAGTTCGGATGCACAGTTGTAAAGTTTTTGAAATTCTTCTAAGGGACACATCCAAATTCGGGGCTTGGTCCGAATTCGGACGGTCCGAAGTGCAGCAGTTCATTTAATTTGTTCATGCACCATGCTACGTGAACAGTGGTGATTGTGTCAAAAATGCATGAAAATGAAGATCCTAGACTAAAAACATGTAAGGAACATTTTATTTAACTACAACTAACTAAACAAAGTAGATTAAATGACCTAAAAATACCAAAAACCGAAACTAAAAACTAAGGAAAATTTGAAAATCAAGTACAGAATTTAGGAAGTTAAATCTTAAAATAAAGTTAGAAAAGTGTTACCTTATGGTGCCGAAGATGAAAGATGCAAGAAAAACAATTTGAAAATGATGATTCACAAAGCTTCAATGGTGAAAATGTAGGTTTTTGGGCGGTGGTGTGCGTCGTCGGTAAGGAGAGAAAGAAGAAAAGGTTTGAAATTTCTTAAGGGAGAAGAAAGAGTGAGAGGGTTGACCGTTGACCCGCCCCTTTTAAAGGGACTCGGGTCGGGTCGGATTTCACAGGATCCGCGCCCAATGATGTAATAGGGCCGCTGGATTTTTCACAAAAACGCACACACAAAAATGTTTTGGGCCTTAAAATAAATAGAAACAAACATTTTAAACAAAAATTTTGGCCCAATTTAGACAACTAAAAATAATCAAATGCACAATAAAATATTTTTGAGATTTTCTTTTAGCAATTAAGTTAAGACGAAATAAAAGGAAACAAAGTAAAAATCAAATGTTTTTGGCTTTTTGACAAAATTTAGACAAAAAAAATAAAATCTTTTTGTGATCTTCTGAACAATTAAATTAAACCTAAAAATTTAAAAATTAACCAACCTAAAATTTAAAACTTTTAACTAAGAAAAATAATAAAAAATAATAGAAACAAAAAATTATAAAAATTAACATCCTAACTATACTCCCCCTCAAATAAACACCTATTCGCTTCTTTTTCTTTTTCTGATTAATTCCTTGAACCTATTTAGCCTTAAAGATACAGACAAACCTGGATTATATTTGCGTCTCCCTCAATGATGAACAATTCACACAGCAATTTGTCAGGATCATTAATTATTAAGGAAATATTGAATTTTAATTTTGTGACATAATCCTTAAATTTAAATAACAAGTATTTTCTAGAATAAAGGAATTTCAAACATGATAGTTTGAAATAGAATTATTTAAGACAATATGTGATATTTAATTGAAAGGTGGATTCAACATGCCGATATGGGATACTAAAAACTGAAAACGAGGTTCGTCTAATGCTTTAGTTAAGATATCTGCAAGTTGATATTTCGTGCCAACAAAATACAAATCAATTGTTCCCTTTTCTACATGATCTTTAATAAAATGATACCTGATATCTATATGTTTTGTTCGAGAGTGCTGCACAGGATTGCAAGAGATGGCAATTGCACTTCGAGAATCGCAGTAAATTGGGATATTGGTGAGTGAGAATCCATAACCGCGTAATTGCGTTCTCATCCACAGCACTTGAGAGCAACAGCTTGCAGCTGCTACATACTCAGCTTCAGCTGTGGATGTTAAAACACAGTTCTGCTTTTTGTAGGACCAACTCACCGGTCTGTCTCCCAAGAACTGTATTCCTCCCGATGTGCTTTTCCTGTCAACTCTACAACCTGCAAAATCAGCATCTGAAAAGGCAGTAAGATCAAAATCGGTTCCCTTTGGATACCAGAGACCAAGATCGGGTGTACCCTTACGATAATGAAAAATGCGTTTTACCGGAGTTAGGTGTGATTCTTTTGGGTTGGCCTGAAAACGAGCACAAAGACATGTTGAAAACATTATATCAGGTCTACTAGCAGTCAGATACAGTAAGGATCCTGTCATCCCTCTGTAAGTTGTATTATCGACACTTTTCCTAGAAGGATCGGTGTCTAACTTACAGTTGGAGGCCATGGGAGTTGCGATGCTCGTACAAGAGCCTAACTTATACTTCTTGAGGATATCAAGAGTATATTTCGACTGGTTCACAAAAATCCCATTTTCAAGTTGTTTAACTTGTAATCCGAGGAAAGAATTCATTTCCCCCCATAATACTCATCTCGAACCTGGACTCCATTAGGACTGAAAAATCCTTACAGAAGTTACTATCAGTAGATCCAAATATAATATCGTCGACATATATTTGTACTAGCATTAGGTGTGGGCCTTCCTTTTTCGTGAACAGAGTTGTGTCAACCACACCTTAGCTGAAACCAGCAGAGATCAGAAAATTTGAGAGACTATCATACCATGCGCGAGGTGCTTGTTTTAAACCATAGAGGGCTTTGTCTAGCACAAAAACATGGTCAGGTTTATGTGCGTCAACAAATCCTTGTGGTTGTTCAACGTACACCTCTTCGTTAAGTTCACCATTAAGAAAGGTTCTCTTGACGTCCGTTAGGTACACTTTGAAGTCCTTGTGTGCCACGTACGCCAAGAAGATTCTCATAGCTTCGATCCGTGCAACTGGAGCGAAGGTCTCGTCATAATCTATCCCTTCTTGTTGTCGGTAGCCTTTGGTAACAAGTCTCTCTTTGTTCCTTATCACAATGTCGTTTTCATCTCGTTTGTTCTTATAGATCCACTTTGTTCTGATAACTGTTTGGTCTTTTGGCTTGGGAACTAACCGCCATACTCTGAGTTGTTCAAACTGGTTGAGCTCGTCTTGCGTTGCAACTATCCAGTCTGGGTCTTTTAGGGCTTCATCCAGACGAGCTGGCTCTATCGTACTAAGGAATGATGCGAAGAGACATGCATTAGCAGACGCCCTACGTGTTTGGACACCAGTTGAAACATCACCAATGATTTGATCGGTTGGGTGACTTCGAGTCCATTTAGTCTCATGTGGAAGGGGTGCTCGGGTTGGAATGTTAGTGGTGAGAGTGGGGATGGATGAAGATTCATGGTCAATGGTTTCTAGTGATGGTACCACTAGTTCCGGTTCGAGTTTCGAGTGTTCAGATGAAGGAAGGATATTTGGCATTATATGAGAGGGTATTTCAGGAGTAGATTCAACTGCGGATGATGTTGATGGATGAGGATATGATGTGGATGAAGATGGATCGGATAAAATTTGTGGTGCAGTTGAATTGTTGGATGGATTACCTACATTATTAGCAACATTAGACACATTAGCGTTAGGACCAAAAAATTCTACGTAAAAAGGATCAGATAAATTAACTATATCGGAAGAAGAAAAAGAAGTAGAGTGAGTAGAAGAGTCTCCAGGCATTTGTTTAATGCGTGGTCCTGAATGATCAACTTTGGGTGCCAGTTCAGTCAATTCATCAAATGTGACATGCACACTTTCATTGACTGTCCTGGTTCAGGTATTGAATGCACGAAAAGCCTTCGAGTTGGATGAGTATCCAATGAAGATCTCTTCATTCGCTTTTTCGTTGACTTTCTCTAGGTTGTCTTTATCATTAAGCACATAACACCTGCAACCAAATACACGTAAGTACTTCATAAAAGGTACTTTAGTCAGGAACAGTTGATAAGGAGTTTTATTGAAGCGCTTTTGGATTATGTAGCACTTCTGTGTGTAGCAAGCCGTTGACACGGCTTCGGCCCACGAGAATGGAGGTAGCTTTGAATATGTCAGCATTGTACGAGCGGCTTCCACAAGGGTACGATTACGCCTTTCTACAACTCCATTTTGTTGAGGGATTCTAGCAGCAGAATATTGATGCTGAATACCTTTGGATCGAAGGAAGCCCTCAACTACCGAATTCTTGAATTCCGTGTCGTTGTCAGATCTGATTGATTGAACGGACAGTTGCTGTTGGGTTTCGACACTCTTTACAAAATCTATGATTTCCTGAGCTGTCTCATCCTTGGATCGCAAGAACTTAACCCAGGTATATCGTGAGTAATCATCAACGATAACGAACACATATCGCTTCCCATTTATGCTTTGGGTCCGCATTAGTTTGCATAAATCCATGTGAAGTAACTCCAATACTCTCTTCGTTGATGGTTCGGGTTTTGGTTTTTTGAGATGATCGTTTCATCTTTCCTTTCTCACAAGCTCCACAAAGACGGTCTGTTTCATATCGTAATTCTGGGAGACCTTTAACCAGTTGTCTCGCAGCCAGCTTGTTGATGTTGTCAAAATTTAAGTGGGATAACCTTCGATGCCACAACCAAGAGTCTTTTGAAGTGGCTTTTGATAAGAGGCAAATGCTATCCTTAACCATGAGCTTGGCTACGTCTATGGTGTAAAGGTTAGAGTTACGGGAACCGGATAAAATTTCTTTGCCATCCATACCCTTACACTGCAGTTCTTAGCCCTAAATGTTACTTCTAATCCTTTATAGCAGAGTTGTCCTATGCTAAATAGATTATGTGATAATCCCTCAACATAGTCAACGTCCTTGATGACTAGATTATTTAAGACTAAGTCCCCGTATCCTTTTATATGAGCCTGATGGTTGTTCCCGAATTTTACCGTCCCGCAATATTGTTCAACTACGTTGGACAGCAATTCTCTTCTCCCAGTCATATGCTTGTAGCAACCCGAATCCATATACAGATGGATTTATCCTGAAAAAGAAATAAATTCATATAATGAAAAACTATATGCATTCAAACACATCCATCTTTTATTGACAATCAAACTGTGTTCTGAACCGAAATGTTTAAAAAACATGATGAAATAAGACCGGGTCCTGAGCTGTGTGCACAGAAGCCAAACATATCGGTTTAAGCACAACCGACAACCAGAAGAACGGGTCCTAGTCTATGAAACTAGAAGCCAATTCATTGAGGTACGGGTCTTGATCAGAAGTAACCAAGAACCATCTGCATTAAGATCACACAACTTTAAGTACCCATCTTAATATGGGTCCTCTATGGTTAGGAGTTCCAGGTAAATATGGCACGTTTGCAGTTTTAGGAACCCATTTAGCAGTTATGTGTGGTCCGGATGCATAGCATTTTTGAATCCATTGAATATTGGATTTATCAGGCTTTGGAACCTTAGGCGATGAAATTACCTTCGGTTTTTGACTTTTTGAGACCTTTTTGACTTTTGCTTTGGTTTTGGGCCTCGGCAAAGGACAAGTCTCATTTTTCGTTGTGGCTGATGATGCAACATTTTTAATTTTATTTTTGCGAATTCTTTTAGCAGGATATGGCACAAAAACATTCATTTCAGGAACTTGACGTCTAAAACGAGTTGGACATAAATTAAACAAGTCACTGAAAGAGTACTTTAAACAAACAGAAGAATTCGTTACATCGTAACACAAATTCTTTTCTGAGATTACAAGCATTCTATCTCTAGAAACAAATTCAATTAGCATTACAGCCGTCTTCACAAAAAAACTTGAAAAATCCTGCATGGTGGTTTTAGGGACTCTTCTTACATAATCTGTAGGAACAAAACGACGAGAGTCAGTATGCATGGAAGATTTAGACTTTACAGATTTTTCTTTTTGTTGGTGAGTGGGTTTCTTAAAAGACTTGGATTGAATCTGAGTCTTTTTAGAAACCTCAGCTTTAAAAGGTTTTGAGTAATCACCTTTACAATTGATAGAAGAATTTTCAGTTTTAGTCTTACCTTTGTTAGATGACACAAATTAGATTTTGGTGGGATGAGAAACTGTTGGTTCTTTTAATAAATCTTTCAATGTTTGAGGAAACCATGCCAAATTTTTCTCTGTAGACAGTTAATTCTACAGATTGTTGAAAATTTTGATTTACAAATTTTTCTTCACTCTTGATAAGAGCTTCTTGAAAATCAAGTGCTTTCTTTTGAGTTGACTTTAATTCCTTTTCTAAAACAGTAATTTGATGTTGAAGAACTTTTGTAGAAATATAAAGGCGAGGAATTGGTTTTACAGGTTCTGCTTTCATTTTGGCTTCTGAATAACTTGACAAGAAGTCTTCCTTTAAAGTGGGTACCCTAGAAGGATAACTCTCGTTAAGTTCTTCATATTGAAAAGATATTTCTTTTTATTTATTTTGAACGCGTTTCTCATCCTCTTGGGTTAAAACTTCTTTTGATGACTCAAAAAAAGAAAGATTTAAGTCCAGCTCCCATATAATTCATGTCATAAAATCAAGGTAAAACTCTTTGAGCCTTTTCCAAATATTTAGGATTTTTGAAACCGATTCTTTGTTTAGAATGGTAAAACCTAGTTCCTTTGGGCTGATTCAAGTGAATAGTTTGTTCAGTTTGACCCCGTTTTAAATATGCATCGTCAAGGGTCTTTATTCGTGAGTACAAACTTATTCTTTCTTCTTTTATCATTTTGTATTTTTCTAGGCTGTCTATATTTTCCATACTTACTGTCTCTAATTGTTTTGAAAGTACAGATATTTCTTCTTTTAAAGAGAGATTTTCGTTAGATAACCTATCCATACATGATTCTTTGTATATATTCCTATCCTGAACATCTACCTTTTCGATTAGCATCTGTTTTATCACATTATGATTAGTTAACCACTTTGATTGATATAATTCAGATGACTCTTTTACGGTTTGGGCTAGATGTTCAGCCTGCACACACTTTTCAGTTTCAGCATTTAACCTAGTCTCTAAATCAAGTATATGTGTGTGCAATGTATATTCACTATTTACAGATAAATTATTTACATACTTTTGAATGTAACAGGAATATACCTCTCGTGTCTCTAAATCGGATGATGACCATTCGGGATCGTCGGATCTGCCATCAGACATGCTGGTGGATTTGTCGTTGTCTCCCCTTCATCAGCATTGTCTGAATCTGAAGTATTTGAAGTGGCATGGCTATCCAATCCCAGACGATCAACCATATAGCAATTCTTTCCCTTATCATCCTCTTCATCAGTATCTTCGGCATCCCAGTAGTCTTCCTGGGCGACAAGAGCCATTGAATCTGTGCGTTTCTTGGCGGCTTCCAACTTCCACTCATAGTAGCCGACGTCCCTGTCAAACTTGTTTTTGCATTCCCGAGCAAAGTGGCCCGGTTTCCCACACTTATAACAGAGACGCTCTTCGGCGCCTTTCGGCTCATCGGCTCTGGGTCTCTCATCCCTCCTTTCCACCGGCCTCTTGTCGGCGCGACGAGGTTCTCGTCTTTCATCTCTCTTTGTATCCCGACGATCATACTCTCTTCTATCGTCCCTTCGTTCATCGCTGCGGTCATCACGACGATCGTCCCTCCAATCACAGTTATTCGGTCATCCCTACGATCATCACGCCTATTGTCTCGCCTTTCATAACGACGATCATCTCAATAGTCGCGTCTATCGTCGTATCTCCTTTCATCCCTGTCATCCTTGCGATAGTCTTCTCTACGATAATCATCTCCTCTTTCATCCCTTCGTTCATCTGAGTACCTCCGCGGACCGGTGTCGTAGCGGAGCTGATTATTAGTCTTGTTTGAAAAATATCGTTGTTGGAGGCGATTTGTCCACAAGACTATCTGTTCTTGAATGACCGCTTCTTCCTCATCCTACCTCACGCGGAGGAGAAGCATATCTGAACTGTGACGAAGATGAACCTTGAGCAAAAGATGAAGTGGGAATATTCGGGTTGGAGATCAAGTCTAGGGAATCAGTGGGTTTGATGCCGGTGTTGGCAGATAGGAGCAAAGATTCAAGTTGATTTGCCATCTAATTCTGTTGATCCACATCACCTTGATACTTTTTCAGCTCTTTAAAGACGACATTGATCGATACTTCGGGAATGTTCAGGACTCGACGTGTGGCCTGGCATGCAATCTGCCACACGTGGGCTAAGGCTGAAAAGAACTAGATGTTTATGTCATCGTTGTCCTTTTTTATGTGCAGTTTGTTTAATTCATTCTGGACTGCACAGAAACGAGCAAATGTAGCCTGCAGCGACTCCCCCTTTTTGACTCGGAATTCAGTGAACTTGGCCTTAACATCCTCAATTTTTGCTCGGTTATCCAGATCTGCCCCAAGCATTTGAAATTCTAACTCGTACTACATTTCTTTAGCAGACATTTTGCTGTCTACTCCGACTAAAATATCAGTGGGGAGGGCCTGATAGATAAGATATTCGGTACTCTTATCTGCATGCTTCCTGTCTCGCTCGGCATCATTTGCGGGTTCCTTCTCAACCTTTGATGCGAGTACAGGGGGTCAGCCTCGGGTCTAGCCGTTATTTCCCGATAGTAGATAACGGGGCCCTCAAATATGGATTGAAGCATAAGGTTTCCGTTGGGTTGTATACCGACAAACTTTAGGAATCGGGACTTCCATTGTTCATACTCATCAGGATACAGAACAGGTGGTCTGTTCTCGAATCCGAGTACAAGTGCTTCTCGAAACACGATTTCGGGTGCTGATATGGAAGAATAAGATCTTGAAGGTGGAAACTTGAATCGGATGGACTGGACAGCGGATGAATAGTACACTGGATGGTACTGATTCGGATTAAGGGGCTAATTTCGGATGTAACCGAATTCGGATGACTAAGAGGGTTCGGACAGGAACCGATTTCGGATGAATAGTGGATTCGGATAGGAACCAAGTTCGGATGAACAGTGGTTCGGATGGACCAGGACTAGGCTGTTTAATGGAGGATGAACCAAATACGGATGGTCCAGATTCTAGTGAACAGTGTCTAGTTCGGATGGATCTTATGGATGAATGAACCGAATTTGGATGGTCCGGATTCGGGTGAACAGTGACTAGTTCGGATGGGTCCTATGGATGAATGAACCGAATTCGGATGGTCCGGATTCGGGTAAACAGTGACCAATACGGATGAACATTTAGGAAAATTTTCAGGAGGGAACACCGAATTTGGATGGTCCAGATTCGATTGGTCTGAAATGAAAAATGGTCCGAAATGAAAATTTAATTTAAAGCACAAGACAAATTAAGTGAAATTAAATTGCCTGATCTCGACTTCGGAAGGTCCGAAGTTCAGATGGGACCGAAGTGGGGTCCGAATTTGGCAAGAATTGGTCCGAATTACACTTAAAATTTGTCCGAAATGGACCGAAGTGAGGTCCGAATTAGTCCGAAATGGGGACGTATATGGTCCGAACTACGATCCGAATTGCTACAGTACGGTCCGAAATACAGCAGATATTGAATATTTCAGTAACAGTTCAGACTTCAAAATAAGCAGATTTTTGGCCTAAAATTTAAACACCTTTTAGCTTTTAAAATGTACCAAAACACTTAAAAATCCTTAAAAACGGACCAAAAACGCAAGAAAACCCATATTTTTCTAAAGTTTGAAGCAGTCGATTAAAGGATGAATATGATGTTTAGATTGAACCTAGAAGCTCTAAATCAGTAGGAAATGATATTGGGATGATTATAGGGCAAGAACAACACATAAACAGCAGAAAAACGAGGAAAATGAAGATCTAACCGTGAATGGGATGAAGAACTCAATGAAGATGATGAAGAACACAGCAGAATTCGATTTTTTGGAGTTGAAATCCACCTTTTTGAGCTCTGATACCAATTGTTGTCATAGATTCCCAGTAGTTATCAGCACACAAATGTTCTATTATCACTCACAAGAAGAATGCAAACTCAATAATCGTGTAATGATGAAGAACAAAAGGAATAATGAGAGAATGATGATGTTTTGGCGGCTGCACAATATTCTCACTTTTTCATTATGTCAACCGTGTAACAATTTACAAACCCTAGGAGCCTAGGCATAGGCTCCTTTAATTAAGTTTCAAGGTATGTCACTTTTAGCCCTTGAACTTTTCATACAATAAAAACTAACAAGGAAATACATTACAAGACTAAATATAATCTAAATAATTATTACAAAAGAGATCCACAAGATCGAAATTTAATATCTAACAACTCAGATTGAAACACTAAAGGAAAAGAATCTTGAATTCGAAAATCTTAAAGGGTAATGTCAGTTCCTAGCTCTGAACCATATGGGACATCAATGTCTTAATGGAAACTGAATTTTCATTTCAAAATGTGGTTCTGTTCACAACACTTTGCTATCTGAAGCTCATAAGTCCAAATACTCTATTCATCCTAGTTGCTCGAAGATATATGATGATTTGAAAGTTGAACGCTGTTGGCCAAGAATTAAAAGAGACATCAATTCGTGTGTTGAATGTTGCAGAACATATCAAATGGTCAATACAGAACACTAGAAGCCCTATGGAAATATGCAACCACTATCCATACCTGAGTGGAAGTGGGATCATATAACCATGGACTTTGGTACAATGCTTCGAAACACTAAGAGACAGCACGACTCCATCTGCATTGTCATGTATAGATTGACCAAATCTGCACATTTTATACTGTTGTGCAAAAGTTAACCTCTAGATAAATTGACACAAATTTACATTTCATAAATCGTTGCTCGACATGGTGTTCCGAAATCAATCATATCAAATCGAGATAGTAGCTTCATTTCAAATTTTTATAAAGCTCTGCTAGAAGGATTGGGGACTCATCTTGCTATGATAACTATATATCACCCTAACGTAGATGGCAAAAGTGAGCGTACTATTCAGGCTCTTGAAAAAGATATGCTACGTGCCTGCATTCTTGATTTAGGGGGTAACTAGGATGAACACTTGCCATTGGTGAACTTTTTTAACAATACTAGTTATCTCTCCACAATCAAGATTACTCCATTTCAAGCACTTTATGGAAAAAATGTAGGTTACCTACATGTTGGCGCGAGACAAGTGAGACACCATTTGCTAGACTTTCACTTCTAAAGTTGACTCACGAAAAGATTTAGCTAGTAAGAAGAAGCATCCAAGAGACACAAAGCAAGCAGAAGTCACACTATGATAATCGTCATAGGTCCATTCAGTTCAATGTAAATGATTGGGTGATGCTGAAAGTATCTGTCATGAAGAATGTGGTTCGGTTTATAAAGTGAAACAAATTAGCTCCAAGGTTTATTGGTTATTCAAGATTGATGAAAAAATAGACAATCAATCTTAGGGTCTTGAACTTCCATATGATTTTGCTGCCAGTACACCTAGTATTCCATCTTCGTCATCTGAGAAAGAGTTTAGCTGACGAGCTTGAATTCCACATACCACATTTTGAGCTACAGATTGACGAAAAGCTTTGGATTGTCAAAGAATTAGAGTGTACACTTGATACAAAGACAAAGAAGCTACGAGATAAAGAAGTAAATATGCTTCTTATTCAGTGGAAACACTTGAAAGGTTCACCGCAGACGTGGGAATCTAAAGCGGTGATGCAAGCAATGAATCCCAACCTGTTTGAGCATAACTGACTTCAAGGATAATGTTAGGCATGGTGGATCCTATTATGTAACACCCATTGACTTGTGTAGATTAACTTATCTTCTTAATGTAACTTTTATTTAGTGGCTAACTAGGGAAATTTGAAAGTTGGATGGTCAATATGATTCTTAACCCTTTATTTAATTATCAATGTACGTTAATGTTAACTAATAAAAGTTATTGTTAAGGGTTTATTGTGATAAAAGATCGAAATTAAGGTTTAGGGGTTAAATCTTAAATTTGTTAAAGTTTTAAATACGTTACATGTTTTACTACGTTTAAGGACACACTCTTAACATTCTGCTTTCATCAATCCTACACCAAGAACGATTGCTCATTTTATCTCTAGCTTCTTTCTAAAAACTAATCCTTGAATCTTGAAGAACTTAAAAGATTCTTGTTGCACAGTGTTGAATTATCATCATCATATAATATTATAGAATAAATTTGAGGTAAAACATGTTAAAATTCATCAAGGTGTGTTATATGTGTAGGCTATGGCTCTGTCCAAGAACGGAAGCCCAACTTCCCATGCTTTGTTCAAAGAAACTACAAATTGATGTCCAAAACATGTTGCAAATATAAAATTAAGCAATTGTAAGTTGATATCTAGTGTTTAAAAGAATTAATGTAGCAAAAACATAGTTAATTGCAAAGTTGAAATTGGGACCGGAGACTTCAAGTCTTGGCCGTGGAATGAGGTGTGTTGACCCCGAGACTCTAAGTCTCGGGGTGGTCTTGGTGAAATGTACCCTTAAAGTTTAAGTTTTAGGGTGGTCTTGGTAGAGTTTACCCACACTCTATGTCTCAAGGTGGTTTTAAGGAGGGAAAGACTATGAGTGTGTGGGTCTTATAGAGGGAGTGACTCCGAGACTTTCGGTCTAAAGGACAAAATAATCTAAGTCATAAACCAAGAGACTTAGAGTCTTTGGGCCATGAAAACCAAGAAATTTTCAATCTCCCGGTTATGAAACAGCATTACAGTACATGAATATTTTTGATCAAATAACATCAGATACACACATATAAGCTACAAAACAAAAAGATAAACAACCAAAACATGTAATTAAGTACAAGAAAGACAAGAAGGTTATAAATATGTGTACTATGACATGATTACCAGGTTAAACCTTGTTTAACCTGAAATTGAAAGACTGAAATACATAATCAAGAATCTAGAGTATATAAAGACAAGTTACAGACATGAGTGTTAGTGAACGACTCGAAAGACACAAACATACAAAGACAGAAGGACAAAGACAGAGACTATGATTCTAATTTTCCTGACATAAGTTAGGATGTGGAATAATCAATCCACTATTAGACTGTGAAAAACATAATCAGAGACACAAAAAGACACCCATTAGTTATACATTTATCATTTAAACATACTGATTATTTTAATGACACATATTGTTGATCTTTACTTCTTTGAAATTCTGTTTTCTAGCTAGAATGAGACACTAAGCACACCATGGTAAGGTGTTGCCCAGTTTATAATTATAGCATGTTATTTATCAAACATTACATGATTGTTCAGTATCTACTACTTCATCTTGTGATGAATCTTTATCGTGCTATCACAGATTTTGAATATTTGACTCATACCAAGACTTACAATATCTGATCCACACTCAGACATTGGCCTGACTTTGACTATACCACCCTTGCTCACATGAGATCATGTCATCGACTGCTCTGATATCTCCAACGTAGTGTGTACTGGTAGCTAGGCTAGTACGTGATATGGACTCCACCAAAGCGTGAACATGGCATAGACATCATCCTAACTCGTAATTACTATGCCTCATTACGTCTTGCAGGTGGCGGCTGCGAAATTATCACGTTGGACCCTCGTTTTATTAAATCAGCATATTGCGAACACATGATAACTGTGAAATCTTTATACTCATTAAGCTTTACTTATCAGTTCTTGTGTATCTCTTTTTTAGGAAAAGGTAAAGAATAAGCTGGATGCAAATCTTAAAATTTCAAGTACCGATGCTTGAAAAACTACTAGACCACTACTCAACTCTGATTTTTAGTATTGAGTGGAAGATGGAAATTTGTGAGAGATGGGTTGACATGATATGTTATTTGAAGAATGTAATAGACTAGTAGAAATGTACCACTAATAACCTTCACTTCAAACTTGTATTATAATATTTGTTAACTTTTTAAATTAATCTATCTTAGTTTGTGATTGATATCATATTGCTAGTTAGAACCTTATTATTAGGACTCTAACGAATGTTGGGTCTTACAAAATCCTCCTAAATACATTGCTAGTCATAGTGTTTGTTGAAAGCAACATCATAAAACATCCTTAGTGCATGTACACTTCCTTTTTCTACGCTAGTGTGTTTCAAGGTCATACATTTGTTTACGATAAAAAATAGTTTATACCATTATCTATTCAGCCAATTCTGATGAAATAAAGATATTCTGTGTAAAGGTCTTGTATATCCCGTCCTTATAGTGTCTATATAGAGTTGTTCCTCGGAGGAAAATTGTTTATAGTCTAATTGATCAGGTTAGATTTCCCTATCTATCTTCTTTGGTAAGAAAAAATTATGCCTCAGCCTCACCAATGTAATCTTGCACTTAAAATGATCGATGGTGACCTTGAAATGATGATTGCCGGGCCATCGTTGTGACCCGCAGAAATAGTCCTTAAATCCACTATTTAGCTTAGAGACGTTAGGGTCGAATCCACAGGGAGTGTGGTCGTAATTAGGGTAAGGTTATTACCTTTATAAGTTTATTGAAAGCACTTAAATTGTGAATTTGTGGATTTGAATGATTTGTTTAGATTAATGATTTGCTATCGCTTTGTAACTAAAATTAATGGAAAAACAATTAACGTAGTAAATAGACAATCAAGAAACGAATAACCATTAACGGGATCACCAGAGCATAAGTATTACTCACTATAATTTAATGCAACAATCACATAGACATAATCAATTGCGCGACTAAAATTACTCAAACATGTTTTAACCAATAAATCTCGGCATAGCGTATGCAATATTAATACTTGTCTTAATCCCTAAGCTAATGGACTCGACACAAATAATAATACCATGATAAATGTAACAACCTAGCTTTTGACTTGATACAGATGGTGCTCGTCCAGTGGAAACACCACAAGGGTTCGCATCAGTCTTGGGAATCAAAAGATGTCATGAAAGCAACGTATCCAAGTCTGTTCGAACATAGCTAACTTCGGGGACGAAGTTTACGCGTGGTGGAGCCCATTCTGTAACAACCTAGCTTTTGACTTGACTTTAATTTCTGCTTTGAATTAATAATGTAACTTTATTACATTATTTGTATTGTAATTTAATTAAGTAATGAAAATATTTAAATAAGATAAATTAAATTAGTGATGATAAAATGAAGATAAATCTGAATTTAAATGAAAATCAGATGTGGAGGGACCAATTGTGTCAATATTTCAAAGTCTAGAAATATAAAGACTCTAAGTCTTTATTTCTTCATTTCTCATCATCTCTCAACCTTCAAAACTCTCTCACTCTCACTCTAAAAGCTTGCTGGAAATTAAAGATTTGGAAGAAGAATTCGTGAAATTAGTTAAAGATTTTCAAGAATCAGAAGAATTTAAGGTAATAAATCAAATCTCCAAGCTTTAGTTTGTATTTTAGGAATTTAAAAGTACAAATTCGAATTTATAATCTGTAAAAAAATTATGTTATGTGTTTGAAAGGTTGGTTAGAAATCATGTAATGAAACCCACAAATGATTTAGAAACAGAAATCGTAGCTTAAATCATTCAAAATCATCAAAAATCTGAGTTTTTATAAACTTTCATGTTCTTGAGAAAAATTCAACATTTTGAACAAATCTGGATGATGTAAAGTGTTTAAATATAGGGAAAACAGTGTAAAAACACCCCAAAATTTATAATATAACGTTGGATTTAATTGCATGTTAGTATAATTGTCGATTGGTGAATTTTTGGTAAAACCCGTAAGGGTCGACCTGCAAATCTGCAAGTGAACTCGGCGAGTTCATAGGGGAACTCGGCGAGTTCCCAAGAACAGCTTGAGCATTTCTTCAAAAATTCATAAGTATCGGATCCGAATTCGGTTGGGACCCGAATTCGGATGAAAACCGAAATTAGATTTGGACCGAAATTAAATGAGAACCGATCTCGGATGGACCCGAATTCGGATGGGTCAACATAATTCGGATGGTCCAAAATCCGGTTTAGGGTCCGTACTTCGGGCATGAACTCGGCGAGTTCACCGAGCTTACTCGGCGAGTTCTCCAATTTTCTGTACATTTCGGATCTGATCCTAATTCGGATGATCCTTAGATCCGAATCCGGAGGGGGTTGGTCCGAATTTGAATGATAATTTTAAGTTGATTCCCAATCCGGATGGATCCGAATCTGGGCTGATCCGAATTGTATATATATATATATATATATATATATATATATATATATATATATATATATATATATATATATATTGGTATTCTTTAAACACAAGAATTATGAATCCAAGATGGAAGAATAAAGAATTATCAGTTATCAGAATCAGATGAAAATAAGAATATAAAGACTTTAAAGCTAAAAGATTATGAAATTGACAATGATGTAAAATTATTCTGGACAGGTTCTGTTAAATTCTGAACACAGATTTAAAGATACTGAAAGTGGGTCACTGATTAGAAAAGAAAAGCCAGAGATCAGATAGATCAAGATTAAAGATAAATCCTGGGATAACTCAGGTGGTGGATTATAAATCTGCTTGATAACGACCAAGAAACTGTGAGTTATAGATATTCAGTTTTTGCATGCTAGACTTCCGATTGAGACATATTGTTGATGATAGATTATTTGACATTCATACATATTCAGCTGGATTGTGACCTGTGCACACCATGGTTCGGTGATGCCCTGTGGATCATGATAGCTAGTTGACTTATCATTTCGCCTGACATTGTATTTACATTTCAATTCATATATTGCTACGAGATTACTGTTATCATGACTTTGAATACTATGCTTCCCTCTTTGATTGCATCCTTGACATATTGATTCAGCTTGTATGATTAGCCTTAGGGGTGAGCGAACGGTACCATTTCCCGAACCCGAATCGGTACCGAACCGGTACCGGTACCGACCGGTACCGAATTAATATATATGGTTCGGTATTCGGTTTTTAAATTAGCTAAAATTCTGTATTCGGTACTCTCGGTTCGGTATTCGGTTTTTAAATTAGGTAAAATTCGGTATTCGGGACCGAACCGGCACCGTATAAAATTATTCGGTTCGGTATTCGGTTCTTTCAAAACTAATAATTCGGTTTCGGTATTTTCGGGATCGATACTGGTTCGGTTCGGTCCGGTACCGAGCTCACCCCTAATTAGCCTTGTCGGTCTATTGTTCTAGAATATGCTACTTCGCCAGTTCTATTGAACTTGGTAAAGACACTCCGATGTTCCCCCATGAAGACCGCTGGTAGCTAGCCCAGCATAAGTGGATAGCTTCCACTAAAAGCGTGAGCGCGGGCTGAACATCATCCAATTCTTTGAGTTCTATGTCTCAATCATGAGTGGCTGTAGCGGCAGTCCAGACATATCACGCTTTGACCCATGATCCGCTTGATTAATGCATGTGAATCTGAAAATCTATATTCTCACTAAGCCATGCTTACAGTTGCTACTTTACATTTTTTTACAGAAAAAGATAAAGGAAAGTCACCTGCGGGACCTAGTTCTTAGGTCTTACAAGATAAAGATTGAAGTTCACTATAGACCACTACTCAACAAAACCCTTCGGTACTGATTGGCAGAAGATACTTGTGGTGGTCTGGGTAGATTTGAATTGATCGTATGATGACATGTATTAGATTAGATGGTACCCTTTATAAGTTTATTTTGAAAATTGTAATCTGAAATAAAATTGTATTATACTTATCCTAATGTTTGTACTTGTAATCTGAAATTCCGCAACTTAAATTACTCTATCTTAGTTATGATTGATATTGTGTTGCATGATGTGCGACCTAGACTCTGAGGACTGCCCCGTAAGGGGAGGTCATCACAGGATGGTATCAGAGACCATATTTTGAGTGAATCAAGTATTACGTGAGTATACTTGGTCTCAAACTGAAGCAATACATATGTATCAATCATCTAGGTGGTTTGAACTGAGATAGGTTGTACAGACTGTTAGGATGGGAAAAAGGGTACATAGATCTAAGTCTATAAACTGATAGTTAATTGATTTTAATTTTCAGTAGAAGATGTCAGGATCAGGATCAGGTGACATACCAAGCAACATGAACCCACAACAAATGTATGAAATGATGCAACAACTACTAGCTCAACATTCTGAACAACAAAATAAGTATATGCAAGAACAGCTTCAGGCTAGAGATGAGGCCGAAGCAAAAAGACGCCCTGACAAAAAGAACAAAAGAAAAGATAAACAAATCCAGAACGATGAATCTGATTCTGATAACTCTACTCCGAATGCCCAAATTGAGCAGCCGAAAGGCTGTAAGTTCAAGGATTTTAAAGCCAGCGGTGCCCTTAACTTCGAGGGTACAGTCAACCCAATCCAGGCGATGGATTGGATAAGTCATACCGAAGAAATTTTCAGAATTTCCGATTGCTTGGAGTCCAAGAAAGTGAGTTATGCATCTGCTCTGTTCGTGGGTGCTGCCCGTGCCTGGTGGAAAACCCAGAGAAGTATTTATGGCGAGGAGGTCATCCAGAGAAGTATTGTCTTGCGGATCAACAAGACAAGATGGAGGTTCAACTGTTGCAGTTAACCCAAGGAACCAAGACTGTAGACGAGTACGAGCACGAATTCTCACGGCTCTGTGGATATTCTTCATATCAGGTAGCTACGGAAGAAAGAAAGATGAACCGATTTCGTGGAGGACTTAACCCGAAATATCGACACCCAATGAGCGCAATAAAGTATAATTCGTATCTCGAAATGGTTGAAGCGGCAAGGCAGATTGAGAGAGGATCTTTAGAGTACGGTGATCAACTCTATGCTTCATCAATGAACCCGACTTGTCCATCTCCCCCAAAGAAGCAAAGATTCGGCAGATTCTTTAAGCCCAACAAGTCTCAGTCCCAGCAACCCCAACAATCTCAGCAATACAGTTCGCCACAGAAAGTTCAAGCTTATTCGCTTACAAATGAACCAAGATTCTGCAAGAGATGCAGAAAATCGCATATGGGATTGTGTAATCCAGACGACGTCACGTGTTATGTGTGTAGCAGAATCGGCCATAGTAGAGAAGAGTGCCCCCAACGAGGTCTTGGTTGTGCTAAATGCGGAAAGCGTGGTCACTTCATGTATCAGTGCCACAATGGACAACGAGGTCAATCACAGTCATCCGCTGGAGGTTCTACAATGAAAAGCTCAGCTGCAACTCCAACTGTTAGGACCCGCGCCTTCCAAATAACGGCGGAGGAAGTGAAAGAAACCCCAGATGTGGTTACCGGTACGTTTTTACTAAACTCAATACCTGCGCGTGTGTTATTCGACTCCGGTGCAAGCCGTTCATACATCTCGACTACTTTTGCGCAAAGATTATATATGTTTCCTTCAAAGCTTCCTGTTATACTTGACATTGAGACAGCCAGTAATAATTACGTTATGGCTGATTCCGTTTATCGAAATTGCACATTACTTGTTAATCACGTTGTGTTTAACCTCGATCTTATCCCGATACCGCTAAAAGAGTTCGACGTCATCGTCGGCATGGATTGGTTAACAAACAACGAGGCTACAATCGTCTGCAACCGCCGAATCATCCGAATCAAGACTTCAGACGGCCGAGTGTTAGAGATTAAAGGCGACAAGCGTAAAGGTGCTCATTGTTTTATATCGATTGAGAAAGCGCGTAAATATCTTTCTAAGGGTCACGAATCCTACTTGTGTTATGTCTCGTCTGAAACTGTCTCTAAAAATAGCAAGAAATCAGTGTCTGATATTCCGATCGTCTGTGAGTTCCCAGACGTATTCCCTGATGACATCTCTGGAGTGCCACCAGAACGACAAGTTGAATTCGGGATTGACTTAGTTCCTGGTGCGGCTCCCATCGCTAAAGCCCCCTACAGACTTGCTCCTGCAGAAATGCAGGAAATATCAAAGCAATTGCAAGATCTGTTAGAGAAGGGATTTATCCGACCGAGTTCATCTCCGTGGGGTGCACCTGTCTTGTTCGTAAAGAAGAAAGACGGAACTCTCCGAATGTGCATTGACTATCGTGAGTTGAACAAAGTCACAATTAAAAATAAATATCCTCTGCCCAGAATTGATGATCTATTTGATCAGCTACAAGGAGCCAGCTATTTCTCAAAAATCGATCTTCGTTCTGGGTATCATCAGCTAAAAGTTAAAGATGAGGATATTCCAAAGACAGCCTTCCGGACAAGATATGGTCATTACGAATTTCTCGTAATGCCTTTCGGATTAACGAATGCACCAGCGGCGTTCATGGACCTCATGAATCGCGTGTGCAGACCAATGCTGGATAAGTCAGTTATCGTATTCATAGACGATATTCTGATTTACTCCAAAACGGAGGCTGATCATATTGTTCATCTACGTCAATTGCTAGAGTTATTGAGAAATGAAAGACTCTATGCAAAATTCTCAAAGTGCGAGTTTTGGCTCAGACAGGTAAAAATCTTTCATTGTCTCGAGTTATTTCTTAAAGCGTTTGTTGTTTCAAAAACTTGAATTCTACTTTGATTTCTTTATAGATTCAATTCCTTGGCCATGTTGTATCTGGCGAAGGCATCTCCGTTGATCCATCCAAAGTCGAGGCCGTTCAAAAATGGCAAACGCCTCGCAATGCCTCTGAAATCAGAAGTTTCCTTGGATTGGCTGGTTACTACCGGCGATTCATTAAGGACTTCTCGAAGATTGCTGTGCCACTTACTATGCTAACACGAAAGAATACGCCTTTCGTATGGGCCGATAAACAGCAAGAGGCATTTGAAACTTTGAAGCAGAAACTCATTCAAGCGCCAATCCTAGCCTTACCAGAGGGCAATGATGACTTCGTTGTTTATAGCGATGCATCTGGTACAGGTTTAGGTTGTGTCCTCATGCAAAGGGGAAAAGTCATTGCCTACGCTTCTAGGCAATTGAAAGATTACGAGAAAAGTGCACCAACTCATGATCTTGAGTTGGCTGCCGTCACCTTTGCATTAAAAATTTGGCGGCATTATCTTTATGGGACTCGGTGTCAGCTTTACACCGATCATAAAAGTCTCAAACATCTATTTACTCAAAAGGATCTGAACATGAAACAGCGTCGGTCCTTGGAGCTTATCAAGGACTATGATTGCGAGATCCTATATCATCCCGACAAGGCCAATGTGGTCGCGGATACATTGAGTAGAAAAGTCTATCCGGAAAAGTGTTGCTATGCCCTGACTCCGACTGTATTCTCTTCTGATCTCATTGAAGACATTAAATCTGCTCAAGCCGAAGCCTTGAAAGAAGAGAACATCTGTTATGAAAATCTCAAAGGGCAACTTCAATTTCTGTCTATGAATCATTTGGGACTTCAATGTCTCAAGGGAAACCGAATCTGGATTCCTAAATATGGTTCTATTCGCAACACTCTTCTATCTGAAGCCCATCAGTCCAAGTTATCCATTCATCCTGGCAGCTCAAAGATGTATTTCGACCTGAAAGCGGATTATTGGTGGCCAGGAATGAAGAAAGACATCGGTCAATTCGTTGAAAGCTGCATAGTATGTCAAATGGTTAAGGCAGAACATCAGAAGCCCTTCAGGGATATGCAACCACTGCCAGTTCCTGAGTGGAAGTGGGAGCATATAACCATGGACTTTGTCACAAAATTGCCAAAGACCAAGAGACAACACGACTCCATCTGGGTAGTCGTTGATCGATTAACGAAGTCAGCACATTTCATACCGATGAAAGAGACATACTCACTTGATAGATTGGCACAGATGTACATCACCGAGGTAATTTCACGTCACGGTGTGCCAAAATCTATCGTCTCTGATCGTGATAGTCGTTTCACTTCGAGATTTTGGAAAGCACTGCAAGACGGGTTGGGTACTCGAATCTCAATGAGTACAGCTTATCACCCTAATGCAGATGGCCAAAGTGAACGCACTATTCTAACTCTGGAAGATATGCTCCGTGCCTGCGTTCTTGATCTGGGTGGTAACTGGGATGACCATTTACCCTTGGTCGAATTCTCATACAACAACAGTTATCATTCCACGATTAAGATGGCTCGTTTTGAAGCTTTATACGGACGAAAGTGCAGAACTCCCACCTGTTGGCGCGAAACAGGTGAATCGCCTTTAGCAGGTCCTGCCCTTCTACAGTTGACTCATGATAAGATTCAGCTTGTCAGAAGGAACATCCTTGAAGCTCAAAGCAGGCAGAAGTCATATTACGATAATCGTCACAGATCGATCAGTTTTGCAGTAAACGATTGGGTGATGCTGAAGGTGTCTCCAATGAAGAATGTGGTCCGGTTCATAAAGAGGAACAAGCTAGCTCCGAGATTCATCGGCCCGTTCAAGATTGTTGAAAAGATAGGAAATCAATCTTATCGTCTTGAACTACCAACTGAACTAGCTGGAATACATCCTGTATTCCATGTTAGTCATCTACGAAAGAGTCTAGCTGATGAAAGAGAGGTAAATATACCACCAGTTTATGTGCAAATTGATGAGAAGCTTTGAGTGGTTGAAGAGCCGGAATGCATTCTGGACTCGAAGACCAAAAAGCTTCGTAATAAAGAGATACAGATGGTGCTCGTCCAGTGGAAACACCACAAGGGTTCGCATCAGTCTTGGGAATCAAAAGATGTCATGAAAGCAACGTATCCAAGTCTGTTCGAACATAGCTAACTTCGGGGACGAAGTTTACGCGTGGTGGAGCCCATTCTGTAACAACCTAGCTTTTGACTTGACTTTAATTTCTGCTTTGAATTAATAATGTAACTTTATTACATTATTTGTATTGTAATTTTAATTAAGTAATGAAAATATTTAAATAAGATAAATTAAATTAGTGATGATAAAATGAAGATAAATCTGAATTTAAATGAAAATCAGATGTGGAGGGACCAATTGTGTCA